>CM056049.1:692666191-692978691 GCA_029574335.1 Rana kukunoris
CGGTCACCCCCCCCAGTCACCCCCCCTCCCCCCACAGTTAGAACACTATGTAGGGAATACATTTAACCCCTTCCTCACCCCCTAGTGTTAACCCTTTCAATGCCAGTCACATTTATACATTAATTAGTGCATATTTATCGCACTGATTGCAGTATAAATGTGAATGGCGCCAAAAATGTGTCAGATGTGTCCGCCATAATGTCGCAGTCCCAATAAAAATCGCCGATTGCCGCGATGTCTAGTAAAAAAATAAATAATAAAAAATAATAATTCTGTCCCCTATTTTGTAAGCGCCATAACTTTTGCGCAAACCAGTCGCTTATTTTTTTTTTTTTTACCAAAACTATGTAGAAGAATACGTATTGGCCTAGACTGAGAAAAAAAAAATGTGTTTTTTTTTTTTTTTTTTTGGGATATTTATTATAGCAACAAGTAAAAAATATTGTATTTTTTTTTTCAAAATTTACGCTCTTTTTTGTTTATAGTGCAAAAAATAAAAAAAACGCACAGGCGATCAAATACCACCAAAAGAAAGCTCTACTTGTGGGAAAAAAAGGACGTCAATTTTGTTTGGGAGTCACGTCGCACAACCGCGCAATTGTCAGTTAAAGTGACACAGTGCCGGAAGCTGAAATTTCACCTGGGCAGGAGGGGGGTATATGTGCCCAGTAAGCAAGTGGTTAAAGGGAGGAATAGTGCCCATGTTCTATTGAATAGTGCAGATCTTCCATTAATGCCCCCGACAATCTGCACATGCCCATGACGTAATGTCACTCCAGCTGATATGTTGATTAGCTGGTGTGACGTCAACACTGCTAATGCACAGATCATCAGAGGAATTTTTCGACAATCTGCAAAGAGCAGAGGGAGAATTACATTGTCAGATTCTGCCTTGCTCTCTGTGCACATGCGTGAGACTTGAGCGACGTCATAGGCGGAAAACTTTTGTTGTTGGGTGGATTTGGGTATGTTGCAGGGCGGATCTTGCAGGGTGGATTTGCATGACCAGAGACACAGATAATGCCTCTGACGATCTGCGCATGCGTAGTGTTCACATCACGCCAGCTGATGAACATATCAGCTGGAGTGACATTGCGTCCTGCGCATAAGTAGACTGTCAGAGGCATTATCCGATGAGATGCACTATTCGACTGAACACCATCAATGAGGGTGTTCTGTTTAATAGTGCATCTCGTCGGATAATGCATCTGTCAGTAGAGGGAATGGTGCACCATCGATGGTGTTAGTTGGTGGAATAATGCCCCAAGAGCTAGATAAAGACTAGTGTTGAGCGGAATACGCCATATTCGATTTCGCGATATTGCGCGAATATATAGAAGAATATTCGCGAATATTCGCTAATATCGAATATTCGTGATATTTTATCCAAAACAATTTTTGCGAAATTTCGCTAATGCGAAATTTCGCTAATGCGAAATTTCGCTAATGCGAAAATGATTGCGAAATTCTCATAAACGGAGATCATTTCCTGTATTACTAAACTAATATGCACTAAACACTAACTCTACACTAACTCTACTTAAAAGAAAGGAGAATAAGGGGGCAAAAGAAGGGCGGAGAAGATAATCGCGCAATATTCCTATTGCGCCATTATCTTCTCCGTCCTTCTTTTACATCAGAGCCAATCAAAATAACTCGAATATTCGGCAAAAGGAATATTGCGCGATATTCCTTTTGCAGAATATTCAAGTTATTCTGATTGGCTCTGATGCAAAAGAAGGGTGGAGAAGATAATCGCGCAATATTCCGTTTGCCGAATATTCGAGTTATTCTGATTGGCTCTGATGCAAAAGAAGGGCCGAGTAGCGGATGCGATTCTTTTATGTTGCCGAAAATTCGCAATGCGAATTTTTGGCAACATAAAAGAGTCGCATCAGCTACTCGGCCCAGGGTCTCTCTCTAATCATACCAGCAATGCTTTTAGACGTCGATGGAGATCACTAGGATGTGATCTGTTTTACAAATAAATTTGAAAAAATACGAATATTCGCCATAGCGAATATTCGCCGCAATATTTGAGTTATTCGCGAATACTCGAATATGCAATATTCGTAGCGAATATTCGCAATGCGAATATTCGTGAGCAACACTAATAAAGACAATCAAAGGCCTACATCAAGCCCCCAGGCCGCAGTTTGGAGACCACTGATATATGGCATTTAAAAAAATATTAACAATTAACATTAAAGTGGTTGTAAAGGTATGAAGGTAAAAAACCTTCTGTGTGCAGCTCCTCTCACATCCCTCTAGGCTGGGCGGAGCTGCAGCACAGAAGGTTTTTCACCTTAATGCATAGATGCATTAAGGTGAAAAACCTTGAGGCTTAACAACCACTTTAAAGGTGCATTCCTGACAAAGATGTGAAAAACCTCAGAGCCCGAGCCAGATCCAGTGATGTGCACGAAAGCGGTAGCTCTCCTGGGTCTCTCCCTCCTCATTGGCTGAGATACAGCAGCAGGAGCCATTGGCTCTTACTACTGTCAATCACAGCCAGTGTTAATTTTGGCAGCAAATTTCGATTGAGTTTTGATTAAAATGCCATTTTAGTTTTAGTCCCATTTTAGCCATCGTATTTTAGTTGATTAAAATGACACAGCCTCCCATCCTCTGCACAGTACACAGCCCCTCACAATACTCAACCCCCCACCCTCTGCACAATACACAGCCCCCCACAATACACAGCCCCCACCTTCTGCACAATACACAGCCCCCCACAATACACAGCCCCCTACCCTCTGCACAATACACAGCACCCCACAATACACAGCCGCCTACCCTCTGCACAATACACAGCCCCCACAATACACAGCCCCCCACAATACACAGCCCCCCACCCTCTGCACAATACACAGCCCCAACCTCCCCACAATGCCCAGCCCCCCACTCTCTGCACAATAAACTGCCCCTCACAATACACAGCCCCCTACCCTCTGCACAATACACAGCCCCCCACAAAACACAGCCGCCTACCCTCTGCACTATACACAGCCCCCCCCAATACACAGCCCCCCTGCACTCCCAAGAGACCCCCAGTCTCCTGGGAGAGCACTGCCAGCGTACTCTAAAGTTAATAATAAATCACTGCCATGCCTTTCTCATACACTGCTCCTCCTGTGTCACTCTCATTGTAAATCACTAAGTCTCTAAATACCTTGATAGTTTTGTTCTTTCATTGACCCGGTCACATGACTGCTCTCCTCTGACCTTCCATGGATGGTCATGTGATGGCTTTAATCTAAAGCAACACTTGGAGGAGGAGAGCATCCGACAATAGCGGAGCTATTGAGGTATTTAGAAGCTTTGTTTTACAATGAGAGTGACACATGAGGAGTGGTGCAGGAGAAAGGCTGGCAGTGATTTTTTTCCTAACTTTAGACTTTGCTGGCAGTGCTGTCAAAGGGTCAGGAGAGGCGGGGGAAACTGGTCGATCTCCGCCCCCCCCCTTTTGGTGAAAACATATATCCATGTATAACACGCACACACTGTGCTATACGCGGATAAATACGGTAGTTCGTGAGGGTAAACGTCAGAGGCATTTTTATTTTTCATTTTTTTACTAATAATGGCTGAGATCTGCGATTTTTATTGTGAACGTGACATTGCGACGAACATATCGGACACTTTTAACATGTTTTTGGGACCATTCACATTTATACAGCGATTAGTGCTTTAAAACTGCACTGATTACTGTGTAAATGTGACTGGCAGGGAAGGGGTTAACACTAGGGGGCTATCAAAGGGTTAAAATGTTCCCTAGGGAGTTATTCTAACTGTAGGGGGAGGGAACTTACAAGGGGAGGAGATCGATCTGTGTTCCCTCTGTACTGGGAACACACATCGGTCTCCTCTAAGGCCGCAAACACACAATCAGTCAAAACCGGTCAGTTATCCTTCGATCAAAAAAAAGAGAACTTGCTTTAAAATTTAACTGATGGACGCCTAACCGATAGGTCAAAAAAGATTGTTAGTATGAAAAAGCATCGGTTAATAAGCTGCGCATGCTCAGAATCAAATCGACGCATGCTGGGAAGCATTGAACTTCGTTTTTTTCAGCACGTCGTTGTGTTTTACGTCACCGCGTTCTGACACGATCATTTTTTAACCGATGGTGTGTAGGCACATCAGACCATCAGTCAGATTCATCGGTTAACCTTCGGACCGTTCTCATCGGATGGACTGATTGTGTGTAAGCGGCCTGACAGGACATGGATCTGTGTGTTTATGCACACACAGATCCACTGTCCTGCTGTGATCGCGGGCAATCGCAGGTGCCCGGCGGACGCACGCGCACCGGGTGCCTCCGGGTGGACGTCATATGCATCGCACGGGACCCGTTGCCCGGGGGACGCACGCGTACCGGGTCCTGCGCGATGCATATGACGTCCACCCGGAGGGAGGGAAGGTTCCTGCGAAAGTCATTTTACAATGACTCTGTAAGGAACCGGTTAAATATTCGTAAATAACATACAATTTTGGTTACCACTATTTACCCTGACGACGCCAATGTTTAGCGAAACATGTAGGGACTACTGACCTGTAACCTTAGTAGGCCGTCAATACCTTGGCCAGTATTAAACAATATATTATTGCTCTATTAATTTTATGCACCCATGGATGTAATTTCTATTGTTCAGGCACCGTTATAATCCCGATTCCCATTCCTCCTCTTGTTTTATTCAATATTTGGATGAGGTGCCACATCTATTGTGGACACTCAAACTTCACTCCACGAATCAATCACTTTATGGGCCAGATTCAGGTAGAAGTTACGCGGCTTATCTCTAGATAAGCCGAGTAACTTCTAACCTATGCTGGCGTATCTGTTTTCTGTATTCAGAAAACAAGATACGCCGGGATTGAGTCCAGATACGAGCGGCGTAATTGTATTTCGCTGTCGTATCGGAACTGCAATTTTAAAATAGCCGCTAGGGGCGTTACCGCTGATTTACGCCGAGAATATGTAAATCAGCAAGATACGCCAATTCACGATTGTACGCGGGCCCGACGCAGCCACTTTACGACGTTTCCGTAAGGGGTTTCCCGGCGTAAAGATAAAGTAACAAAAAGCCGTCGTATGGCCATATGGCCGTCGTGACCGCGGCGAATTGAAAAAGTTTCACGTCGTTTGCATAACTCGTCCGTGAATGGGGATTGACGTCATTGACGTTCACGTAGAAAACACCGTCCTAATGTGGAGCATGCGCACTGGGATACATTAACGGGCGGCGCATGTGCAGTGCGTTCGCCGCGGGATCGCGCCTAGTTTAAATACTACACGCCCCCTACCCGCCCAATTTGAATTCCGCTGGCCCATTTTCGCTACGCCGCCGCAACTTTAGGAGCAAGTGCTTGGTGAATACAGTACTTTCTCCTAAAGTTTCGGTGGAGTAACGTAAATGAGAAACGTTACTCAAGAATAAAGATGCGCCCATCTACCTGAATCTGGTCCTATATGTTTATGTGTCTGCCTTGCGTTCAGCTTTAGTTTTCTACTGTTGGATCAAAACATGAGTTTTTGTTACAAACAACTCAACCAAAAAAAGAGAAAGATGGCTCCGGTAAGTAAAGTGATCTAATTTATATACAGTATCTAGTGGTGCATTTTGTGTTTTTTTGTGAGTTCTCAGACAAACCAAATGGTGACACACTTGTTGTCATCTTCACCTGGATTATCTTGTTCATGGTCACATTTTTTTTTTCAGCTTGTCCATTCACAATGTCATATAACAACATAAAGGTCATTGAGGGAGATCATTCAGTTTCTTCAATATTTTTTTCATTCTGCATTAATTTTTTTCTAATTACAAATTTAGAAGTTTGTTGATGAGACAATTTGTATGTCAGCCTCTGAATGAGCAAAACAAAAGAGCTAGCGAGATATACAATCAGCAGATAATTATTTGATGGGCTGTTGAATTCATAATTGGATTCGGTATCTGTCATAAGTACAGGATGGTCTTTGCATTTTAATAGGAGCATTCATCACAGCCGATATAAGTAGCAGGGACATTCAAGGCCGATGACTTTTGGTGACATCAATGAAACGTAACCGAACCAGTTTGACTTTGCTATTAACAGTACACATGCAGCTAATAAAACCTGTTTGTCTTATATTAAGTAACAAGAAGCCTATAATGCGGCCTTTAAAACCTGCTAAACTAGAATTAAAACAGTGCAAATCCGGCATAGGGCTTAACGAGGACAACTAAACTACATGTGAATGACTCATTAACAGGACACGTTTCCTTGTTCCTTTTTCTTTCTATTTTCTATTATTACAACAGTACAGAATTGATAGTTATACATTTATGTAATAACTGTAAATATGTTGTGTACTGAAGCATTTTGTCTTATATATGCAATTCTTAAGACATTCAGTTTTGTAATTTAACCACTTGCTTATTGGGCACTTAACCACTTTAGCCCCGAACCATATTGCTGTCCAATGACCAGAGCACTTTTTTGTGATTCGGCACTGCGTCGCTTTAACTGACAATTACGCGGTCGTGCGACGTGGCTCCCAAACAAAATTGGCGTCCTTTTTTTCCCACAAATAGAGCTTTCTTTTGGTGGTATTTGATCATCTCTGCGGTTTTTATTTTTTGCGCTATAAACAAAAATAGAGTGACAATTTTGAAAGAAAAAAACATGCAATATTTTTTACTTTTTGCTATAATAAATATCCCCCAAAAATATATTAAAAAAAATGTTTCCCTCAGTTTAGGCCGATACGTATTCTTCTACATATTTTTAGTTAAAAAAATCGCAATAAGCGTTTATTGATTGGTTTGCGCAAAAGTTATAGCGTTTACAAGATAGGGGGTATTTTTATGGCATTTTTATTAATATTTTTTTTTTACTAGTAATAGCGGCGATCAGCATTTTTTTTCAGTACTACGACATTATGGTGGGCACTTCGGACACTTTTGACACATTTTTGGGGCCATTGGCATTTTTATAGCGATCAGTGCTATAAAAATGCATTGGATTACTATAAAAATGCCATTGGCCTTGAAGGGGTTAACACTAGGGGGCAGGGAAGGGGTTAAGTGTGTTCCTGGGTGTGTTCTAACTGTATGGGGGGGGTGGCCTCACTAGGGGAAATCACTGATCTTCTGTTTATAAATTGTATGAACAGAAGATCAGCGTTTCCCCCGCTGACAGGACCGGGAGCTATGTGTTTACACACATAGCTCCCGGTCCCCACTCTGTAACGAGCGATCGCGTGTGCCCGGCGGCGATCATACATGCCGGGCACGTGCGCGGGACTCGGGTGCGAGTGGGGTGGCGTGCACGCGCCCCCTAGTGGCCGCTTTAAAGCAGACGTATAGCTACGGGCTCTCACCCAGCAGTTCCACCGTCCAGCAGTAAAATGACGGCCGGCGGTCAGCAAGTAGTTAAACCCTCATCCTGCCCAGACCCATTTTCAGCTTTCAGCGCTCTCACTCTTTGAATGACAATTGCGCGGTCATATAACACTGTACCCAAATTACATTTTTATCCTTTTTTTTTTTCACAAATAGAGCTTTCTTTTGGTGGTATTTGATTTTGTTTTTAATTTTTTGTTACAAAAATTAAAAAGATCGAAAAAAAAAATACAAAACCGTTTTATATTTTGTTATAAAAGTTTGTAAACAGGTAATATTTCTCCTTCATTGATGTATGCTGATGAGGATGCACTGATGGGCACCCATAAGCTGCACTGATGGGCACCGATAAAGAAGCACTGAGAGGTGACACTGATGGGTGGCACTGAAGGCTATTGATAGGTGGCACTGGTGGACACTGAGAATTGGCACTGATAAGTGGCAGTGATGGGCACTGATGGGTGGCAGTGATGGGCACTGATGGGTGGCAGTGATGGGCACTGATGGGTGGCAGTGATGGGCACTGGTAGGTGACACTGATAGGCAGCACTGATAGGTGGCACTGATTGGCACCACTGGTGGTTATTGATAGGTGTAACTCGTGGGCATTTATAGGTGGCACTGTTTTGCACTGGTGGGCACTGTGGGCAGGTGGAACTGGCAGGCGTACTGGTGGTCACAGATGAGGCAGATATGCCCCTTCCTCTTCGGGACTGATGTCCCTTGCACAAAAGCTGGTGACCGGCTTTTTGTTTCTCCTCACGCTATCAGCGCGAGGAAAAAAAAAAACGATTACCGAGCTTTTGTTTACATCACGTGATCAACTGTCATTGGCTGACAGCTTATCACGTGGTAAGGGGCCGGGATCTACACCTTACTCGGATCTGTGATCACCCGAGTTTCAGTGACTCGGTGATCACAACGCGTGCGGGGAGTGTGCAAAAGGGAGGACGTCTATTGACGGCCTCCCGGCAAAGTAGATCTGTGCTGTAGCAGTCATTCGGCTATAGCGCGGATGGGAAGTAGTTAAAGAGCTCTGCCTTGCTGCACATGTAGATGGCGCTCAACTGCAGTGGCAATGCAGAGGGAGTCATGGGGAACAGGGTTGCTCTATGGTTTCCTGAGTCACTGGGGCAGCAATCCAATTGGATTATGGCTGCCCATGTGACTCCGGTGGCCATCTTAGGTGTGGCAGAGTCTCTTTAAGACCCTGGCCCCTGGGTTTTGCGTGCTTTATGTGAATGGGTAGTGTAGGACAATGTACCATGTCTGTTAAGAACGGTGTTAACAATAGGGAAAGGTTCCTGGCAAGGAGGGAAAGCGTAGGATCTCCCTCAATACCTTCCAGACTTTGCACGAGATGACCAGGCAGCATTCTGTCTCCCCCCAACAGACACTGCTCCTGCTCCTCCATGTCTTTGGAAACTGTGAGTGTGCCCGTCTGGGTAGCTGTCCCACCAGGTCAATCGAGAACTGTTGTTGCATTACTTCAATACAAGTTTTATATTGCACCCGACTGTGTGAATCATTGCCTCTGCACCATGCTGCACCCCACTCAGACACCACCCTATCTACCAGAGCAGAGACCTGCTTTTTCTCTGCTGTAGTTAAATAACTTTTACAGGTATTGTCCCTGCCTTAGCCTGTGATTGGAAAGAGAAGGAGAAGCCACATGATTAGCTCATCTCTCTGTCGCTCTGCTCTCTACTGCCTCTCCGGATTTGGGCTTTGCTGTACAGGACTGCAAAGGACTGATACCAAGTCAGATTCAGTATTCCCTGTTCCTATTTCCTCCTTCTACCTAGCCTGCCTAACATGTAAAAAAATAAATAAATCGGTATACTTACCTATTTTTATTCCACTTGTAATGGGGGTAGGTGGGTGGTACCTCCTCTATGTTCCCCTCCTTGTTGGGCGCCAAGTGTGGGTCACATCCTACCCTGGGGTGGGTTCTTCTGGGCTACACTAGGCATTTTAACCACTTGCTTACTGGGCAGTGGGCACCTTCACCCCCTTTCTGCCCAGGTCAATTTTCAGCTTTCAGCACTGTGGCAATGAATGACAATTGTGCGGTCAACAGTGTACCTATGTGAAATATGTATGATTTTTTTTTTCAGAAGATAGAGCTTTCTTTTGGTGGTATTTATTTACCACTAGGGTTTTTATTTTTGCTAAACAAATAAAAAAAAGGGCAACATTTTTGAAAAAAAAAAAGTTTTCTTTGTTTCTGTTATAAAATGTAGAAAATAAGTATTTTTCCATTTTCACTGCACTGATGGAAACTGATGAGGCTGCACTGATAGACACTGATGAGGCTGCACTGATAGGCACTTATATGGAGCATTGATGGTCACTGATATGCTGCACTGATAGTCACTGATATTCTGCACTGATAGTCACTGATATGCTGCACTGATGGGGCTGACCGGATAACCAGGGCACTGATGATCAGTGCCCAGATTTATCAGTGTAAATGTCCAGTGTCACAGGATGGCTGGTTAGCGGATTTCCTTTCCTCAGACAGTGACAGTGCTGAGGAAAGGGAATAACGATGATCAGCATTTGTTTACATTTGATGAGCAGAAAGCCGTGACTGTCAGTCAGTGGCTCTCTGCACTCCCCTCCAGCACTCAATGGGACACTGGACTGCAGAGGGGGCGGGAAGGGCAGGCTTAGGTTCTGGCTTAGGTTCTCAGTGGATCGTGAGAGGCTGAACCAGGTGCCAGTCCAAGCATCTGGATGGATCCTGACCATATGGTTGGGATCTTTCCTGAGTCTGAACCAGCTGAGTGATGTCAGGTCCCCCACAGGGCACTGGGCTGCGGAGGGGTGGGAACCAGGGGGTGCTGAACCAGGTGCCAGTCCAAGCATCTGGATGGATCCTGATCATATGGCAATGTGAGGCGGAAGTGGGAGTGGGTACCTCTCAAAACCAAGTACCTGCTTCCCCTTTTCCGTGGAGCTCCACTTTAGGGTGTACAGAGATGCATTCCTGTCCCATGGCATCCTTTCGCACTCTAATAAAAACATATTATATTAGATTTTATATGTAATAGATATAGGGCCAGATTCAGGTAGAGTTACTCTGGAGTATCAGTGATACTCCAGCCTAACTCTCACTTTGAGCCGGCATTTCTGTTTTCAGTAAGCAGAAAACAAGAAACGCCGGGTTGGAGTTCCTATACGAGTGGCGTAATTTTATTTCGCCGTCGTATCGGAACTGCAATTTTAAAAAAGGCACTGGGGGCGTTCCCGCTGATTAACGCCGAGAATATGTTAATCAGCGAGAATCGGCAATTCACGATCGTATTCAGGCCTGACGCAGTGACTTTCCGACGTTTCCGTAAGAGATACGCGGCGTAAAGATAAACCAGCCCCCTAGTGGAGTATCCTAGGTTAAGTATGGCCATCGTCATCGCGTCGAAAAAAAAAAAATTCTAGACGTTTGCGTAAAATGTCCGTGAATGGGGATTGACGTCATTGACGTTCACTGACAGAATTTGGAGCATGCGCACTGACAGTCGACGCATGCGCAGTACGTTCGCCGCGGGATCGCGCCTAGTTTAAATAATACACGCCCCCCTACCCGCCCAATTTGAATTCCGCCGGCTCATTTTCGCTACGCCGCCGCAACTTTAAGAACAAGTGCTTTGTGAATACAGTACTTGCTCCTAAAGTTTTGGCGGAGTAACGTAAATGAGAAAAGTTACTCCAAAATAAAGATTCGCCCATCTACCTGAATCTGGCCCATAGATTTTATATGTAATAGTTTTCTCTCCTAAAAATAAGTCTAGTTCACAGTTTCAAAAGGTAATATGTACAGAAGGAATCTCTCTTGAAGCCTTTAAAGCACCATTAGCTCCAGTCTGATAGTGTTGATAAAAGATCTTTAAAATGGTTTTGGCTGTCCTTGCTGAAATACTTCTGAAGGGTGCTTCAAATTCTTTAAAAGCAACTGATGCATGTCCCATTGCCCAACTTTCCCCAGAGTATATCTTACGGGTGCTTTAAAACTCACATCGAGGATCAATACACCTCCCCCAAATATGATATGTATCACAACAACCACCACACGCCCGGTTTTAACTTTTAACGAACCTGTCTCTATTGTCATAAAAAACAATTTTAACCACTTAACCACTTCAACCCCGGAAGAATTGGCTGCCCAATGACCAGGCCATTTTTTGGCGATTCGGCACTGCATCGCTTTATCTGTCAATTTAGTGGTCGTGTGATGCTGTACCTAAACAAAATTGATGTCCTTTTTTCCCACAAATAGAGCTTTCTTTTGGTGGTATTTGATCACCTCTGCAGTTTTTATTTGTTGTGCTATAAACAAAAATAGAGTGACAATTTTGAAAGAAAAAAACAATATTTTGTACTTTTTGCTATAATTAATTTTTTTAAAGCAACGTTTTTCCTCAGTTTAGGCCGATATGTATTCTTCTACATATTTTTGGTAATAACAAAAAATGCAAAAAGTGTATATTTATTGGTTTGCACAAAATGTATAGCATCTACAAAATAGGGGATAGATTTATGGCATTTTTATTAATGTAGTGCCTGGTTACTTTAAAGTGGTTGTAAACCCTTTTTTTTTTTTTTTTACCTACAGGTAAGCCTATAATAAGTATAAAGAAGTATAAAGAATATCTCCTAAACCTGTACGGTTTAGGAGATATTCCCCTCGCAATGCGCCTCCTGATTGCAGCGGTGCATGCGCAGGGGGGATTCCCAGCTAAAGGATCGGCAGGCGCCGGACCTTGCCGAATTGAAAACATCGCCGCTCCAGCCAATCACATCACTGGAGCGGCCATACCCGGAAGACACACCAGGCAAGATGACATCTCGCTCGGCGTGGACCAGGTAAGTTCGTCTCACCTCGTTCCAAGGTAAGTATTTCATAATGAGCTAGTATGTGGTGCATATTAGCTCATTATGGCTTTTGCCATGCAGGAGTAAAAAAAATAAAAATTTCATATGCTGGTATACAACCGCTTTAAGTACCGGTGCTATTAAAATTTAAAGGTAGATTAGAGTGTAGTTAAACTCTGATCCAAATTGTTATGCTTAAAACATGGTCTCTGTCTCAGCTTGGCTGTGCTGTTGGCTCATTCTGTTTTGCTGGGGTGCTTTACCCACCCCTGTGCAGTAGATGGCAGCAGTGGAGTCAAGGTTTGGGTGCTCTTCCCCAGCATCAATCAGCAGGGTGTGGCCTCGCTGTGCATGCTGGGGGAGGGAATTTATGGGGCAGACGCCATTGGTTCTGGGTCTTCTTCATCCAGTGTGGCACCCACCTTCAGGGTGGCCACATCACCACGTCCCGGCGTTATGGCCTACCCAGCCGGGGTGTGAGTGCCACGCAGTGTTCAGGTTCTGGGGCCATGTTGGTCCAGAACATCTGAGCAGCGACGGGGACCCAGTGAGCGACTGGGTTCCCACCTTTGAGGATCCCAAGCGGTATTGCTGTTCGGAGGGGAGTCCATCTGAGGAGCGCCAATGAGAGGCTGGCAATCCAAAAGGGTCTCGACAAACCACCGGGGATCAAGGTAGCCGGACACTGAAGGATTGATCAACTGTCAGTTGGTACCTGGGCGACATTAAGGAGATCCAGGCGTAATTCACCTAAGGAGGATTACCTCAGTAACTGCAACCAGAGAGGGCCTGTGGCAGAGGCTTCTCCCTAAAGTCCATTCTGGAGGGTCTGTGGCAGAAACTTTATCCTACAAGTGTTCCGATGATACTCCGGCTGCAAGGTCAGTGAGAGAGGCCTGTCTGGGTACACTAAACCCACTCAGGCAGGAGTAGTATGGAAAGTGTTACATATGGGAACAGGACTGTTCCAAATACTACGCCTGAATCTGTTGTTCTCCTTCTTCCTGCAAACTCTATCCCTTTCATCACCAGTTCATTGTTTTTACCCAGGTGGGTAATAAAGAGCACAGCAAAGACACTTGTTGCAGACATTTCTTTTACTATTGCTATATGCATCATTCACACCTAGGAATTCGGAGCCACGAGGTAAATGTGCCACCCAAAACAACCAGCAGCTCCCCTGGGGGTAGTGCTACATTATTATTATCTTTTTTTTGTAATGGCAACGATCTGCGATTTTAATTGGGACTGTGACATTATGAGGGACATTATCGGACACTTTTGACACATTTTTGGGACCATTCACATTTACAGATCGATTAGTGCTTTAAAAATTCAGTGATTACTGTGTAAATGTCACTGGCAGGAAAGGGGTTAACACTAGGGGGCGATCAAGGGGTTAACTGTGTTCCCTAGTGTGTGTTCTAACTGTGTGGGGATGGGACTCACTATGGGAGATGACAGATCATTGTTCCCAGCTTATAGGAACTCACGAGCTGCCTCTCCTCTCCTCACAGAACAGGGATTTGTGTGTTTACACACCCACACGTGCCTGTTCTGCCTCTGGTACCCGCGATCACTTGTGGCCGTTGGTCAACGTGACCGCCGGTCACGAGCATCGGCACGTGCCCACTATCCGACTTACAGGGACCAACGTACAGCTACAACGGTCCACGGGAACGAGCCGACCTACCGCAGTATAATGATGGCAACTGGTCGGCAAGTTGTTAAACATATGTCATTTCTTTCTAGAGTTTCTTGCTATCTCTGGATGTCAGCAGTGTGATACAGTGTGTAGGACACACCATGTTGTGAAACTACATGCCCCAAGATTCTTTGTAACTAAAATATACACTCACCAGCCTCTTTATTAGGTACACCTTACTAGTACCGGGTTGGACCCCTTTTGCCTTCAGAACTGCCTTATTTCTTTGTGGCATAGATTCCACAAGGTGTTGGAAATAATAGTTTCGAGATTTTGGTCCTTATTATCATGATAACATCACGCAGTTGCCGCAGATTTATCAGCTGCACATCCATGGTGCGAATCTCCGGTCCCACACAATCCCAAAGTTACTCTATTGGATGAGATCTGGTGACTGTGGAGTCCATTGGAGTACAGAAACTAGTGGTGAGATGATTGGAGCTTTGTGACATGGGGCATTGTCCTGCTGCAAGGAGCCATCAGAAGATGAGTACACTCAGTGCCGATCCTGACCTCCCTGGGGCCCTAAGCAAAATGACATGTCACATTAAAGTTGAGAAGCGGGGGAAGGGTGTGTTCTGCTGTCGGAAATGACATCTTACATTAAAGTGAGAAGGGGGGGTTGCTGACTTCTTACCTCTTCTCCCATGCAGCCAGCGAGTTCAGAAGCGGGTGAGGGACCAAAAATCACTTCTCACTAGGCGGGGCCTCTAGTAATTTGGGGGCCCCTCCACAGCTTTGCGGGGCCCTAAGCGGCTTGCATAGTGAGCCTATAGGGTGGATTGGCCCTGAGTACACTGTAGTCATAAAGGGATGGACATTATCAGCAACAATACTCTGGTAAGCTGCGGCATTTAAGTGATGAAATCGACACTCATCAGATCAGACAACGTTTTTCCAATCTTCTGTTATCCAATTTTGGTGAGCCTGTGCAAATTTTAACCTCAGTTTCCTGTTCTTAATTGACAGGAGTGCCACCTGGTGTGATCTTCTGCTTCTGTAGCCCATCTGCTTCAAGGTTCCATGTATTGTGCGTTTAGAGATGGTATTCTGTATACCTTGGTTGTTGTGTTCTAGAATTCAGTAAGGTAAAAAACTTCTGCCTTTACAACCTGTGTGCTGTGCTAAGAAGTATAACTTCTGCCAGGGGACATTGTAGGAAGTTCTCACGGCTCATCAGCTAAGTTATCTGTGACTCCTCACAGAGTCAATGGCCTAGAACAGTGGTCTCCAAACTGCGGCCCGGGGGCTGGATGTGGCCCTTTGCTTGTTTTTATCTGGCCCTTGGGCACTAGTCTTCCCTCTAAAAAAAAAGGCATTATACTCTCCACTGACACCAGCAGTGGGGTATAATTTCTACCACTGACACCAACAATGAGCCATTGTTCCTTCCACTGACAGCAATGATGGGACATTATTTCTCCAACCGACACCAACATTGGGGCACCATTCCTACCACTGACACCAATAATGGGGCGCTTTTCCTCCCACTGACACCAACATCGAGGCTCTATCCCTCCCACATGACATTTTCTACTCCCACTGGCCACAGTCCGGCCCCCTAAAAGCCTCAAGGACAGTAAACCGGCCCATCATTTGGAAAGTTTGGAGACCCCTGGCCTAGAATATACAAAAAGTATGGAATCACCATTGTTAAAAACCTAAACAGAAAAAAAAAACAAGGTTACATTGGGCTAAAAAAAAGCAATCATGGACTGTGGATAATTAACTAACTAGATGAAAGTCATATTAAGTGATTAATTAAGAATCTGTATTGGGCAGGGCGATGACACCGTAACTTTGTTTGGTGCCATTCCAATGAAATGAATGAAAACGACTGCCTGAATAAAACGTGCAAATTTCCACAATCATTGATGATATGGGGTTAGGGAGGTAGGGAGGATATGGGATATGGGGTTAGGAAGGTAGGGAGGAAATTACAAGTTTATAGTGAGATTCTGGACACTTTTCTTATTTCATCAATTGAAAGGATGTTTGATGATAAGGACATCATTTTTCAAGATGTAATCTTATGCAGTTTTTTGTTTTAGAACTGCAAAGTACATGGTGATCCCACATTTTTTATCCACTGCTTGATCTGCAAAAACAGTTGCAACTGACTACAGTTGTCTTTCTTTTTTTTCTTTTTTTTTTTTAACTGTTTCTTAAAGCCACAAGGTTGGAATGTTAAATGAAAATAGTTTTGAGGCATGTGTGTAAGGCATGGGTCGAATTTCGAAATATTTTCTTTAGAAAATCTTACCTAAGAATTTTCATTCGTATTTCGCAACATTAGTGGGCTGCAGCAACAGCCGATTTTCGTGCAGCCACTGAATTTTAATAATCGGACATGTTGGAATTTTTGAAAAGCTAACGATTTTCTAATCAATGATGGGAGAATAGTGCGAGAAATGTACTCGAAAAAGAAATGCGCATGTGCAAGAAAAGAAAATTCCCGGAAAGAAAAGAAGATTCCCAGACACAAAAATTATTTTCTGTAGCATCATGAGGTGAAATTCAAGGTTTGGTTGGTCGAATTTCGAAATCAATGGTGGCGTCATCGGATCACAAAACTTACACATTTTATGATTTTCAAAAGAAAATTATTTTGAAATTCGAACCATGTATGGCCTGCCTAATTAGTTTATTTTTATTTTTATACACAATTAAACAATTCAATGAACATTTTTCAAGTGGTAATTCCATACTATTTGCCAATGATTGTACATAGAAAGAGAAGAATATCCAAACCAACATTTAACTACAGACATTGGGCTAGATTCAGGTAGATGGGAGCATCTTTACTCTAGAGCAGGAGTCTCCAAACTACGGCCCTCCAGGTGTTCAGGAACTACAATTCCCATCATGCCTAGTCATGTCTACGAATGTCAGAGTTTTACAATGCCTCATGGGACGTGTAGTTCCACAGCAGCTGGAGGGCCGTAGTTTGGAGATCCCTGCTCTAGAGTAACGGTTCTCATTTACGTTACTCTGGCGAAATTTTAGGAGCAAGTGCTGTTATTCATGAAGCACTTGCTCCTAAAGTTGCGGCAGCGTATCGTAAATGAGCCGGCGGAATTCAAATTGGGCGGGTACGGGGCGTGTATTATTTAAACTAAGCACGTTCCCGCGGCGAACGTACTGCGCATGCGTCGACTGTCAATGCATCCCAGTGCGCATGCTCCAAATTCTGTCAGTGAACGTCAATGACGTCAAATCCCTATTCATGGACGTTTTACGCAAGCGACGCAAAAAAATTTTTTCTCGACGCGATGACGACGGCTATACTTAACATAGGATACTCCACTAGGGGGCTGCTTTATCTTTACGCCGCGTATCGCTTACAGAAACGTCGGAAAGTCACTGCGTCGTGCCCGAATACGATCGTGAATTGCCGATTCCCGCTGATTAACATATTTTTTCGGCGTTAATTTTAAAATTAAAGTTGCGATGCGATGGCGAAATTCAATTACGCCGATCGCATCGGAACTCCATCCCGGCGTTTCTTGTTTTCTGGTTACAGAAAACAGAAACGCCGGCTTAAAGTGACAGTTAGGCTGGAGTATCACTGATACTCCAGCCTAACTCTACCTGAATCTGGCCCATTGAAGACAAGTTTATATTGAGATTTTGGACATTTTTTCTTATTTCATAAATTGAAAGGATGTTTGGTGATGATGACATCAGTTTTCAGGATGTAATATGATGCAGATGTTTGTTTTAGAACTGCAAAGTACATGGTGATCCCATAGTTTTTATCCTCGGCTTGATCTGCGAAAACAGTTGCAACTGACTACAGTTTTCTTTCTTTTTATTTATTTTTTAACTGTTTCTTAAAGCCACAAGGTTGGAATGTTGAATGAAAGAAGTTTTGAGGCATGTCTGTACATGGGTCGAATTTCGAAAGAATTTTCTTTCGAAAATCTTACCTAAGAATTTTCGTTCGAATTTCGCAACATTAGTAAGCTGCAGCAACAGCCGATTTTCGTGCGGCCATTGAATTTTAACAATCGGACATGTTGAATTTTTTTTAAAAACAAATGATTTTCTAATCAATGATGGGAGAATAATGCGAGAAATGTCATCAAAAAAGAAATGTGCATGTGCAAGAAAAGAAAATTCCTGGAAATAAAAGAAGATTCCCAGCCACCTACATTATTTTCTGTAGGAACATGAGGTGATATTAAAGGCTTGGTTGGTCGAATTTCTAAATCAATGGTGGCGTCATCGGATCACAAAACTCACACATTTTATGATTTTCAAAGAATTTTTTTTTTTTATTCGATCCAAATTAGTCGTTTTTTTCTACACAATTAAACAATTCAATCAACATTTTCCAAGTGGTTATTCCATACTATTTGCCAGTGATTGTACATAGAAAGAGAAGAATATCCAAACCAACATTTAACTACAGACATTGAATGCTGTCATAGAGTCATTATCCACTAAGATTTGTTATTTTCCTTTTTTTTTTTGGATATCCTGTTGCCTCGCCCTCTCTGCAGAGCTTACTGAGCTGAAAAAAAAAAAGTTGAATTATTTCCCACGGTAAATCAAATGTTCTGCCCTGAGAAGTGAAATGCGAGCCTGCAGGGTGATCATCTTCAACCACCCAAATGGGAGGAGTGCTGCAAATATATATTGTACAGGACGCCGGGGTTGGGTCCTGGACGGGTGCTATACGGCACCACTATTTGGACTATGGTCCATTTAAATAGAGGGAGAAGGTTCAGGGGGTCACCCAAAAGTGGGTGAAAAGTTCCAGGCAGGCGCTAATTCAGAGAGGACTGGCTTGCAGTCTTCTCTATCTTTAATAAAGTAGTTTGGGGCCTGGAATTTTGGAGGCTCCAAAGTGTTATTTGGGTGGGACGGAGCCTCCACTCCTAAACCTTGGGAGCCAGCGCACATGGTGTTAACTCTCCCAGAGAACCACCCATTAAAGCAGGAAGTGGTGCTGGAGATGGTGAGTGAGTTTGGAGAGTGCACCTGTGAGGACAAGATGGAAGTCTGCTAGCTGCACAGTGAGGACTTTTGAAGTGCAGGGGGTGAAGATTGATCTTGCAACAAACCGTATGTCATTTTGCTTTCACTGTTTTGTGCTGGATATAAGCAGACTTTTTGTTGACGCTGGAGCCAAGCGGACTTTTATGTTACAGTTTTTGGCATGCTGAGAAAGCCTTATTTTGCTTTTCTGTGAATAAAAGCCTTTTTCCTTTAAAACAACGGTTTAAGCACTGAATCCCTGTAGAGCTATGGCCCCCAAACGTTACAATATTAAAACTAGGGCTGTGCAAATTAACTTTTAATTAACCGATTAATCTTTAATTTTTTTGATCGATCAAAATCTTTTTGATCGATTAAAATTATTTTGATTTGTACTCGCCTCTCCGCCGGCTTCTGGGCCTTCAGGGAGTTCCGTCTGAGATCCAGTGACGTCACCGGACACCGGCGGGGCTTGTTGTGTCCATCTGAAGGGCTCCTTTGCTGTGCCTTCATATCTGCAATGCCGGCGGGACCTTACTATCTGCCACACGCAAGGGCTATTACACTTCCCTCGCCTAGATCTGAGATCCGGTGACGTCACGGGACACCGGCGGGGCTTGTTGTGTCCATCTGAAGGGCTCCTTTGCTGTGCCTTCATATCTGCATGCTGGCGGGACCTTACTATCTGCCACACGCAAGGGCTGTTACACTTCCCTCGCCTAGATCTGAGATTCGGTGACGTCACGGGACACCGGCGGGGCTTGTTGTGTCCATCTGAAGGGCTCCTTTGCTGTGCCTTCATATCTGTATGCCGGCGGGACCTTACTATCTGCCACACGCAAGGGCTGTTACACTTCCCTCGCCTAGATCTGAGATCCGGTGACGTCACGGGACACCGGCGGGGCTTGTTGTGTCCATCTGAAGGGCTCCTTTGCTGTGCCTTCATATCTGCATGCTGGCGGGACCTTACTATCTGCCACACGCAAGGGCTGTTACACTTCCCTCGCCTAAATCTGAGATCCGGTGACGTCACGGGACACCGGCGGGGCTTGTTGTGTCCATCTGAAGGGCTCCTTTGCTGTGCCTTCATATCTGTATGCCGGCGGGACCTTACTATCTGCCACACGCAAGGGCTGTTACACTTCCCTCGCCTAGATCTGAGATCCGGTGACGTCACGGGACACCGGCGGGGCTTGTTGTGTCCATCTGAAGGGCTCCTTTGCTGTGCCTTCATATCTGCATGCTGGCGGGACCTTACTATCTGCCACACGCAAGGGCTGTTACACTTCCCTCGCCTAGATCTGAGATCCGGTGACGTCACGGGACACCGGCGGGGCTTGTTGTGTCCATCTGAAGGGCTCCTTTGCTGTGCCTTCATATCTGCATGCTGGCGGGACCTTACTATCTGCCACACGCAAGGGCTGTTACACTTCCCTCGCCTAGATCTGAGATCCGGTGACGTCACGGGACACCGGCGGGGCTTGTTGTGTCCATCTGAAGGGCTCCTTTGCTGTGCCTTCATATCTGCATGCTGGCGGGACCTTACTATCTGCCACACGCAAGGGCTGTTACACTTCCCTCGCCTAGATCTGAGATCCGGTGACGTCATGGGACACCGGCATGGCTTGTTGTGTCCATCTGAAAGGCTCCTTTGCTGTGCCTTCATATCTGCATGCCGGCGGGACCTTACTATCTGCCACACACAAGGGCTGTTACACTTTCCACTTCAGGCGATCCGCATTGCAAAACATGCAGTAAAGCAGAGGAGAGACATGAGAGACACAGGAGAGGCATGCAGGGTCTTTTATGCCGCGTACACACGACCGTTTTTCGGGTTGTAAAAAATTACATTTTTTTTTATTGTCGTTAAAAACGACTGTGTGTGGGCTCCAGAGCATTTTTTCACGATCTAAAAAATGGGCATTCAAAATTTTGAACATGCTCTAACATGTGTGTACACAGCATTAGACTCTGCATGTCTCATTAAAGAGACCCTGTCACCTAAAAATCCTCACATTGGGGACTTTTTGTCCCCTATGTAATGAAGAAAAAAGTTAAAGCGGTGTTCCGCCCCCAACTACACATGGCTGCTGGCTTTTAATAAATGGACCTGTCCTGCAGGATGCATTAAGGTGAAAAAAACACGGTTTACAACCCCTTTAATTTAACTTAAATATAAGTCAAGGCCCCATGTACAACCTAGGCATAACATCCAAGGGGGATTTATAAGCACGGGTACTTTTGCCTGCAGTTCAGCACTGTGGTTAGCCTGGGCACTTTTCAGATCAGGTCAGATTCATTTTTAGGATTTAGTGACAGAGTAAAAGTCAGGGGAATTCAATAGGCAGTAATGTCACTTTTTGGAAGTATGGCCTCTTTAATATGGCCTGTTCCTAATTTACAAATGCCTTGTGGCAGTTTCTGTACAGGGCAGGCACCAACACATGCACCATAATCAGGTAGTTCTTTCCACCATTTTTAGAATCTGCCACTATGGCTGTGACAGATTCTGCATTCACTATATCTGGTCTCCCACAGTACATAGAGCATGGAAACTGTTAAATACCTTTTCTCATCAGCAGTATATAGCAGTCTTGTAACTTATATCAGTGTCTGATTAAAGCTTGTAGGAGGAGTTTTCATGCTACACTGGCTGTCCTATCAGGATGCAGGACCCCTGACCCTCTGTCTGGACAGTGCTGATTGGCCCTGTGCTGATCACATGCACCCCCCCCCCCCATAAAAAACCTCTAGCAATAAACACCAAACTGAGCATGTGCAGCCTGACTCCAGTAACTTGGTCTTATCCGAACATGCTTTGGGGATAATACAAGGATGGGACGATCTGTGCGCACAGGATCAAACAGCCTTTTTACACAATGCAGAGGCTTAACCCCTTAGGTTCCACAGTGAGTATAGCAAACTTACTTTACTGCATATACAGACTGATTTTACTGTTTTGGGCTTAGTAACACTTTGAGACCAAGTTAAACTTGGCATAAGTGAAGGCATGGGTGTTGTGTGTTTATTACTTTATTAAA
The DNA here is from genome assembly GCA_029574335.1 of Rana kukunoris. Classification (NCBI taxonomy): domain Eukaryota; kingdom Metazoa; phylum Chordata; class Amphibia; order Anura; family Ranidae; genus Rana; species Rana kukunoris. The sequence goes on from CM056049.1 coordinate 692,688,184, forward strand.
ACTATACGTTGGTGCTTTACATTTACAGCATTAGTTGCTGGGAATAAGGCCGCACGCATCTTAGCAACCAATGGGGAAAGTCAATCTGAACTGACAGTAGGCCGTAGATTTTACCCTGTAGATCCTACGGGGTAAAAAGACCGCACCAGGCAAGCAGACACTGGCTGGAAAAAGCGCCTAGAGGCGATTCAGTTCGCATGTACAAGTCACTATACAAGTCATTCATTCATTCATACAATCTATCTATTAACCCTCTAACGCTCGGAGCACCTACCCAGCAGTAGGTCTGTATCTTATTCATGATCCAGGTTAAAGGTTCATGTTTTATTTTCTAAATTGGTTCCTTTAAGCTAGTGCATTGTTGGTTCACTTACCTTTTTCTTCGAATTCTCTTCTAAATGTTTTTTTTCTTTGTCTGAATTTCTCACTTCCTGTTTCTCCTCAGTAAGCTTGCCCCCATCTTCCGAGCTGTTCTACCTGGGGGTTAGTCAGCCAGAACAGCTTACTGAAGAGGAACAGGAAGTGAGAAATTCAGATAAAGGAAAAAAAACATTTAGAAGGGAAATCAAAGGAAAGGGTAAGTGAACCAACAATGCATTAGCTTAAAGGAACCTATTTAGAAAAAAAAAAAAAAAACCTTTACAGCCCCTTTAAGCCTCTGAGAATACAACAAAATGTTACAGGGGGACTTGTGTCACCTGAAGCACAATACTTGAGGGGGTCTCATCTTTAGGAGGATGACTCAGGTCCCTTTACCACCACTAGCTCCTAACCTAAGCCAAACAGATTTGAATAGACACTTCATAGTTTAACTCTCCACCTTCTTTAATGCAGTCCATTTCTCCACTGAGACAGTAACGAGGCCAGTAATTGCTTTATATACAGTCTATATATAATAAAAAAAGTTACAGTGACCCACAATTTGGCATTTCTTCAGCGTAACATCAAATAGAACCGTCCATAACACTTAGCAATAATAAAGGCAATATTATCTTCTTCAGGTCCCTTTTGCCTGTGATTAACAGCAGATGGCAGTGGGTGGTTCCATAGCAGCGCTATTCTGTCCTGTCAATCGCAGGCAAGACAGACCCAAGGGGGGGAACTAGTCTGAGGCCGCGTACACTCGACCGAGGAACTCAACGGGCAAAACACATTGTTTTCCCCGTCGAGTTCCTCGTTCGGCTGTCAAGGAACTCGTCGAGCCAAATTTTCCCATTGCCCATCGAGGAAATAGAGAACATGCTCTCTTTTTGGCTCGACGAGTTTCTCGACAGTTTTCTCGGCAAAAAGTGTACACACGACCGGTTTTCTCGGCAGAATACACCTCCCATCAAGTTTCTTGATGGATTCTGCCGAGAAAACCGGTCGTGTGTACGCGGCCTCAAAGTTCCCCATCAGGCTCTACCTGCCCACCAGTTGCAGCATTTGATTTGAATTGTATGGTGGGCAGAGCCTAATGGGGAACTCTGAAACTACAGTAGTTGACCATCAGGTCTGCCTTGACTGTGATTTGACAGGACGAGATAGGAGCTATGGACCCTTCCATTGTCATCAATCCTAAGCAAAGCAGACCTGGTAGGGAATTAGTCTCTCAGTTCTCCATCAAGCTCCTCCCACCTCTAGTTTCTAAATTCCTCGGCCTTGTGCCCGGTAATGATGATAATGCAGAAGAAGTTTAGTATGGACTCCCCTTTAACCAGTACAAAATGGGAGGCTTTTGGTTCCATAGGTCCACCTCAGTCACCATAGCCTGACCCATGCACGGTGTAGACCACAGGTGTCAAACACAAGGCCCGCGGGCCGAGTCTGGCGCTTCAAGCCATTTTATGTGGTCCCTGCACCTCTTCTGCAGCTGTAGCAGAGCTCCAGGACTCCTCTGGCCCTCCTCCAGACCATTACTTCTTTCAAGCAATGCATCCAGCTTCTTCCCAGCATAAGGAAAGGGGGGTGGGAGACCCAACTTCTGATGGTGGGGTGGATCTTGAAATCTAATGTAAGGGGAGGGGATGCACTGGACATCCAATCTTACAGATAACCGGCCCTTTTGAGGACAACCATAATGCTGATGTGGCCCACGATGACATAGAGTTTGACACCCCTGGTGTAGACAGAAAAGGTGAGGAAAACCCTTATGGGCCAAGTTATCGGCATGTCACTCTTATTTTTTACTGAAACTAAGTATTTATGTCTAAAGCCAGCTTTAGAAATACATCAACTTACTAAAACATGATTCACACTCCGCATTCTATTATAGAATAATTTGCTAGATAATACTGTTTTGCAGTTACTGCTGTAGAGATGTAGACTGGAACATATGACAATCACATCCTGGAATGTCAATTAGATGGGACAATTAGAACACTGACAGTAAAACACAGTGTTCATTGGACGCAAGTTCCTTCCCTCATTCAACGCATGAAGACCGTACAGAGAGCAACAAAAGCCTGTGAACCTGGAAGTACTCTTCTTATCTTACCCAACAAAAAAGCATTTTACATTGCAAATCCTTCATTAACTAGACAATGCATGCCAAACATTGCACCGCCTATTCATACAGTAGCTGATGTTAATTAATACCTTTGTAAGATGTTTAGCTTCATGTGTTCTCCTAGCACAGTTTGTTCTAATTACCTTCATTGTTATTATATTATAATAACAGCTTAATATATTTATATTTCAAAGCAAAAAATTATACACTGAATGTTTGAACGCCTTTTGGTTGGGTGCGCTGATGTGCCATTCTGGATACATGGCACCGCATTTAGGGGCGGACTGACAACTCATGGGGCCTCCAGCCAATAGAAGATCATGGGGCCCCCTTTGTCCCCGCCCACACTCAAGCCACACCTGCACAGGGGGACACTGGTTGGAGCACACAGGGGGACACTGTGGGGGGGAGAGAGGGTGACCACGTGTCCCCGATTGCCCGGGACAGTCACGCATTTTGCAGGTCTGTCCCGGGCACCTTCATTCCAAGACAATACAGTGTCCCTGAATGAAACTGACACAACCACCCCCTGGGCCAACCTGATGCCCCTAGAAAAAGGCAGTCACATCACCGCTTTACTCACTGACAGTACTTGTCCTGGCTGGGAATGCCTGGAGGAGCACAATCCCCACCCCCTGCTTGTGATTGGAGAAATCATAAATCCCACCTCTTGTGTCCAATCACTGTGCTGTGATTCGTTACAGCACAAGCTGACTTTTGGGAAGGGAGGGTGTCCCTGAATGGTAGTTTTGAAATGTGGTCACCCTAGGGGGAGAGCACACAGGGGGACACTGGGGGAGGGAGAGGGCACAGGGGGACACTGTGGGGGGGAAGCACACAGGCAGACACTGGGGGGAGGCACACAGGGGAACACAGGGGGACACACACAGGGGGACACACACAGGGGGACACACACACAGGGGGAGGAGGAAGCACACAGGGGGACACTGTGCAGGGGGAAGAGCACACAAGGGGACACTGTACAGGGGAAGAGAACACAGGGGGACACTGAGCGGGGGGAACAGCACACAGGGGGACACTGTGCAGGGGGGGGGAGCACACAGGGGGACACTGTGCGGGGGGGAAGAGCAAACAGGGGAACACTGTGTGGGGGGAAGAGCACACAGGGGGACACTGTGCAGGTGGAAGAGCACACAGGGGGACACTGTGCAGGGGAACAGGGGAAGAGCACACAGGGGGACACTGAGCGGGGGAAGAGCACATAGGGGGAGACTGTGCGGGGGGAAGAGCACACAGGGGGAGACTGTGCGGGGGGAAGAGCACACAGGGGGAGACTGTGCGGGGGGAAGAGCACACAGGGGGACACTGAGCGGGGGAAGAGCACATAGGGGGACACTGTGTGGGGGGAAGAGCACACAGGGGGACACTGAGCGGGGGAAGAGCACATAGGGGGACACTGTGTGGGGGGAAGAGCACGCATGGGGAGACTGTGCGGGGGGAAGAGCACACAGGGGGACACTGTTGACCATTTGACCATTACAATAACTCAGGTTAGAATAGGTAATACTTTTTCTTGCCCTACTTAACCACTTGCTGACCACTGCAAGCCGATATACATCGGCAGAATGGCAGCGGTAGGCAAAAATCAGGCACTCTCCGTGACGCCGGTGTAGTCCAGGCTGGAGTGCCTTTTGCCAGCAGCCAATGAGGAGAGAGTATCTCTCGCGGGGCATGCTGGGAGAGGGTATTTCTGGAGCAGACGCCATTAAGGCGGGGTTCTTTTCCGGCGGGGCCCCCACCTTTAGGGTGACCTTGCATCACGACCCCCGGCGAGATGGCTTACAATGCCGGGGTGCACGTGCCACGCGGTGTGTCTAGTTCTGGGACCATGTTGGCCCAGAGCATTTGAAATTATGAAGGGGCCCCGGTAGTCGACTGGGTCCCCAGCTCTGAGGAAAGATCCCAAGCGAGATAGCTGTTTGGTGGGGAGTCAGCCTGAGGAGAGCCAAGAGAGGCAGGCAATCCAACAGAGCCTCGACAATCCATCGGGGATCAAGGTAACTGGACACTGAGCAGGTGGATGTCAGCCATTTGTCAGTCGGTGACCAATTGAAAACTACCTGGAGGAGATTCAGGCACAAATACTACTAAGGAGGGCTTCTCCATGATATAAGTTCTGGGAAGGGTCTGTGGCAGAGACTTGTTCCCCTCAAAGTTCTGAGTGATATCCTGGCTGCCAGGTCGGTGTGAGAGGCCTGTCCAGGTACACTATACCCACTCCAGCTGGAGTGGCGACGAAAGCAAAGTGTCATTGGAAGCAGGATTGCTTCCGTACTGTTAGGCCTGAATCTGCTACTTATCTCTCCTCATCTATCTTTACTGTATCCCTCAAGTTTTGCTGTTTGCTCTGTTGAGCAAAAATAAAAGCATAAGAAAAGAAAGACACCGGCTGTTTGGACAGTCCATCATTGTCTCTCATCAACTACCCTGGACGGCAGAGCTATAGAGTTAACAGACCACCCCAAATTCTATCCAGCGGCCCCTGTGGGGGTATCGCTACATGTGATTATATGTCAGTATTACATTGTATATCCCTGTATGTTGTGGTAGTTCAGGTGCTTATTTAATCGTTTTTTGAAACTATTGATGCTCCCGGAGTCCTCACTGAGACCACCGCCTGTGAAAGGGAATTCCACATCCTTGCCGCGCTTACAGTAAAGATCCCTCTACATAGTATAAGGTTAAACCTCGTTTTCTCTCATTTTAATGAGTGGTCACGTGTCTTATTAAACACCCTTCTGCAAAAATAGTTTTATCCCTATTGTGGGGTCACCAGTACGGTATTTGTAAATAGAAATCATATCCCCTCTCAAGCGTCTCCTCTCCAGAGAGAATAAGTTCAGTGCTCGTAACCTTTCCTCATAACTAATATCCTCCAGACCCTTTATTAGTTTTTGCCCTTCTCTGTACTCGCTCCATTTCCAGTGCATCCTTCCTGAGGACTGGTGCCCAGAACTGGACAGCATACTCCAGGTGCGGCCGGACCACAGTCTTGTAGAGCGGGAGAATTATCTTTTTATCTCTGTGTTGATCTCCTTTTTAATGCATGCCAATATTCTGTTTGCTTTGTTAGCAATAGCTTGCCATTGCATGCCATTGCCGAGTCTATCATCTACTAGGCCTATTCCATCCAAGATTCCCCCAGAAGTTCTCCCCCAGTGTATAGATTGTATTCATATTTTTGATACCCAAATGCAATATTTTTTTTTTTATATACGTTTTACCTCATTTGCCATGTAGATGACCATTACAATAACTCAGGTTAGAATAGGTAATACTTTTTCTTGCCCTACTTAACCACTTGCCGACCACTGCAAGCCGATATACATTGGCAGAATGGCAGCGGTAGGCAAAAATCAGGCACTCTCTGTGACTTTGCCTGCAGGCCCCCGCAAACTCCATGTTTGCCGGCAGCCCGTGATCGTGTCACAAAGCTACAGAACGGGCGGGTGCCTGTGTAAACAAGGCATTTCCATGTTCTGCATTGTTACAGAACACTGATTGTTCTGCTCCCCGTCATCGGGAGCAGCAATCAGTGTGGTGTCACATGTAGCCCAGCCCCCACACAGTAAGAATAACTCCCTAGGACACACTTAACTCCTTCTTCGCCCCCTAGTGGTTAACCCCTTTCGTGCCAGCATCATTTACACAGTAATCAGTGCATTTTTATAGCACTGATGGCCGTATAAATGAAAATGGTCCCAAAATAGCATCAAAAGTGTCCAATGTGTCTGCCATAATGTCGCAGTCACGATAAAAATCGCAGATTGACACCATAACTAGTAGGAAAAAAAATGAATAAAAAAAATGCCATAAAACTACCACCTATTTCTAGACGCTATGGGCCAGATTCAGGTAGATGAGAGTATCTTTCCTCTGGAGTAACGCTTCTCATTTACGTTACTCTGAAGACCCTTTCAGCGCAAGTCCTGTAATTCACATAGCAGTTGCGCTTAAACTTGCGCCAGAGTAACGATAATGCGCTGGCGTAACCCGACGCAAGTGGAAGTGGGTGTGATCATATGTAAATGATGGGCGGAGCCCAGCGCAGAGGCTTACGTTCAGCGCATCATCCACGGAGCATGCGCAGTGAGTGCGGCTCCACTCGCCCCCTTGTGCGCATGCTCACAACTTCCGTCGGCACCACTTCCTGGGAAACGTCAGCGCAATGCGTTCCGCTGGGCGCTTAAAAGCGCTGGCGGAAACGCCATTCCGGCGCAAAAGTAGTTCCATTTCCCCCCACCCCAGGGAAGATACTTTTGCCCTGTAATGGCTGCTCCCGCTACCCCCAAAGAGAGGAGGAACCTAAACTATAATGCCCAGGAGGTCTCTGTGATAATCTCGGCTATGGAGACGTTTAATGATTTCCTCCATGGGAAAAAAAGCAGGAAGACCAGCCGGGAAAGGAAGCAGGGTATCCTGGCCACCATTCCTGCCAGGGTCAATGTGCTAGGGTACTCCACCCGGACTGCAGGCGACATTCAAAAAAAAATCAATGACCTGCGGCGCAAGGTGAGGGGCAAGGTGTCCACCATTAGGAGCCATGAGAGGGGCACAGGTGGTGGTCCACCATGTCCTGTCACCCTGACCGCGGAGGAGGAGGTGGTTGCCCGCTGCCTGGACAGGGAGCAGTTGGAGGGGGTCCCTGGCTATGACTCCGTAGAGGAAGGCTCCAGGACAGGTAAGTGATTTTTACCCCCTTTTTGGTGTGTTGCATGTGGGGGGGGGGTGGGTACATGTGCCAAGTGTGTGGGACCACCAACATGTGTCTGCTTTGTGTCATCCACAGATGACGGAGCTGGGCCATCATCTCGTGCCGGCCAGTCCACCCCAACCTCCCAACGGGATGCTGATGACGAGGCCCTGGGTGCTGGAGACACCGAGGTGGAGGAGGAGAGTACCCACACCACTTCAGCAGAGGTGGTTGTGGAGGAGCCTGTCCCTGAACAGGAGTTTATTTTAATGTTGGAGGAGTCCTCCTCCTCTGCAGGGCCCTCTGTGATCCCCTCCCCCATCCTAGGTAGCCCCTCAAGGGCGACTCCATCCCCACGGGGACAACCTTCTTCTGCCCCCAGGAAGGCCACCCGGAAGACCAGGGGGGTGTGTGATCTGGTCGAGGACCAGGTGCTGTTGGACCACGCCAAGCAGACCCAGCAGATGGGGGAGATTGCTGGCCACCTGGACCGGGTCGCTGACAGCCTGGGCTCCATGTCACAGCTGCCCAGTCGTGTGCAGGGCGTTATGACCAGCCTGGGGGAGGTGCAGGCTGATATCCGGCACTTGACAGCAGCTGTCCGAGACAACACAGCTGCCATCCGGGAAGAGGGGAGGCAGCGGCAACGTGACCAGCGGCATCAGATCACCCGCCAGCTGAGGATGCAGGCCCAGACAAACCTGTATCTGAGCCGTATCGCTGTGGCATTGGAGGGCAGACAGCCAACAGCTCCCAGGAGTGGCCCACCCGGGGATCAGCCTCCTCCTGATGCCCCCCCACCCCCACCACCACCCACTCCCTCCAGGCAGATGAGGAGCCCGAGAGTGCCCCCAAGGAGGAGCCCCCGTCATCCCAGATGAGGGTTTTTTGTTTTTTTGGTTGTTATATATTTATGTTTATACTCAGGATATGAGTTTTTGTTTATTTTTGAATATTATTGTTTATACTAAGGATATGAGTTTTTGTTTATTTTTGAATATTTTTGTTTATACTCAGGACATGAGTTTTTTTTTTTTTTTTTTGATTCTCAGGTTATGAGATATTTTTTTTAATTTTGTACTGCACACGGTCAGGAGTGCAGGGGACAGTGTGAATGGTGTGTGAATGTGAGAGGGTGGCACTCCTGAAAGTAAGGGGTGTCACCCTCGGCCGTGGTGGTGAAGTTAACCCCACGGCTGAATGAATGACGTGTGAAAGGTGTGTGAATGGACAGTGACATCATTGGGGCCTTGACGCTGGCGTTGCTGCTCCCAACTCCTACATGCTGGACTTGGGCTAATCCAATGCGATGTGCATGTGGTGTGTGTGATCCAGTGGTGTACACGCGTGCACTGTCTGTGTGATTAATGTATTGGTTTAGTGTCCAAAGATGCCTACGGCGAGGACCCTCCTGACTGCTCTTCCATCAGCAGACTGGGTGTCCTCTGGCAGGTGGGGACTGTGTGGGTCGGGGGTCAGGTCATGACGTATGTCAATCTGCAGGCCTTTTCTCATAGCAAAGTTGTGCAGAATACAACATGCAGCGATGATCTGACACACAAAGGTAGGGGAATACAATAGGGTCCCCCCGGACTTATCCAGGCAGCGGAAACGGGACTTCAGGAGCCCAAATGTTTGCTCCACCACTGCACGGGTTTTGATGTGTGCTTCATTGTATTTTCTCTCTCCTCTGGTTTGGGGGTTCCGGAAAGGAGTCATTAGATGGGGTCCCAGTGCATATGCAGAGTCACCTGTAAGGTAAAAGACAGGAGGATGTTAGTCATGCATGTGCGACTTCTGTTGTGCATCACGGGAGGGGATAGTCATGCCTGACTCCCTTGTCACTCACCAACCAGCCAGCTGTCCCCATACATGTTCTGCTCGAATTCTGTAGGGATGGGGCTCTGACGGTATATGAAGCTGTCATGGCTGGACCCGGGGTGTTTGGCACGGACGTGCCATATGAGGCGTTGGGCATCAGCTATCACCTGTACGTTGATGGAATGCCAATGCTTCCGATTGCGGTATATGTGCTCTGTGGCACTGGGAGGCTGGAGTGCCACATGTGTGCAATCAATGGCCCCGATGGTGCGTGGGAATCTGGCAATGTTGTAGAAATCTGTCATTGCCTTCAGCCGCAGCTCCTCAGTGGTTGGTCTGATGAACTGGTTGGACATGCGTCTGAGGATTGCAGGGACAACCTGGTGCACACATCTGCTTATGGAGGACTGTGACATCCCAGCCACCACTCCACTTGTACGCTGGAATGATCCACTGGCAAGGAAATGAAGTGTTGCCAGGACCTTCACCAGTGGCTGCACTGCTTGTGAGCGGTGTGTTGGGCTGGTGATGTCATCCTGCAGGGTTGTGGTTAGTTCAAGTATTACATCAGGGCTGAATCTGAAGAGGCGATACACCTCCTCATCCCCCATGCCAAAGAGGTTCATACGAGTGCGGTATATCCTCTCACGTGCCCGCCTCCTCCGTAGCGAGGGACCCAGTACTAGTCTTAGGACCACAATTGCCCCTGGCATGTTGGCACACAGAGGTGTTGTCCTTGCAAGTGTTGTTGTTCAGCAAGCTCCTATCGTCGGTAACGCTGCTGTAGCTGCTCTCCTGCTGACCTGTGGCCGTCTGGAGTAAAGATAAAGCAGCCTTTTGTAGAAATAACTTTGCGCCGGACGGACGAGATACGCGCGGCGCATGTAGCCAGCGTATGGTGCTAATCCGTTCGTGAATTGGGAAAAATACCTCATTTGCATATTTGCAGGGGAAATCAATGGGCGCGACTGATGCGCCCAGCGAAAATAAGCGCTGACGATACTCTGGCGTCGGAACGTTCCGCCGGTCGCAAATGGCCCGTTATTGGGCGCATCTAGTTTGGTGGGTACGGGCACATAGAAACGACGGCGCATCATCACAGTTACGCGGCGCATATCGAAATACTCCAGCGCAAGTGTTCCTGAATCTGGCCCTATAACTTTTGCACAAACCAATCAATAAACGCTTATTGCGATTTTTTTAATACCAAAAATATGTAGAAGAATACGTATCGGCCTAAACTGAGGAAAAATGTATTTCATTGTTTTTGATATTTTTGGGAGATATTTATTAAAGCAAAAAGTAAAAAATATTGCTTTTTTTTTCAAAATTGGCACTCTTATTTTTGTTCACAGCGCAAAAAATAAAAAACGCAGAGGTGCTCTATTTGTGGGGAAAAAGGACGTCAATTTTGTTTGGGAGCAACATCGCGCAATTGTCAGTTAAAGCGACGCAGAAATTGGGCAGCCAAATCCTCCGGGGCTGAAGTGGTTAAAAGACCCCCATTAGAAGTAGATTTGGGAACTCCCATGGGAAGATCTTGCCAGTAGAGCCCTAAAAACCTAAGAACCACTTTCCGCCCTATTACAAAATGACGGTGGCAAAGTGGTTTCAATATCCTGACCAGACGTCATAGCCGCTGCGCGACGGAAACTCTTTACCATTTGATCAGCCGTGTCCAATCACAGCTGATCACGATGTAAACAAGAAGAGCCGTGATCGTCTTTTCCTCACTCGCGTCTGTCAGACACAAGTAGAGGAGAGCCGGTCGGCTGCTCCTCTGACAGGGGGGGTTTGTGCTGATTATCAGCACAGCCCCCCCCCCCCCCCAAGGATGCCCACACTAGACCACCAGGGATGCACGCCACCAGGTATGCCATCCTAGACCACCAGGGATGCCAATCAGTGCCCACAATGGATGCCAATCAGGGCCCACAATGGGCATCACTGATTGGCAGGCATTGTTTGGCACTGATTGGCATCCATCAGTACAATTACAGTACATCCATGCCACCTATCAGTGCCCATCTGTGCCACCTCTCTGTGCCCATCCATGCTGCCTATCTGCCCATCCGTGCCAATCTGTGCCACCTATCAGTGCCACCTATCAGTGCCCATCAGTCCCGCCTATCAGTGCCCCATCAGTGCTGCATATTAGTGCCCATCATCAGTGCCCATCAATTCCACCTCATCAGTGCCACCTCATTGGTGCCACCTTATCGGTGCCCATCAGTGCAGCCCCATCAGTGCCCATCAGTGAAGGAGAAAACATACTTATTTACAAAGATTTGTAAGGGAAACAAAAAAAAAAGCATTTGTTTTTCAAAATTTTCGTTATGTTTTTTAATCTTTTTAGCAGAAAATAAAAATCGCAGAGGTGATCAAATACTACCAAAAGAAAGCTCTATGTGTGGGAACAAAATGATAAAAATGTAGTTTGGGTACAGTGTAGCACGACCGCGCAATTGTCATTCAAAGTGCAACAGCGCTGAAAGCTGAAAATTGGTCTGGGCAGGAAGGTGTATAAGTGCCGGTATGGAAGTGGTTAATATGAATGATAACTAGGAAGGTAATCTTGTATTTTGGAAGGCCAGATGAATTGTGTATCCAGTGTGATTCCAAACCCAGATAGACAGACAGACAGACGCACATCCCTCGTAGTCACATCAGAGCAGTATTTTTGCACCAGATAAATGATGATGCGATAAAATGTCCTACGGTACAAGTTGTGCTTCCAGAGTGACTCACATTTCAGGTCTGTCTGGTGCCGACTGCCGCTCATAGCAGAACTTGAAGGCACAACGTATGCATGGCAATATGCTGAACTTGAAGTTGTTTACAAACAGATGGAAATTAACATCAAAGTAGCAAACACCATCTGTTTAGAGCTGAAACACTGCAAATGAGTTCCCATGCTGGAAGTTCCTGGTGTACATCAATTGCTACATTACCGCAAACTCATACCAGAAATTCCTGTACTCCTGCTGGGGGGACAGAGAGGTCACCATTCCTATTGCTCCATCTAATATTAAAAAATGCCTTCCTGCTAATGACACCAGCGTGCTTCATGCATTTTCATCTCAAGAAATTGCAGTAAATAAAAAAAAAAGAAGGATGGCCAGTTTTTACCTGCAAGTGTTTTTCTTTCTTCATACCACCAGTCTTCGGTTCAGTCCTTGTCCCTATGCTGTGGGTGCTCACCCTGTGGCCCTCCAACTCACACGGAACTTAGGGTTGCCCCCTGTCCAGGATGCACAGTCAGGGCCAATCCTAGGGTCACAGACTCCTGGGTGCAGAAATATTGCTGGCGCCCCCACACGGGCGTGGTCATCTTAATAACTCTTCCCCTTTACAAATGTTTCTATGGCTATGACTCAAAACACAGAGATGCTTCCCTAAGAAGTCTTCATTAGTGTCCCCCATCAGAGTCCCCCCAGCAGGTGTCCCCCATCGGAGCCCGCTCACAGCAGGTGTCCCCCATCAGAGCCACCCCACAGCAGGTGTCCCCCATCAAAGCCACCCCACAGCAGGTGTCCCCCATCAGTGCCCCCCACAGCAGGTGTTCCCATAGATCAGTACTTGTCCAATAGATCCCTGTAGCTCAGGCGTGCTGGGAGCAGAAGCACATTACAGAGGGCGGCGGGGCATACGTGCCATCTTTGGTTACTAGGAGTGTGGCACTCAGAGAGCATTTCTGGGAGTGCACGGGATGATTGGCAGCAGCTCCGGCCAGCCCAGAAGCCTCTCATTACACCGCCTATGGCAAAAGAGCCGACACACGCAGAGGAGGCGGGGCAGACAGGAGACTGCTCCATGCGCAGCCGACAGAATTAGTTAGTGGAGCCTAGTACCGCAACATGTTCCGGTACTAGGCTCCGCTGTGGTACCCTACCCAGATTCTGGGGACAGTGGGAGGTATGCGTTCTTGTCCGTTGCCAGCGGAGAGAGCAAGCGGGATGGGGAACCGCAGCACCCGCTACATGCGCTTTACCTCTGGACACAGACAAGGAGGAGGGAGGGGAGCACTTTGGAGCTTCGGCACCCCCACCTCTGCGGCGCCTGGGTGCGGAGCACCCCATGCACCCTGCATAGGATCGGCCCTGCGGACAGTTAGGGTTTGGAATCATGCATCCAGGTTTTAGACTGAAACCCAGACACATTATTTAGACTGGAATATGGCTTCCCAGCAGGGTTGCTGGCTGCAGTTTAGGGTGACCACGTGTCCTGCATTTTGCAGGTCTGTCCCGGCACATTCATTCCAGGACAATACAGTGTCCCGGAATGAAACTGACACAGCCACCCCCCAGGGCCAATCTGATGCCCCCAAAAAAGGCTGCCACATCACTGCTTTACTAACTGACAGTATTTGTACTGGCCGGGATTGCCTGGAGGAGCACAGTCCCGTCCCCTGCTTGTGATTTGAGAAATCATAAATCCCACCTCTTGTGTTTAATCACTGTGCTGTGATTCGTTACAGCACAAGCTGATTTTTAAGACGGGAGGGTGTCCCTAAATCAGGGGTCTCCAAACTTTCTAAGCAAAGGGCCAGTTTACTGTCCTTCAGAGTTTACGAGGGCCGTACAGTGGTCAGTTGAAGTCGAAAAGGTCTCGACGTCAGTAAGAAAAATTAACGCCCCATTGTTTGTTTCAGTGGGAGTAATTGTGCCCGTCATTGGGTCCCTTGTTGGTGTCATCACTGATGTCATTTTGCCCCATTGTTGGTGTCATTGAGAGGAATTGTCCTCTATCATTGATGTCATTGTAAGGTGTCATTGTTGGTGTCAGTAAGAGAAATGATGCCACATTGTTGGTATCAGTGGATGAAATAGTGCCCCACAGGCCAGATAAAAGCAAGCAAAGGGCCGCATCTGGCCCCCGGGCCACAGTTTGGAGACCACTGCCCTAAATGGTAGTTTGGAAATGTGGTCACCCTACTGCAGTTGTCTAAGCTGAGAGTGTCTGTTACACACTTCCACACTGCCCAAAGCCAGCACTAACAACTGCCCCCCCCCCACCCCAAACACCTCTACCCCTCTTTCTCTGCCCACACTCCAATCCCAGGCGCTGTGCTTTAGAAAAGGAAAGTTAGGGACGGAAATTTGAAGTCCAACAGCCTCAGATACATCTGGGTGAGAGGTGCTGACTGCCAAGGGATGGGTGAGCTTACCATCCATTCCAGTCTGTGACTGAAGTCTCCCCCTTCTTTCTTCTGCCTCTGAGTGAGTACTCTAAGGTAAATCAGGGTTCTCAGAGCACCCCTTACATCAGAGTTCCTCTTTACACCAGAGGGCCACAGTATTTCCCCTTACATCAGAGTCTTCTTCGTACATCAGAGTTCTGTGTTCCCCCTTAAATCAGGGTTCCCAGAGCATCTCTTATGTTAGAGGCCCCAGAGTTCTTTCTTACATCAGAGTCTGCAGAGTGCCCCCCCCCCCTCTGCGAGGTCAGATGTTCAAGGGGAACTCTGTGGACTGTTATTAACTTCATATGATTAAAAAATGTATTTAATAGCAACATATATGTATAGTTTATACTCCAAAAACAAAAAAATTGCTGTATGCCACTAAAGTGTTCGGGTATGACTTGAAGAAAAGGTGCCAACCCTAGTGAAACTACAAGTCCCATCATGCCCCTGACTTTAGGAGTCATGCTTGTAATGCCGCGTACACACAACCGTTTTCATGACGAGAAATTGTGTGTAGACTCCAGAGCATTTTTCTCGACGTGAAAAACAGGCATTAAAAATTTAGAAAATGCTCTAATTTTTCGTGAAAAACGGTTGTGTGTATGCTTTAACGATGGGAAAAACACGCGCATACTCAGAAGTAAGTTATGAGACACAAGCGCTTGTTCTGGTAAATGAAGCACGAAGACTGAAAAGCACGAATCGTGTCTCACCAAACTTTTACTAACACGAAATCAGAAAAAGCAGCCCAAAGGGTGATGCCATCCGAATGGAACTTCCCCTTTATAGTGCCGTTGTACGTGTTGTATGTCACCGCGCTTTTCTCGAGGATTTTTTTTCACGATCGTGTGTAGGCAAGGCAGGCTTAACTTCGTTTTTTCTAGACCATTAAAGATGGTTGTGTGTACACTAGGGTGACCACTTGTCCTGGATTGCCCGGGACAGTCCCGCATTCTGCAGGTCCGTTCTGGGCACCTTCACTCTGGGACAATACAGTGTCCCGGAATGAAACTGACACAGGTCCCAGCATGAACCCCTCAAAGCTTAAGATGTGAAATCACGCCCCCCCCCCCCCCAACTAGTGAAGAACTACATGTCCCAGGATGAACCCCTCAGAGCTGAAGTTGTGACCCCCCTCCCCCAAATAGTGAAGAACTACAGGTCACAGCATAGATCCGTGAAATCTATGGGATCACACTCTAGATCTCACAGGTTCATGCTGGGAGTTTCAAATTTGGGGGGGGGGGGTCAGACCCTTAGATCTCAGGGGTTCATGCTGGGGCAGGTAGTCCTTTACTTTGGGGTGACCTCCCCAAAGTTAAGGACTACAGGTGCCAGCATGACCCCCCCCCCCCCCCCAGAGATGAAAATGTGAGACCCACCGCCCCCCAAATAGTGAAGAACTACAGGTCTTGGCATAAACCTATGAAATCTATGGGATCACACCCTTAGATCTCAGGGGTTTATGCTGGGTGTTGTAGTGCTTCAAATTTGGGGGGTCACATCTTTAGATATTATGTAACCCTACAAAAGTGAAGGACTACAGGTCCCACCATGAACCCCTCAGAGCTGAAGATGTGACTGTCCCCCCCCCCCCCAATCAGTGAAGAACTACAGGTCCCAGGATGAATCAGTGAAATCTATATAGGCCACAAAAAAGGTATAATTTTTTTAGGAGGGGGGGGGGGGTGTCCCTGAATGGCAGTTTGGAAATGTGGTCACCCTAGTGTACACGGCATACGATTTGCCTCTCTGGTAAGAGTTGGAGAGTTGAATTGATTTGCTCTTCCTTTCCCAAGTTTCCATATAAACTAGAAATGTTGCTCGCCATAATCCTTTGTCGCCTAAAGTTGGCTCTGAATGAACCTTTAATAATCTACCCACTGGATCTGCAATTGTGCCATTTGGGTTGAGCAGCCGCCCATTCTGGTCAACCGGCAGCTTCCGAGGCCTTCATATGACAGGCCAATTATTTCCTGACTTATGATATTTTTTTTTCTGAAGCATTTTGGCAGATACAGGATTTGGTTTCTAACATTGTAAACACAATAATTTATTCACAGATCTTTTTTGCGTTTCCAACTGCAGGCAATGATTCATCCCATCGCGTTACAATTTCCAATGTATAAGAGTGAGTCACAGAAACTATTAGGCATCTAAATATTGACATTGTTCATTGTTTTTCTCATCTAATTACTCGCCGTATTCATAGAGCCAAGCAAGTCCTATGTTCCATGCCTTCATTTGCATAATAATTATGTTTGTTTGTTGTGCTCATACTGAGCTTTTATAAACGATCGACTTTCAGAAAATAGAAATTACATTGGAGCGTTAATATAATTTAAACCAAGCGATTTTACATCAGAGAGCTTTCCATTTCATTCCGTCTGCGCCATCAATACCTAGAGCTTCGTCATTATCAGAAATCACAGACAGATTTCCGTGAAGTTAAAAATTACTCACAGGCAAATTATCTTCTTAACAATTTATGATTTGCAAATAGAGAAGAGAGTGGCAGCCATTTACAATAAGCCTGTAGCTGCTTTTAAATTTAGAACGGCAAAAGCCGACAGTAATTTCCCTTTGCATATAGGCCTTCTCCTAAGCAGGCAGATTTATAACCACTTGTCGACCGCCGCATGTACATATAAGTTGGCAGAATGGCGCTGATGCGCACCGTTCCTTTGAATTTGAAGCCGTAAGGGCCGTGCGCGCCTGCGCCACGTGGACGAAGAGTGTGCCCGCGGGTCCCGCGAT
Source organism: Rana kukunoris (assembly GCA_029574335.1). Taxonomy (NCBI): domain Eukaryota; kingdom Metazoa; phylum Chordata; class Amphibia; order Anura; family Ranidae; genus Rana; species Rana kukunoris. The sequence goes on from CM056049.1 coordinate 692,705,149, forward strand.
CGTCTCACGGAGCTGCAGAACGGGGGGATGCCTATGTAAACAAGGCATTTCCCTGTTCTGCCTAGTGACAGGATCTACTGCCGGGCTACATGCTCGGATAAGGGTCTGGTATGGATTTTGGGGAGACCCCACGCATGGTTTTGGCATGGAGTTACTCTTAAAATCCATACCAGGCATATTCGAAGGACCTCGCATTTATTTTTTTCTCATTTTTTAATTTGCCGGCAATTCTGTTTACATTCAGCTGTCAGCTGGGAACCCGCTGATTTTGTTTTGTGAGCAAAACTGTTAGCATGAAAGGGTTAACAATAAAGTGAAAAATGGCTCAAAGTCGCACTGATGTGGACACAGGCATTACTTACATTACAGTGTGATTTATATTACAGTCTATGAGAGAAAATTGTGTACTGCAGTCGGGAAAAAGTAAAACAACTACTTTTCAAATTGCACCACTTCACCTCGCAGCTATTAAGACAGAGCCATAGGATGACATTAGGTGCGTCTTTGGGTAGAAATCGCATGTCGAATCTGAAGTTGCACCAGTGTGAACAGGTGCTTAATCATCTGCAGATTGAAGTTCATCTCTTTGATCTGTAGATGAATGAACAATATGATACAAAAGTAACAATATGCTACAATATTTCTTTGTCTGAGCATATGTTATTTACAAACACTGTCAGAATGCTTTTTTTTTTTTTGAGAGCTTAGGCTGCATTCACACCTGAGCGTTTTGTTGCCTGAAGCGCGACGCTCAAAAACGCTAGAGGGGAAAAAAAACATTACTCTCTTCACATCTCCACTCCAAAACGCCGAACGCCTGAAGCTCAAACAAGTCCCGGACCCTTTTTTCTCGCTTGGGAGGCTTGGGCGTTTTACATTGGTGACAATGACCTGTACAAAACCGTGGTAAAAAAACTCTGCGTTTTGTCGCGGCAAATCGCGGTAAAAAACGCCGCAAATTGCCTACGCTTAAAGCGGAAGTTCCACTTATTCATCTTCCACCCCCCTCCGGTGCCACATTTGGCACCTTTCAGAGGGGCGGGGGGAACGGGGACCTGTTTTTGACAGGTCCGCTTCTCCAGTTCTGGGAGACCGGGCCGTGGCAAAGTATGTTAGCAGCTTGGCCCCCCATCCTCCCTCCCCTTCTGCCACGCCAGTAAGATGCACAGTAGGGACCCGGCCGTAAAGCCAAAAAGCTACACTGCTGAGCTCCCTTACCGGCAATGGTGACGGCAGCATCCAACCAGCCGATGGCAACATCGGCTGCGTGCGGATATCGCTGGACTCCAGGACAGGTAAGTTCTAATATTAAAAGTCAGCATCTATGGGCCAGATTCAGGTAGAGTTAGGCTGGAGTATCAGTGATACTCCAGCCTAACTGACACTTTAAGCCGGCGTTTCTGTTTTCTGTAACCAGAAAACAAGAAACGCCGGGTTGGAGTTCGGATGCGAGCGGCGTAATTGAATTTCGCCATCGCATCGAAACTTTAATTTAAAAATGGCGCCGGGGGCGTTCCCGCTGATTAACGCCGAAAAAATATGTTAATCAGCGGGAATCGGCAATTCACGATCGTATTCGGGCGCGACGCAGTGACTTTCCGACGTTTCCGTAAGCGATACGCGGCGTAAAGATAAAGCAGCCCCCTAGTGGAGTATCCTATGTTAAGTATAGCCGTCGTCATCGCGTCGAAAAAAAAAATTCGCGTCGCTTGCGTAAAACGTCCATGAATGGGGATTTGACGTCATTGACGTTCACTGACAGAATTTGGAACATGCGCACTGGGATGCATTGACAGTCGACGCATGCGCAGTACGTTCGCCGCGGGATCGGGCTTAGTTTAAATAATACACGCCCCGTACCCGCCCAATTTGAATTCCGCCGGCTCATTTTCGATACGCTGCCGCAACTTTAGGAGCAAGTGCTTCATGAATAACAGCACTTGCTCCTAAAATTTCGCCAGAGTAACGTAAATGAGAAACGTTACTCCAACTTAAAGATTCACCCATCTACCTGAATCTGGCCCTATGTGTAGCTGCTGACTTAAAATTTTTAAAGAGGCGGGCAGAACACCTCTTGAAACTGTCAACCTACTCTGTGTACACAGCAAAGCTGGCTTTGATTAATCAAAGCTGACAACTGTTGTTTACTGAAGGGGCGTCCTGGCAAACAGGCAGAGAGTCTGTATGTTCTAAACACGTCCTGTGCACAATGATGACCTTTTTTTTTTTTTAGGTCTGTAGAACACGCCCAAAGTTTTCAACTAGTTAAATAACTTTTATTTTTTTTATTTATTTTTTGCTTTATATTTTAAATGATGATGATTATTATTATTATATTACAAACTACGAAATATTAACAAAAGTGTGTTCATACATTTACCGGGCTGATTATGGAAGTGCACAATGATGTAGCAGCCATTCCTTCAAAATTCACAGTCCACTTCCTGTGCCTAGGCAATCCTTTCTTGTATCTTTATAGCTGTACTTAGGTAGTGTAAGATCAGTAGGGGAAATGTATAGTGTCATATACACCTTTTTGAATTCCATGTGGCCTCTGCACTGAAATTGATAGGCCTTGCACCAGATTCAGGTGCTTGTCAAGCCTCGTACACACGCTCGGTTTTCTCGGCAAGAACCAGCAACCGAGCAAATCGAGCGTGTGTACGAGGCTTTCAGGTTTCTCGTCGGGAAATCTGGCCAGAATCTCGACTAGAAATCCTGCTTTATATTTTCTCGTCAGGATTCTTGTCGGCCTGTTTCCCCACGAGAAACCCGAGAGTGTGTATACTTACCTGTCGCTGTGGAAACCCGCGCATGCTCAAAATTACTTTGACGCATGTGCGGTAGCTTCCACGGCATAGGTAGGGTGAAGCTCTTTGTACGTGATGACGTCACCACGTTCTTGCCTTTCGAAAGAACCGCGGTGTGTGTACACCCGGGCGGCAAAAGATTCTTGCCACGAATCTCGTCAGGAGAAACAAAAAAAATTTCCTGACGAGATTCTGAGCCCTTGTGTATGAGGCCTCAGAAACAGGTACATGGATCTATCCGAAGCAAGCACTGAGGTCAGAACTTAACTCAGTCCAATAGCGACTTACAAATCCATTTGGTGCCTTGTGCTGACAATTAAAAGCATGTGGACCTGATGGGGAAGTAATCTCTAGTCAAAGCTCCTTTGGCCCTAATTTTCCTGTGGATCACAGGAGTGCACTTCATTCTGCACAGCTGTGAGTGACCCATATTCAGCCAACAGCAGACTTTAGCCCGCTGTCGGCCCGACGTCACATAGCTGGTTCAGGCTCTGGATTGATCCCTACTTTAATGTTGGGAATCACCCAGATGCCTAGACCAGCAGCTGGCTCAGCCTCTCAGTGAGCCGCTGGGAGACTGTGCCAGCCGCTCCCATCCACAACCCGGCTGTCAGGAAAGGTGCATACATGTGCGCAGGCGTTGGATCCTAGAAGCCCTATTTGTGGTCGTACAGCAGGTGCATGTGCGTGAGCCTGCACACAGGTTCATGCGCGTGCACGCATTGGCACCAGTCGGGAAATTTAAACTGCACTAGTTCCTTTTGTCAGTGCCATATGGTCTATTTGGTTTCTGAAGCATTTATGTGTAGTGCTACCCCATTCAGGAGCCACTGAGTATAAGTGGGATCGGCATGTTGTGTTACCTGGCAGGTGTCTAGGGGTGATACTTGTGAGTTGAGGAGAAGAAGAGCGAATGTCCAGTCTTTAGTTGGGTTTTCTTCAATGTTTTATTCCAAGGCCCAACATGGCCTTCATCAACATGGTGCAGGATAGGAAAGGTTGATGAGCAGAGAGAGAGAATTTGAGTATCAGGCCTTGGATTTCAAAAAGGTGAGAGAGCAATCCGGCTCTCAGCAATGATGAACTCAGTTTGTCACCACTCCAACTGGAATGGGTAAAGTGCCCCCGGACAGGTCTTTGCCACAGGCCTGGCAGCCGGAATGTCACTTGCAAATGTTGGGAGGACCAGGCCTCTGTCACAGGCCTAGTATTTGAGTGAGCATGAAATTGAAATGAGCGAGTCCTCCCAATAGGCTTAATTAGAGTCCCTGGATCCCCGAAGGTTCGTTCAAGCCCTATTGGATCACCTGCCTCCGGGTTCTCCTCAAGCCGATCCCCCACCATACAGCTCCCAGCCTGGGATCCTTTTAGAATGAGTTTGGGACACAGCAGCTACTGGGATCCCTCTCCATGTTAGAATGAAGCTACGCCTGGTGCGCAACTTCGGCCAGGTAGGCTACGGCTGCAGGGTTCATGGATGCGCGCACCCTGAAGGTGGGTGCCGCACCTGGAACTCGGACCCTGCAGAAAGCAAGAACCACCCCGAGGCCAAGGCGGCTGCCCCAGATATAGCCTCCCTCAGCACGCCTTAGTGAGGGAACCAACCCCTCTGATTGGCTGCTGAGGAAAACGAGTCTGCCAGAACCCCTCTAGCGCCAGCTGCTGCCCAGGGGTGGAAACACACCCCTGGAACGCAGACCGGCCCACAGGACAGTTCTGGAAAATGGCAGCAGCCCAAATTTGACAAATTGCTAATAGAAGCCTTGTAACTCTCCCATTCCCCACTAATTTTAGCGTAATGCCCCTACAAAAAGTAAGGGGGCGCTACATATGTATCTGTTCCTGTATTGTTCATCTGCTTTGCTGTTATCAACCCCTGACCTGACTCCCAACTACTCTCTTCTGCCTGCCGCCTATGTCTGATCTGCCTGCTAGTTGCTGACCTAGACTGCCTGACATTGTTTTGGCTCCTCTACCTGCACCTAAACCAGCCGTAGCTGTGCCTGTCATCATTACCTGCTCTTCTGCCAGCATGCACCAGCCAGCTGCTCCTACATATCCTGACTCACATCAGCAACCTCCGGCAGAAGCCTTATTAGGCATTCATGCCACTCTATGCTTTAGAGTTCCCTGTTACTATACCAGGGCTCCTGAGCCAGAGCTGTAAGAGAGAGGCCTTACCCTGTGTTTCAGGCTCCATCACTAGGTACATTACACAGGCGCCCAAGTGTGAGCTGGAGGGGCAAACAGAGAGCCGGTGACTGACACCAGCTTCCTGAAGACCAAGAACTGAGCGATCAGCAGTGTTTGATCAGGGTTGCCAACACACCAAAATTAATTTCTGCACAAGACACTATAATGCTCAGATATATCACATCACAAGTGTCTTGTGCTGTGCTGCCTAGATGCATCGGAGTAACATTCGAAATGAATAGCACCATAATCCACTACAATCTGTTTCGTACTTTATCATGCCTTGTAGTGCACGTCTTATGCCGCGTACACACGGTCGTTTTTTGTGATGAAAAAAAAACGACGTTTTCTGTGAAGTAAAAAAACGACGTTTTTGAAACGTCACTTTTCAAAGACAATTTTGCATACACACCATCGTTTTTTCACAAAAAGCGAGGTTACGTTCACCACTCTTTTCCATTGAAGCTCGCTTCATAACTAGCTTCTGGGCATGCGCGGGTTGAAAAACGTCGTTTTGAAAGACGTTTTTGCTACACACGGTGACTTTTTGTGAAACAAAAAACGACGTTTTGAAAAACGACACAAAAAATTCAAGCATGTTGGAATTTTTTTTTGGTCGTTTTTTTTAAGACAAAAAACGACGTTTTGCCCACACACGATCAATTTAAATGACGTTTTAAAAAACGTCGTTTTTTTTTCATCGCAAAAAACGACCGTGTGTACGCGGCATTACAATGCATTACTGCAACACTGTAGTATGAATGGGCCTTAACCCATCATGTAGGGTTGCCACCTGTCCAGGATTCACCTGGACAGTTTGGGTTTGGAATCATGCATCCGGTTTCAGACTGCCTGAACACATTATTCATTACTGGACACATTATGTAGACTGGATTACGGCTTCCCAGCAGGGTTGCTGTCTGCAGTTGTTTGAGAGTGTCGGTTACACTGCTGTTTAACCACTTCCTTACTGGGCACATATACCCCTTCCTGACCAGGTGAAATTTCAGATTGTGGCACTGCATCACTTTAACTGACAATTGCGCGGTCGTGCGACGTAGCTCCCAAACAAAATTGGCGTCCTTTTTTCCCCACAAATAGAGCTTTCTTTTGGTGGTATTTGATTGCCTCTGCGGTTTTTATTTTTTGCGCTATAAACAAAAATAGAGTGACAATTTTGAAAAAAAAACTATATTTTTTACTTGTTGCTGTAATAAATAGCCCAATTTTTTAAAAAAAAACTTTTTTTCTCAGTCTAGGCGATACGTATTCTTCTACATATTTTTGATAAAAAAAAAAAAAAAAAAAATCGCAATAAGCGTCTGGTTTGCGCAAAAGTTATTGCGCTTACAAAATAGGGGACAGAATTATTATTATTTTTTATTATTTATTTTTTTTACTAGTAATGGCGGCAATCAGCATTTTTTTCGTGACTGCGACATTATGGCGGAGACATCGGACACTTTTGACACATTTTTGGCGCCATTCACATTTATACAGCGATCAGTGCTATAAATATGCACTAATTACTGTATAAATGTGACTGGCATTGAAGGGGTTAACACTAGGGGGTGAGGAAGGGGTTAATGTGTACCCTAAATTGTGTTCCAACTGTGGGGGGAGGGGGGGTGACTGGGGGAGGTGACCGATGCTTTGTCCCTATGTACAAGGGACACAGATCGGTCTCCTCTCTCCCCTGACAGGACATGGATTTCTGTGTTTACACACAGAGATCCATGTCTTGTCCCTGCAGCCGCCGATCCCGAGTGCCTGGCGGACATCACGGCTGCCAGGCACGCGCATCGGCATGCCTGGCTAAGAACAGGCCGTAAAAACACGGCCTGTTAGAGATTCAGGACATCCCTTCGGCCGTACAAAGTCGTACGGCCGTTGAAGTGGTTAAAGCTAATAATAATGCCCTGTACACACGTCCGCATTTCCCGTCGGAAAAAAGTTGGATGGTTTTTCGGAATTCCGCTCAAGCATGTCTTGCATACACACGGTCACACAAACGTTCTCTGAACTTTTGAGCGGTAAGAACGCGGTGATGTACAACACTACGAGACATTGAGAAAAAGAAATTCAATGCTTCTGAGCATGCGTCGAATTGTTTCTGAGCATGCGTGTTTTTTTTTCTTTCGGAATTCCATACAGACGAAAGTTTTTTCCGCTAGGATTTTTTCCATCAGGGAAAATAGAGAACCTGCTCTCTATCTTTTTCTGACAGTTTTTCCGCTGGAAAAAGTCAGATGGCGCATACACACGGTCGGTATTCCTGACCAAAAGCTCTCATCTGACTTTTTCCGACGGGAAAACCGATTGTGTGTATGGGGCATTACAACCCCCCAAACACACACACACACACGGAGGGGAGTGGAGAGAGGGCTCGATCTGCACCTCTTCCTCGCACCCCCTACCCCTCTGTGTCTGCCCACATTCCAGTCCCCAGCGCTGTGCCTCAGAAAAGGGAAATTTGAAGTCCAGCAGGCTCAGATACATCTGGATGAGAAGGGCTGACTGCCAAGGGGTGAGAAAGCTCACCATCCATCCCTGTCTGTGACTGAAGCCCCCCTCTTCTCTCTTCTGCCTGAGTGATTACACTAAGACAAAACAGAGTTTGCAGAGCACCCCTTAAATCTATGTAAAGGGGGAACTCTGTGGACCCCGATGTAAAGGGTGGAACTCTGTGCACCCTGATGTAAAGGGGGAACTCTGTGCACCCTGATGTAAAGGGGGAACTCTGTGGACCCCAATGTAAAGGGGCAACTCTGTGGACCCCGATGTAAAGGGGGCAACTCTGTGGACCCCGATGTAAAGGGGGCAACTCTGTGGACCCCGATGTAAAGGGGGCAACTCTGTGGACCCCGATGTAAAGGGGGCAACTCTGTGGACCCCGATGTAAAGGGGGCAACTCTGTGGACCCCGATGTAAAGGGGGCAACTCTGTGGACCCCGATGTAAAGGGGGCAACTCTGTGGACCCCGATGTAAATGGGGGAACTCTGTAGACCCCGATGTAAAGGGGGGAACTCTGTAGACCCCGATGTAAAGAGGGGAACTCTGTAGACCCCGATGTAAAGGGGGGAACTCTGTGGACCTCGATGTAAAGGGGGGAACTCTGTAGACCCTGATGTAAAGGGGGGAACTCTGTAGACCCCGATGTAAAGGGGGGGAACGCTGTAGACCCCGATGTAAAGGGGGGGAACGCTGTAGACCCCGATGTAAAGAAGTGAACTCTGTGGACCCCGATGTAAAGGGGGTAACTCTGTGGACCCCGATGTAAAGGGGGTAACTCTGTGGACCCCGATGTAAAGGGGGTAACTCTGTGGACCTCGATGTAAAGGGGGGAACTCTGTGGACCTCGATGTAAAGGGGAGAACTCTGTGGACTCTGATGTAAAGAGGGAACTCTTGTTATTAACTTCATATGATTAGAAATGTTATTTCATAGCAAAATGTATGAATAGTTTATACTATAAAAAATAATTGTTTTGCGCCGCTAAAGTATTTGGGTTTGACTTGAAGAAAAGGTGGTAACCCTATGCTAAACACAAGTTTATAATGTAAAATTCTAAATGTTTTATGTTCAAACATGTATGCACAAACAAATTCATAGTCAAGTTTTCAATTTTCCATAAGAACATTTAAGAATTTTAGAAAATAGAAGCTTTTATGGTAAACAGACTGGGCTCTGCTGAGAAGATGCATTATGAAAGTGCAATGTCTATCAGCTGGATGCCTCTACGTTCCGATTCCAGCTGCTGTACCTAGGTAAAGGGGCTCAATTTCCCCTCCAGACAGGATGGAAGCCTGTTGTTTTTATGCTTTCTTTTAGCAACTGGAATATAGTAGAAAATAAGTGCATAGAGCTATTGAAGCACAGCAAGATTCTTTTTTTGACATCTTAAAAGGAAACAATAACAGCCTGTAAACTGATTTTTTTGTATCCATTTTAAATATTTTATTAGTCCAACTCCATAGTCTCCACCTCGAAAGTCCCCCTTCCCGTATGTGGACCCCCAGTTGTATTTTATGCTTTTATTTGGACTATACTTACCTTATACTTACCCTAAAGCTGGCCAAAGATGGGTCGCCAAGACCCCCAATGCTTGGGCAATGTGTAATTGGTGCCTTGTTACCCCCCCCCCCCTTTTTTTTCTTGTATCCACTTTACTATAATGTGATTACAGTGTTTACCTGCATAACTTATAGGTAAACACCTTTAAAAAAAAAAAAGCTGGCCAAATATGGATTAAAATTCAGCAGATTCAGCAGGGACCAGCCTAATTTTGATCCATATATGGCCATTCCCATTTATGGGAAGTCAATCTAACGTTCAACTTCTGATGAATGGGCTTGCTGGAAAATGTTGCTTTGATCTGTGCGTGCAACCATTCAGCTACAGCGCTGATCAGTACAGTACGTTCTGTTGGTAGGGAAGTCCCACTGTCAGAATACAATGACACATTGGTGAGGATTCCTGCATCCCCCCCTCAAATGTGTGCATGGAGGGAAACAGTTCAGTCATGTATGACCAATCTTGGGAGTGGGGGCATGACGCTATGCCATCATAGTGTAGCACTTACCCCCGAAGGAGCTGCTGGTTAGAATTGGGATGGCATGTTACCTCTGTGACTCCGCCGTCTAGGGTAGTTGATGAGAGCCATGATAAAAGAATGTCCATACAGCAGGTGTCTTTCTTGTGCTTTTATTCACCCAACATGGTAAAACAGTAAAACTTGCAGTGAAGGGTAAAGATGAATTAGAAGAAGAAAACAGCATGTTCAGGCATAACAATGAGGAAACAATCCTGCTTCCAAAAAACACTTTGGGCCAGATCCACAAAGAACTTACGGCGGCGTATCTATTGATATGCCGCGTAAGTTCTACGATGCGCCGTCATATCTTTATTTTGTATTCACAAAACAAGATACGCCTGAATGTGGGATAGATCCGACCAACGTAAGTCGTAGTACGCCGTCGTATCTATGGTGCATATTTACGCTGGCCGCTAGGGGCACTTCCGTAGATTTTCCGCGCCGAATATGCAAATGACCTAGATACGCCGATCCACGAACGTAGTTGCGCCCCGCGTATTAGTATACGCAGTTTACGTAAGGCGTACGACCGGCGTAACTTTACCCCACATAAAGCAGGGGTAAGTCATGTTAATGTATGGACGTTGGAACAGCGTCGAATTTTACATCGTTTGCGTAAGTCGTACGCGAATAGGGCTGTGCGTAAGTTACGTTCATGTCGGAGGCAGTTTTCGACGTATCTTAGGAATTCGATCCGACGTGAGTCGGAGCATGCGCACTGGGTTATGTCTACGGATGGCGCATGCGCTGTTCGTACGGACATGCATCTACATGGGGTCACACTAAATTTAAATACAACACGCCCCCTACCTGCCTACTTTGAATTACGCGGGCTTACGCCGGCCCATTTACGCTACGCCGACGTAACTTAGGACGCAAGTGATTTGTGGATACAGCACTTGCCTCTCTAAGTTGTGGCGGCGTAGCGTAAAGAGGATACGCTACGCCCGCACAAAGATCCGCTCATGTCTGTGGAGCTGGCCTTTTGTCTTCTTCGCCACTCTAGCGTACCTGAACAGGCCCCTGCCACAGACCTGGCAGCCAGGGTATCACTCGGAACTTTGAGGGAAAGAACCTCTGCCACAGGTCCTCCCTAGAACTTAGATCACAAAGACAATCCTCCTCAATAGACTTTTAGCTTGAATCAATTTCAGGTAGGTTGCAGTTTGGTTACCGACTGACAGGCTGACAAAATCGACCTTATTTCGCTTTCTGCAATGAACTCTCCATATATTACTATGAAGAAACCATCAGTGAGACGGTAACAGCAACATTATGGTTGTTACTGGCCTCCTTAGTGGCTTCTTCTATGAGTCTATTGAAGACACATTCCAGAGAAGTGGAAGAGGGAGATTTGCTCATAATTCAGTTTTGTCAAGGTTGGAAATTCATCCAAACCTAAAGATGAATAGATTCTACTTATCCATTCCGTGCTGCAATTAGGGTTGCCACCTTTTCCTCAAGCCAAACCCGAACACGCCACTACATATGGTGGGTGTGGCCATATTGAGGGAGGGGCCTCACGAGGCATGATTAAATTAAACAAAATAATTATTTTACCTATAAAATATGCTTACTTTGCTGTGCCACAAGTAAGAGTCTCACTGACATGAATAAACCTCAGCACAATCATTTAAAAAAAATAAAACTCTTCCATTACTACAGAGGTAAGTGCAGTGGAGATCAGGGGCATTAGTTCACCTTTTAATTTTCATTAAGTACAGAGGGTATTACAGTATGTGCAGGGAGGGAGTGCAGAATTTACAACAGTATATACAAGAGTGTGGCGCGTATGTTGGTATGTGTAGGAAAGGAGTGCAAAGTGTAAGACATTATGTACAGGAAATGAGTGCAGAGGGTAGGTATTACTTGCAGGAAAGGAGTGAAGAGGGTGTAACAGTGACCAGTATATGCAGTAGAGGAGTGTGGAGGGTATGATGGGAGCACTATGTACAGGAGAGGAGTGCGAGGGTATGATGGGGGCAGTATGAACAGGAGAGGAGTGTGGAGGGTATGACAGTGGGCAGTATGTACAGGAGAGGAGTGTGGAGGGTATGACAGTGGGCAGTATGTACAGGAGAGGAGTGTGGAGGGTATGACAGTGGGCAGTATGTACAGGAGAGGAGTGTGGAGGGTATGACAGTGGGCAGTATGTACAGGAGAGGAGTGTGGAGGGTATGATGGGGGCAGTATGAACAGGAGAGGAGTGTGGAGGGTATGACAGTGGGCACTATGTACAGGAGAGGAGTGTGGAGGGTATGATAGTGGGCACTATGTACAGGAGAGGAGTGTGGAGGGTATGACAGTGGGCAGTATGTACAGGAGAGGAGTGTGGAGGGTATGACAGTGGGCAGTATGTACAGGAGAGGAGTGTGGAGGGTATGACAGTGGGCAGTATGTACAGGAGAGGAGTGTGGAGGGTATGATGGGGGCAGTATGAACAGGAGAGGAGTGTGGAGGGTATGATAGTGGGCACTATGTACAGGAGAGGAGTGTGGAGGGTATGATAGTGGGCAGTATGTACAGGAGAGGAGTGTGGAGGGTATGACAGTGGGCAGTATGTACAGGAGAGGAGTGTGGAGGGTATGACAGTGGGCAGTATGTACAGGAGAGGAGTGTGGAGGGTATGATGGGGGCAGTATGAACAGGAGAGGAGTGTGGAGGGTATGACAGTGGGCACTATGTACAGGAGAGGAGTGTGGAGGGTATGACAGTGGGCACTATGTACAGGAGAGGAGTGTGGAGGGTATGACAGTGGGCACAATGTATAGGAGTGGAAGGATGTTTAGGGACTGCGTAGTGGTTAAGCGGGTCATACATGAATTGAAATTACACCAATTATGCAGAGACCAGCCATAGTCGATCTATGTATGAGCTAGCTGGTTTTACACAAGTCAATCTATTAATTGACTTGAGTACAACCAGCCTGTTTTTCCAAAAACAATCAGTGCTGCCAGCTATAGATAGCAACACTGATCATTGTACTCACTGGCAGAACACAACAACACTACAGGAGTGATTCCCCCATCCACAGGTCAGCAGGTGAGAGGGTGTGTGGGGACAGGCTAGGGAGAGATACCAGTCAGTGGCTGGGTAGGCACTGGCTAGTATCAGAGCCAGATACACACAGGTTACATACATCACGATCGTTAGAGCGAGAGCAATAATTCTAGCACTAGATCTCCTCTGTAGCTCTAAACATGTAACCTAAAAAAATTTAAAGCATCGCTTAGGATACCAAAAAAAATCGTGCTAACTTTAGTGTTTTTTTTTTAATGAATGAAACAGTTTATTTCCAAAAAAAAACACGTTTGAAAAATTGCTGCGCAAATACAGTACCGTGCTAGAGCTGCACAATTAATCGTTAACAAATTGTGATGTCGATTCCCCTCCCCCCCCCTGACATCTCCAATGCAGAGTTTGCTGATTCTTTCATATAACAAGTGGAGAGACTTTCAGCTGTCAAAAGAAAATATCTGGACAGTCTGCTAAGTTCTTAGCAGGAAACATTGTAACTAACACTTTCTTCATAGATCAAAGGGATAAACTTCTGTGTGTAAAGAAAATATCCGGGCAGTCTGCCAAGTTTGTAAACAACATGAAACATTGTAACCAACTTCCTTTTTAGATTAAACTTGTGTGTGTAAATGCAAGAAATGTAACCACTTAAAGTCCAACACTTGTTTAAGTTAAAAACCAATATTTTTTGCTAGAAAATTACTTGGAACCACCAAACATTATATATATATTAGCAGAGACAAAAATGGCAATTGCTGCAATATTTTATGTCACACTGCATTTGCCCACTTCATTGAATAATAAAAACCATAAAAACAAAACAGTAAAGTTAGTCCATTTTTTTTTTTTTCATTTTAATGTGAAAGACGATGTTATGCCGCACGAATCGTGAGAGAATCGTCATCTATCTTCTAAGCAAAAAAATTGCAGTTGTCGTTTTAGCCAGAATCGTGCAACTCTATACCGTGCAACATAAAAAGTTGCAAAGACCACCATAGAGTAATTTTCTAGCAAAAAATTAATGATGATTTTTTTTTCTCAGTCTGCTGCAGTGTGTCAGCTTGTATTTATAATGGCTGCTCTGTATGTAGCTTCTGACAGGCTGTGCAAGCAGGCCCGTATTTCCAGAACCATAAATGATAGCCATCCCATATTTTGACCAGTTGTGGGGTAGGTCTTCAACTGACTACCCCCCAAATGTGGGGTTTCTGTGACCTCTGGTCATCGAGCTACAACCCCCGCTCCATCAGCCCCTCTGTTAATCCGACCTTGTATGGAGGGGGGGGCAGGACTGTATGTATGGCTGTGGATGGTATATGCAGGGGGGGCAGGACTGTATGTATGGCTGTGGATGGTATATGCAGGGGGGCAGGACTGTATGTATGGCTGTGGATGGTATGGAGGGGGGGCAGAACTGTATATATGGCTGTGGATGGTAATGGTATATGCAGGGGGGGGGCAGAACTGTATGTTTAGTGTATGGTGGGGGTAGTGTATGGTCCGCCCATCCACCCACCTCCATGTGTATTCTGTAGCCAGTCAGAGAAGAGCTGAGCACTCTGTGTCCCATGTGTCCTCTTCCACTCTGCAGCACACAATGCAGACGGAGGCGCGCCGGAGGGAGGGAGGGGGAGGGGCTAGCACAGTGAGAAGTTGCGCACATGTTTACAGCCCGGGCCAGGTTTCAGGAGGCTTCAAAACCGGGCACATGTGTCCAAAACCGGACAGGTGGCAACGCTAGCTGCAATTAGGTGAACTACATTACCAATTATAAATCCCATAGCAGGCCCTATCAGGCAAATCAGATGCTTACAGAACCATAGTTGGTTCCAGAGACTGTTGAGCCCAATAAACACATTAGGATATACTGTAGACTGGCTGCTATGGTCAGTGCAGTTTCATACTACTGCTTCTATCTAAGAAACTGATGCAAAATAACTGCCCTATAACCATTTATTTACATAGCACTGCTTACCATCCAAAATTGAAGATTTAATCCCTTGTTTTTGAAAAGGATCATTTCTAAATACTGTATATATTCGAGTATAAGCCGACCCGAATATAAGTTGAGGTACCTAATTTTACCATAAAAGACTGTGAAAACGTATTGGCTCAAGTATAAGCCTAGGGTGAGAATGCAGCAGCTACTGTAAGTGGAAAAGAGGGTCAACAATGCCATCTGCAGCCTCACTGTGCCCATTTTGTAGCCTCGCTGTGCCCATCTGCAGCCTCACTGTGTCCATTTGCATCTTCATTGTGCCCATTTGCAGCCTCACTGTGTCCATCTGCATGCCTCAGCCCCACTGTGCCCATCTGCATGCCTCAGCCCCACTGTGCCCATCTGTATACCTCAGCCCCACTGTGCCCATCTGCATGCCTCAGCCCCACTGTGCCTCAAGTACCTGATCTCCCAGGGTTGTGCCCATCTGCAGCCTTATGATCTCCCAGTGCCGTGATATATGCAGTCTAGTCGGAGGCCATGCAGTGTAACAAAGCCCCACCTCCTCTGTGGCGGAACACTGACTCGGTTTCCCAGCAGTGAGTCAGTGTTCAGCCTATCAGGGAGCTGTGGTGGCTCAACGTGATTGGCACTGCGCTGACAAGCCGTTCACCTCTGCAGCCAAGGGTTCGGATCCCGGTCTCGGCTACATGTGAATTGAGTTTGGGGGTCTCAGCCCGGCTCCCGGTGGGTGTGCTATGCAAGGTACGCACTAGCACGCACGCGAAATTGGTTTAACACACACGCACTTTGGCCATGCGGTCTCCTGGGCCCCCTCACTCCCTCATAGGGGGAGTCCCTCTGCCCTGTTGGGCTCCCAAGAGGAGCAGGTAGGGCGGGGTGAGTGGGAGGCCCCCCCTCACACCCGCCATTGCCACCAGGGGCATGGAGAAGGATGGCGATTGCCTCCGGGGGGAGGGTCTGCCTACTCTCAACTCCTGCCGTCCGGCTCCTCTCTCTCGAGTTCACGCACAAAAATACACTTAAAAAAAAAAAGTGTTCAGCCTATCACGAGAAGAGGAGAAGGCGGGGCTTTGTTACACTTCATGGCCGCCGACTAGACTGCATATATCACAGCGCTGGGAGATCATAAGGCTGCAGATGGGGACTCGAGGACTCGAATATAAGCCAAGGGGGGCTTTTTCAGCACAAAAAAAATGTGCTGAAAAACTCAGGTTATACTCGAGAATATACGGTAACTTGTTCCTATGGAGATGTTGTGCTTCCAGACAAGTTGTGGTCCTTGAACTAGATTCTTCATCTTGCCCTTAGATAGCCAAGTGGTTATCTGCTAGCTATAGAAGCTTCATCACATACATTAGCTTGCTAAAATATGGCCAGCTAAAGAGGGGCTGAATACAACGAATACATACAATGCTCCTCATAAGAATGCTGCTAGCAATCTAAAAGATATCAGGCTTCTTGAGGGATAGAAGGGCTCAATGACTCTTACAGACATTTTTTCAACTCATGTAAGAAATGATCTTCAATCATCATATTTGTCCAAAGAAAAAGGAGCAATTGTTTTGCTGCAAGGATGAGTCAAAGTAAAGATTTGTGTTTGTTCAGCTATTGTTGCAATTATTATTTCGATAGGCAAATCTCTCTTCTCCCCTGGACACTTAGGGCCAGATCCACAAAGAATTACGCCGGTGTATCTACAGACCAGAAAGTAAGAACAATTCAAACAAACTTGGACCGCCTGGTCTTTGTTTCGTGACTCCTCTGAGATTGGGTCAAGGTAAAAACGACCTCAATCCCTCTCAGCCATGTTGGAGTGACCCCAATACCCTACCCCCAATGCATGAATCTATCTCTTGGAGATTGACGGGTGCAGGAGAGAGGGGGCGGCTCACTATGGACGCACCGCCACGGCAGGCCATACACCATACAATCTGATAGCACAATTTGCTTTAGATCCATTGACAAGCCATAAAGCAAAGTGCTTGTGCAAAACAATTTTTATAGAAACTGCAACTTTGCTGTCTCTTTATCCACTTAAGGACCGCCGCATGCACATTTACGTCGGCAGAATGGCACCGACAGGCACATCAACGTATATATACGTTGGTGCCTTGGGGGGGATCGGGGGTCCGATCGGACCCCCCCCCGTACATGCGGCGGTCCGTGCGGCTGCAGGAGCGATCCGACAAGAGGGGGCGGCTATTCGTTTTTGTCCGCCCCCTCCGGATCGCTCCCAGCCAATCCGCGTGCTCCCCCTGCAGTGCACTTCCTCCTCCTGTGTAAACACAGGAATGAGGAAGTGATGTGATCTCTCCCCTCAGCGGTTTTTTCAACCACTGCTGAGGAGAGATCACAACACAGTAAGTCTGCACTAACACTACACTACACTAACACTTCACATAAACACATTTAATTTTTCATATAATCGCACGGTTGGACACCAGCATCCTTCAAATTGCAAAGAATAGAAAACCAAACATAAATAGGACTTTTATGTGCCCTCACAAAATTAAGACCTAATATTTTGTAAAGAAAAGGGAGGCTGTATTGGACTATACTGGCATCGTATGAGCAACTGATAGCCAGTCAAACTTATAATGTAAATTCCATATACATAGTTTAATAAATGATGCGCCCGTGTATGGCTCCTGAGGAAGCGGACACCAAGTAACCACAAAATATGCAACATGTAGAGTACAGCCTCCCTTTTCTTTGCAATATTTCAATGGGACGAAGGCATCATTTTGTAACATAACTATACCCTAGCACTTTAAGTTCCACTCAAAAAATTGAACTTGACCTGGAATGCGGAGTATGCAAGCCGGTGCAAACTGACTACTGACTGATGCCAGGCTCTGTTAGTCACACACAGCACGTTAAAGTGGAGGTTCACCTTAAAAACATGTACAGTATATAACATTACACTTAGCATACTTCCAACATTTACAATATGCTGTTTTTTTTGTTTTGTTTTTCTGTACATATCGTCTTATTGCTCTTTTCCACCCGACTTCCGGGTTCTCACTCCCGCGGGAGTAGGCTTTCCTTTGCAGAGGCTAAGTGTCATGTGGGACTTCGCCCAGATGATTGACGTCTTGAGAAAAACTTCCCCACGGCGGATAAGGCGCGTCACGAAAGTAGCCGAACTGCGAGTCGGCTCTATACGGCGCCGTATAGCACTGTATAGAGCCGACTCGCAGTTCGGCTACTTTTGGAAACTCGTGACGCGCCTTATCCACCGGGGTTTTTCTCAAGACGTCAATCATCTGGGCAAAGTCCCACATGACACTTAGCCTCTGCATAGGAACACCTACTCCCATGGGAGTGAGAACCCGGAAGCCGGGTGGAAAAGAGCAATAAGACAGTATGTACAAAAAAACAGTATACTGTAAAATGTTGGAAGTATGCTATGTGTAATGTTATATACATGTGTTTAGGGTGAACCTCCGCTTTAAGTGAGCCAGCAGGGACTGAGGAAGAACACATCATTGCTCCATCTAACAGTTGTAGAAAAAGGATATTTCTGATTGGCCATTGTGAGCTGCGGCACTTTTCACCTTACCCTTCGTCTTAAAGCAGAACTCCAGGTCCTAATGGTGTACTGATGAGAGGATTCTGACTTTGACTCTAAAGTGCCTTATTATTTTGAAGCAAAATAAGGGACAGTGCCCTTATCAGTGCCCATCTGCAGCCTCACCATTGACCATCACTGCAGTCTGATCAGTGCCCATCATTGCCCATCATTGCAGCCTAATCAGTGCCCATCTGCAGCCTTGCCCATCATTGCCGCCTAATCAGTGCCCATCTGCCCAACATTGCAGCCAAATAAGTGCCCATCTGCCCATCATTGCAGCCTAGTCAGTGCCCATCTGCAGGCTAATTCATGCCCATCTGCAGCCTTGTCATTGACGGATCTCCTGTGTGCTCGGCTCGCAGTCACATCCAGTTCCGCCCAGGGGAAGACAGAGCCAGAATAGGGCTGCCTTGGAAGAGAAGGAGGGAATAAGCGCCGCCGAAATACAGAGCCGGATCTCCTGTGTGCTCGGCTCGCAGTCACATCCAGGGGGCGGGACTGGGCGTGACGCCGAGCCGAGTACACAGGAGATTTGGCTCTGTGTTTCGGCGGCACTCGCTCCCTCTTTCCCCTCCAAAGCAGCCCTATATTGGCGTGAGTGTTATACGCCAATAAATACTGTATATAAGAGTTCTCTTCTTGTGTTGTTTATTTTTTCACACTTTTCTTTATATCTTTTTGATTCACTATCATCAATGATTTTGTATTTTCATGTTTTAGTGCTGCACTGTTTCTATTTATATTGAACTGCATTTTGCAAAATGCACAGTCTGTTTGCCTTCAGTAAATTTCCCCTTAAGCTTCATACACACGGGCCAGAATTTCGTCAGGAACAAAACGTTGTTTTTCCTGACGAGATTCTTGGCAAGAATCTCTTGCCGCCCGAATCTACACACAGTTCTTTCAAAAGAACCGTGGTTTCTTTTAAAAGGCAAGAATGCGGTGACATCATTGCGTACGATGAGCATGCGCTCGTCACATTCGATGCCGTCACCGCCATCTTGCTTCACCCTACCTATGCCGTGGAAGCTACCGCGCATGCGTCGATGTCATTTCGAGCATGCGCAGGTTTCCACGGCTACAGATAAGTATACACACGCTCGGGTTTCTCGACGGGAAACAGGCCGACAAGAATCTCAACGAGAAAATAGAGAGCAGAATCTCTATTTTTCTCGTTGAGATTCTGACCAGATTTCCAGACGAGAAACCTGAAAGCCTACCGTGTTTCCCCGAAAATAAGACGTACTCCGAAAATAAGCCGTAGCGGGATTTCGACACAAGATCGAAATATAAGACACCCCTCCGAAAATAAGACGTAGCGATGGCGTGTCGAATCTCCGAAAATAAGACGTAGTGATGGGCGTGTCGAATGCGTAGCGGCGTGGCGCGGATCGGTAAACAACACGTGATAGGCGTACGGTACTGTACTGGTGCGGAGCTCAGGAGCTGAAGTGAGGAGAAGAACGCTCTGTAAAGCTGTAAAGCTTCTCCCAGCACTGACTAGCAAACCCCTCTCTCACCCCACACAAACACCAGGGGATACGGGGAAAAGCTGCTACCGTACTGAGCCCAAAGAGATCACCCCAGCTCCACTGTGCTCCACATCAGCTTTGCTGGCCTATCTTTCTGTACAGCCAGACAAGATGAGTGCAAAGAGAAGAAGTTGGATATCCGTATGGTCCAAAAATGGCATGCAGAATACGATAATCTCAGTCTACAGGTGGAGGAAATGCTAAGAAGCACAAGTGTGGTTCAGGTAGGCAACCTTTATTTTCTGTAATAAAAATAAGACACCCCCCGAAAATAAGCCATAGTGTGATTTCTTGAGGAAAAAAAAAATATAAGACGGTGTCTTATTTTCGGGGAAGCACGGTAGTACACACGCTCGGTTTACTCGGCAAGAAAGCTCTGCAGCAGTTTTCTTGCTGGTTCTTGTCGAGAAAACCGAGCGTGTGTACGAGGCTTGACTCTCTAATTAGTATATATTTTAATGAAGTGACAAGTCAGTCTGTCGGGAAGTGAGTATAAAGACATCAGACTTAACAGCACTAAAGAAAAATCGAGAGACCCACTTAATCATCTTTGCTTTTTACACAAAGTCCTTGAAAGACTTGGCATCCTAGATTAGCGGTAAGTGAATGATCCTTTTCAGAACATGCTTCATATTATTTATTCAGTCACATTGTCCTGACCTCAACACCTGTTTAATATTGCATATTCAGTGGGCAAAAATGTTCATTTTGTTCTTTTTTTTCTTATTTTGTCACCATCTGTTGACACAGTCCCTGCGTGTTGCTGTGTCTAAGCCAGTCCATCTGTGACAATGACAGCAACGTCACATACAGAGGTCCCTTAAAAGCTGTCGACTCACTTAAAAGACAGAGCAAAAAAAAAAGAAAACATGTATTTTGTAAGTGCTCAGCAAATAAATCTATCACTGCAGCCAGCAAGCAAATGTTATCAATAATAGGACACCCCCTCCAACCAACCCCCCCCAGGACTGACTGGTGTCTTGTAATCAGTCTAACAATTGCTATCATAAAGACAACAGCTGCACAGCCAGAGTTAGCCTCTTCCATACATGGCTAACAATGTGTAACCCCATCCCAGATCCAAATCTGCATGATTTATTTATGGAGGCAATATCTCTTTCCCAGTCCTGTTTACCATATAGTTTTCATAAATGCAAGGAAATTGAAATTCTATCCCCAGGAAAGGTTGAAGGTTACACTCTGCAATTACTGTCCTTTTTAGAAAGGCTACCAGCAAACAGCAAATCATAGAATGTTGATAACACATAAACAAGAGGGATCCTAAAAAAAAAAAAATGCATATTGGTAACATGCAAATGTGTTTTTCCTTCTGGGGAAAAAACAATCCAACATATTGTCATATGTATGTTCTAGGTGTAGCGCTCACCCTCGAAGGAGCCGCTGATTTGGTGATGGGTTCGGCAAATTAAGTCACTCTCACTTTTTGTCTAGGGATGCACCAAAAGTACCAGATAATGATTGAGTGTCCACACAGTGAATAAAGGTTTTCTCAATGCTTTAACTCCAGGCCAACATTGCCGAACATCAACTGGATGAAGGAAGAACAGGTTGATGAGAAGGAAAGAACTTTAGATGTCAGGCCTGGATATAGGTGTAGCAGAGATTAGCTCTTGAAAAAGAATGCGGAGCCCACACGTCGTCAATCAGCGCCCTGGGGTGGGCGAGGTGTCTCCCGGGCCGGTCTCTCTCTCTCAGACAGCAGCCGGGACGTCACCTTAAATTCTAGCTGGGAGGAACGGGTTTTGCTGACTCGGCTCTAGACACCTGCCATGGGCCGATAAATGTAAAAGATTCAGAACGTTCGAACAGAGCGAATCCTCCCAGTAACTCTCTCCTTAGGGAAAGATCTCCGGGTGACAGCAAAGCATACCTGTCCATTGCCCGGATGCCAGATCTTCTCCACGGCGACGGGAACCCAGTGAGCCACTGGGGTCCCCTCAGTTTTGTCTCCGGTTGAGACTCAATAAGGCCTGAAGCCCAGCCAGGCAGCCACGCCGGCAGGGTCCCTAGATGAGCACACCCTGAAGGTGGGTGCCACACCCCAACTCCACAAAACGCCCGCCAAACACCTGACCTCCGTCCCAGATATATCCCTCCCCAGCATGCCCAGCGAGAGAAAACCCTCTCTAATTGGCTGCTGGGGAAGATTCCATCTGCCAGAAATCCCTCTAGCTCCCACTGCCGGCCAAGGATGAGCTCAGAACCTCAGAATGCAGTCTGAGCCAGTGGTCCTTTCTAGAATAACACAGGTCATTAACCCTGACAAATCAAGACTGGGAGCAATGTAACTCTCCCAGTCAAGTAACTTTTGGAAATTTGCCTGTGTGAAAAGCAAGGGGGGCGCTACATAGGTACAAAAGAAGCCTGTTTAATAGAGATGAGCTTGGGCATCCTGGGAACCCATCCTTATTCAAACTCCAAATTCAAGCTTTATTTTTACTCCATTGAGCTGCAGGTCAGGTCATTCCTGCCCCGCCGCTTACATAAATAAAGATGTGGACTTCTGGGTGGGAATGACTCCGTTCCCAGTTCAGTGGAATAAAAAGAGCAAAAGTTTGGCATTTTTTTTAGATATGAGGTCAGAGGACTCCTCAGCTCATCTCTGCTGTTTATTTATTACAGGCGCTGCATGCCTCCTAACTTTTTGAGATAGGAATGAGTGACACCTATCAGCAAAAGTATGCAGGCATAGGACACACCCCTTGCCACGTTCTCTTAATCACTTCCCGTCTGGCCTATAGCAGAATGACGGCCAGGCGGTGGTCCAGCATGATAACAGCCGCCGCCCGCCCGCCCGTGTGGTGCGCATCGCGACGAATAGTGGAGCGGTGTGTCCGATGGAGGCTCTTTACCATGTGATCAGTGGTGTCCAATCACGGCTGATCACAATGTAAACAGGAAGAGCCGTTGCTCGCCTTTTCCTCACTTGCATCTGACATATACGAGTAGAGGAGAGCCAATCAGCTGCTCTCCTAACAGGGGGGGGTCTGTGCTGATTGTTTATCAGCGCAGCCCCCCCTCAGAAGCCCACCCAAGACTACAAGGATGCTGCCAGGACCACCAGGGAAGGCCACAACACTGGACCACCAGGTATGCCACCCTAGACCACCAGGGAAATGGCAATCAGTGCCCATCCAAAATGCCTGCCAGTGCCACCAGTGATGCCTATCAGTGCCACATATCAGTGAGCAGCAGTGCCACCTATTAGTGCCCAGCAGTGCCGCTTATCAGTGCCACGCATCAGTGCTGCATATCAGTGCCACCCATCAGAGCCGCCTATCAGTGCCCGTTGGTGCCACCTCATTGGTGCCATCTTATCAGTGCCCATCAGTGCCGCCTTATCAGTGCCCATCAGTGATGGAGAAAACATACTTATTTACAAAATTTTATAACAGGAACTAAAGAAAAACTTATTTTTTTTTTAAATTCTGTCTTTTCTTATTTATTTAGCAAAAATTAAAAACCGCAGAGGTGATCAAATACCACCAAAAGAAAGCTCTATTCGTGGGAACAAAATGATAAAAATTCTGTCTTGGTACAGTGTCGCATGACTGCGCAATTGTCATTTAAAGAGAGACAGCGCTGAAAGCTGAAAATTGGCCTGGGCAGGAAGGGGGTGTAAGTGCCCGGTATTGAAGATTGGGTAAACCCACAAGTGCTTTTTTTTACCACTACTATTCCTTTATATTGACATTTGGAATTTACAAATGCAGCAATTTATAAATCAGATGAAAGGTTTATTGCTGGAAAACACTTTTTGATAGCTAAAAAGTGAATTTTAGACACAACTATATAGATCAGACCAACATGAGGGACAAATAAGGCACAGAGGGACAGAGGGACATTGCTCCAAATCAGGGACAGTGCCCCGAAATCAGGGACAGTTGGGAGGTATGGGTACTGTATAAAGCTCCTTCAATTTACACAGCGCTTCACATACATACTGTACATTGTACATTCACATCAGTCCCTGCCCTCAAGGAGCTTACAATCCAAGGTCCTTAAGGCCCCATTCACACTTGCCATGCAACTTTGGACCCCAAAGTCACATGACGAGTTGCACCCCATGTTTTCCAATGAGTACCGCTCATATCTGTGCAATTTAAAGTTTCAGCAACTTTAAGGCTGGGTTCACACCAATGCGAATTGGATGCGGCTTACACCGCATCCAATTCGCAGAACATTTTAAAATCTATTAATTTGAGTCTGATTCACATATGTGCGTTGCATTCACACTGCCCAAAAAACGTGTGCGTTTTCTAGGCATTGCAGTGTGAATTACAGCCGCATAATCTTCTGATTCACAAATGCGTTCCGTTCTGAACATTGAATTCTCTCCCCCTCCTCACTACACCTCCCCCTCTCCCTGATCCGCAGCTACAACAGAGAGGAAGCGCTGAACAGCTGCTTTTTCTCTTCTCACAGAGAACGAAGCTGGAATTCGCATCGGACTAGTGGGAACCCAGCCTCAAGTAGTTCCTGCACTACTTTGGTTCGATTTTCAGGCCAATAGCCCCCCCCCCCCCACCTGCAGACCCCCACAACTACCAGCCGGGCA
Organism: Rana kukunoris; assembly: GCA_029574335.1. Taxonomy (NCBI): domain Eukaryota; kingdom Metazoa; phylum Chordata; class Amphibia; order Anura; family Ranidae; genus Rana; species Rana kukunoris. The sequence continues at coordinate 692,729,413 of CM056049.1, forward strand.
ACATGGGAACAAGGTGCTTTGGAGTAGTGTTGAGCGGAATATGCCATATTCGATCTCGCGATATTTCACGAATATATAGAAGAATATTCGTGAAATATTCGTTAATATCGAATATTCGTGATATTTTATCCAAAAAATTTTTTTGCAAAATTTCGCTAATGCGAATGCGAAATTGATTGCGAAATTCTTGTCCGCGCATGCGCATGGTCGTGCAGGCAGGTTCCTATTGGTTGCTATGTAGGTTGCTAACCTCTGACAACTGTGGTAGGAGAACTCTGATTGGCTCTGATGCAAAAGAAGGGCAGAGAAAGTATTCGCGAATATTCATAATACGAATATTCGCATTGCGAATATTCGGCAACACAAAAGGATCGCCTCAGCTACTCGGCCCACGGTCTCTAATCATACCAGCAATGCTTTTAGACGTCGATGGAGATCATTCACTAGGATGTGATCTGTTTTAAAAATAAATTTGAAAAAATACTCGAATATGCAATATTCGTAACGAATATTCGCAATGCGAATATTCTTGATCAACACTACTTTGGAGAGGGTTCCCCTTAAAATCCATTCCAGCCCCGAAAGGCCTAGTAAGGATAGGGGGGACCCCATGCTGTTTATTTAGTTTATTATTTATTGCTGGCAATTCTTTTTGTTTACATTCAGCTGTCAGTGGGGAAACCCGCTGACAGCTGATGAGTCATCAGTTGTTAAGGACATGGCAGCCAGCCTCCTGGCCCACTCCTTAACAACCACCTAGTCTTCACACAGAATTTAGATTGGTCGATCAATTCTAAAATTGTTCTGAAAATGTGGAATTTGTTAGAAAATAAAGAAACTAGTTGTTGTTTTCCATTCTGCACATGTGTAGCAACTTTCTAGAGCACAAACAAAACAATCACATTGACCAAAGCTAAAGTTTATACAATTTTGAAGTGGCACAAGTGTGAATGGGGCATAACTCACATTCATACATACTAGAGCCAAGTTAGATAGGAGCAAATTAACATGTCTTTGAAGTGTGGGAGGAAAACCATACATATAAACTCCAAGCAAGCTGGCATGGGTGTCCGCTGAACTTTTTCCAGGGGGGGGTCATAATTTTACGGTCACCTATGCTCCGCTTCTTTGACAATGTCATGAAGGGGAGGGGCTTAGTCATTATCCCATAAAGCCTTCTCCCTTAACTTGTACTCACAGTCCCCACTTGTAAGGTCACGGTGGTCTTCCCTCTCCCAAGTCCTGTTTCCACATGTCCCTTTGAAAATACATTACAGGCGGCAAAGCAAACACGAGGGTGCACATACAGGAAGCAGCCAGAGGTGGCAGTAAAGAGCTCTGTAACTCAGTGACACTGATCTTGCAACAGCTGTGGAGCCAACTCGCACAAACACAGAGAGTCAGCACAGCTACAGATGCGAGCATGGCAGACCCTTGCCGATTCCAGGGGGGGTCACTGGCCCCCCCTTACTCCTATGAGCAGACGCCCATGGTAGCTGGTCTGGACAAACTTTTAATGGCTTTCAAACAAAATAAGTTGACTCAATGATGGCAAGATTGAATGCTATGACAAACAATGTTTTAGAACTACCATTAAAACGTGTGAAGAAAATTCTACCAGTGATTTATTGATTGACAGTTTGTCAAGGATTCACAAAACACAAATTTTCTTAAAACATATGTCTTGTTTTGGGAAATTGTTCATGTAACATCAGGAGAGTAATTAGCTTGTTTTTGGATGAGGCACAGGTGACACGTCATAAGAGTGGAATTATTAAAGGCAAATAGACTGTGCACTTTGCAAGTGCATTTGCATCTCTGCAAGTGCAGTTGGTCCAGAGCTTGGTAAATGAGGTAAAGCTTCACTCTGCAAAGAACACCCAATCACATGCAAGGAAAAAAAAAAGATATTTCAACTTGCACGTGATTGGATGAAGGGAATCAGAAGAGTTTGCACTCATTTACAAATCTCTGGAGCAACTGCCCTTGCAAATTACACAGTCTATTTGCCTTCAAATCGACCCCATTGTGTCAGTGCACCCGTGAACCAGTGTTAATTTTGGCAGCAAATTTCGATTTAGTTTTAGTCTTTTGCCGCGCACACACAACCGTTTTTCGGGATGTAAAAAATTATGTTTTTAATGGTCTTTTTTTCAACCCGATCGTTAAACCGGGCTTGTCTACACACGATCGTGAAAAAAAAATGCTTTAGCAAAGCACGGTGACGTACAACACGTACGACGGCACTATAAAGGCGAAGTTCCATTCGGATGGCGTCACCCTTGAGGCTGCTTTTGCTGATTTTGTGTTAGTAAAAGACGATTTGCGCTTTTCTGTCTGTTACAGCGTGATGAATGTGCTTACTCCATTATGAACGGTAGTTTTACCAGAACGAGCGATCCCGTCTCATAACTTGCTTCTGAGCATGCACGTTTTTTTCACGTCGTTAAAGCCCACACACGACCATTTTTTACAACCCGAAAAGCGACAACGTTAAAAACGTAGTGAAAAAAATGTTTTGCCCTTTTTTCAGAACCAGAAAAATGCTCCGAAGCCCACACACGATAGTTTTTAATAACATAAAAAAAACGTTATTTTTTACAACCCGAAAAATGATCCTGTGTACGCGGCCTAATGCCACGTACACACGATCATTTTTTGTGTCATAAAAAGTGATGGTGTGTGGGCAAAACAATGTTGAAAACAAAGTTTTTAAACCCGCGCATGCTCAGAAGCAAGTTATGAGACGGGAGCTTCAATGGAACAGAGTGCGGTCGAACGTGGTGTACGTCACCACGCTTTGCTAGAGCATTGTAGAAAAATGATGGTGTGTATGCAACGTCGTTTTGGAAAATGAAGTTGGAAAAATTTTGTTTTGTTTCATCACTTAAAACGTCGGTTTTTTTCATCACAAAAAATGATTGTGTGTACGTGGCATCAGTCTTAGGACTAAAACGGCATTTTAGTCCCATTTTAGTCTTCTACAATTGTTTTAGTTTTAGTCGTATTTAGTCGACTAAATCTCCAATACAATTTAGTCGACTAAATCTAATTGTAGTTGTCTAAAATCAAATGAGTGTAATAAAATTATAATGTGTTAGTTAACATTTCTCTACCATTTCCAAACTCATTATATACTGTTGGAGTGAAAAATTGAATAAGTTATTATTTATGGTATTAAGGTATGAACATGCACTACAGACCAGTGTTAATGTTGAAGTCATATTTCAATTTCGTTTTAGTCTTATGCCGCGTACACACGATCATTTTTTGTGATGAAAAAAAAATGACGTTTCAAGTGATGAAACAGAACGACGTTTTTCAAACTTCATTTTCCAAAACGACGTTGCTTACACACCATCGTTTTTCTACAATGCTCTAGCAAAGCGCGGTTACGTAAAGACACGTTCGACGGCACTCTGTTCCATTGAAGCTCCGTCTCATAACTTGCCTCTGAGCAATGCGCGGCTTTAAAAACTTCGTTTTCAACATCGTTTTGCCCACACACCATCACTTTTTATGACGCAAAAAACGACGTTTTGAAAAAAACGACACAAAAAATTCAAGCATGTTCGAATTTTTTTTGGTCGTTTTTTTGAAGACATAAAATGACGTTTTGCCCACACACAGTGATTTTAAATGACGTTTTTGAAAACTTCATTTTTTTTCATCACAAAAAATGATCGTGTGTACGCGGCATTAGTCTTTTGATTAAAATTTCATTTTAGTTTTAGTCTTTTGACTAAAATGCCATTTTATTTTTAGTTGTATTTTAGTCATATCAATTTTTATAGTTTTAGTTGTATTTTAGTCGACTAAAATAGTATTAATTTAGTCAACTAAAATGTTTTAGTCGACAAAATTAACACTGCCGTGAACATTGTAGAGTTGTCAGATGTGTGGTCAAGAGTTGACCACTGAGACATTTTTTTTTTGTTTTTTATGTAGGACCTCCTATACACATATAAATACTTAGATAGTCCATGGTTATGATGGGCAGAGAGGGTAGAAAATAAGGACGCCATCTTAGTGGAAAATAGTAATTTAATTATCAGGCAAATATATGTAAAATGGATGAGGTTTACTGCTGCGCCAAGTACAGTCAGCCTGATCTTAGCCAGCACACAGGAGAAAAGAAGTAGTACTGTCCAAAATTTAAAAAAAAAATGGCAGCTGCTCCAATCATTTTATAACTAGCTTTTTAACCACTTGACTACTGGGCACTTAAACACCCTTAATAACCAGACCAATTTTCAGCTTTCGGTGCTCCCACAGTTTGAATGACAATAACTCAGTCATACAACACTATAACCAAATGAATTTTTTGTCCTTTTTTTCCCACAAATAGAGCTTTCTTTTGGTGGTATTTCATCACCTCTGCGGTTTTTATTTTTTTTGCTATAAATGAAAAAAGAACAAAATTTTGCAAAAAATAATAATTTTTCTTCATTTCTATTATAAAATTTTGCAAAAAAGTAATTTTTCGTCATAAATTTGGCCTAAAATGTATACTGCTACATATCTTTGGTAAAAAAAATAAAAAAATTTGGATATTATTTAGTCTGGGTGAAAGTTATGGGGTCTACAAGCTATGGTACCAAATCCTGAAAATTGATCAATTTCATCACACCTGAATACTGACAGCTTCTCTCATTTCTTGAGACCCTAACATGCCAGAAAAGTACAAATACCCCCCAAATGACCCCTTTTTGGAAAGAAGACATTCCAAGGTATTTAGAAAGAGGCCTGGTGAGTTTTTTAAAGTTGTAATTTTTTCCCACAATTCTTTGCAAAATCAAGATTTTTTTTTTTCATCAAATTTTCATATTATTAGGTTATTTTTCACACACAGCATATGCATACCACAAATTACACCCCAAAACACATTCTGCTATTCCTCCCGAGTATGGCGATACCCCATGTGTGAGACTTTTACACAGTGCAGCCACATACAGAGGCCCAACATGCAGGGAGCACCCAGGCCAATTCTGACATTTCTCTCCTACATGTAAAAATCATCATTTATTTGCTAGAAAAATACATAGAATCCCAAAACATGATATAAAGATACCTCACGTGTGGTTTGAACACCGTTTTTATATGTGGGCGGGACTTGCGTATGCGTTCGCTTCTGCATGCGAGCTCGCAGGGACAGGGGCTGCTGTATGCCCAGAGTATTGCTAAGTATGCCCAGAGTATGCCCAGAGTATTGCGGAGTATGCCCAGAGTATTGCGGAGTATGCCCAGAGTATTGCGGAGTATGCCCAGAGTATTGCGGAGTATGCCCAGAGTATTGCGGAGTATGCCCAGAGTATTGCGGAGTATGCCCAGAGTATTGCGGAGTATGCCCAGAGTATTGCGGAGTATGCCCAGAGTATTGCTAAGTATGCCCAGAGTATGCCCAGAGTATTGCGGAGTATGCCCAGAGTATTGCGGAGTATGCCCAGAGTATGCCCAGAGTATGCCCAGAGTATGCCCAGAGTATGCCCAGAGTATGCCCAGAGTATGCCCAGAGTATTGCCCAGAGTAATGCAGAGTATATGCAGCAGGGATGGCTGAGCAGGGAGGGAGGGATGGATGGATCTGTGACTACATTTGTCACAGATCCAGCCCGCAGCACTGGCGCTGCCATCCGCTCCCTCCCCTCTCCTCTCACACTGTACCGATCGGTACAGAGAGAGGAGGGAGGAACCGGCGTCAGCACATGACGCCGCTCTGTTGACAAGTGATCGCTCCGTCATTGGACGGAGCGATCACGTGGTAAACCGCCGATATCAGCGGCGATTTACCGTGATCCGTGATGCGCCGGGTCCTCTGGACCCGGCGGTCACGGATGTTCCCATGTGCGCGCCTCAGGAGGCGCGCGGGAGCGCGATTCTGACAGGCCATTAATTAACGGCCAGTTAGAATACAGCAACCGCCCTAGAGCCGTACTTTCGGCATAGGGCGGTTGCAAAGTGGTTAAAGTGAAGTTCACATGGAAGGCCTTTTAACAGAATGAACACAGTACAAAAATTTCCCAGAACACTTGCCAGCCAGCCAGCCAGCCAAAAAACACATTACACTACTTACCCCTAAACGCTACCTCCCAGTGGCTCTTTAACCACTTAAGACCCGGACCAATACGCTGGTAAATGACCCAAGGTGTTTTTGCGATTCGGCACTGCGTCGCTTTAACAGACAATTGCGCGGTCGTGCGACGTGGCTCCCAAACAAAATTTGCGTCCTTTTCTTCCCACAAATAGAGCTTTCTTTTGGTGGTATTTGATCACCTCTGCGATTTTTATTTTTTGCGCTATATACAAAAATAGAGCGTCATTTTTGAAAAAAAAACACTATTTTTTACTTTTTGTTAAAAAAAATCAAATAAACTAAATTTTAGTCAAACATTTAGGCCAACATTTATTTAGCCACATGTCTTTAGTAAAAAAAAAAATCGCAATAAAAAAAATAGCTACCTAGCAGGAACAGAGACACTAATACAGCGATCAGAAAAATGATCGCTTAGTGGCGCTGGCAATAGGGAGTGAAAGAGTTAACTAGGGCGGTGATTAGGGGGTTAAAACTTTATTAGGGGGGGTGGGGGGGGCTATCCTGAACCTAACACTAACTGATTTTACACTGCCTGTCACACTGACACTAAATGCAGTGATTAGATCACTGCATTCAGTGACACTGTGACAGGGGGGGTGGGGGGGCAGATCGCAAGGGGTTAAGTGTGCCTATGTGAGTGTGTGTCAGTGTAATGTTGGTGCAGGACTTACTGTGAGGTGTTTCTCCCATCGCAGCGGTTGGAAATACCGCTGCGATGGGAGATTACATCACTTCCCCCTTCCTGTGTTTACACAGGAGGTGGAAGTGACAGAACCTGGAGCGCGCGCATTGGCTGGGAGGGATCGCGGGGGGGCGGGTAAACGCCGACATCCGCCCGCTCGTCCCGGATCGCTCCCGGAGCCAGGGGACCCCCGCACGCCGCGGAGGGGGTCCCGATGGGACCCCCGAACCGCACTTAGGCGGGGACGTAAATTTACGCCCTTGTGCCTGTACGTGCCATTCTGTGGCCGTATATGTGCGTGCGGGGGTCCTTAAGTGGTTAAAGCAAAACTTCACTCAAAAGGGGAAGATCCACTTTATGTCCTCCTGCCTCCCTCCTCTACCACATTATATATTTTGGGGGGATCGGATACCTAGTTTTGATAGGTGCCTACTGCCAATTCTGCTCAGATTATCTACAGTAGGTGATCTAAGCAGAAGTTTGTTCCCCCTCTCTTTGCCAGCACGTCACAGGTCCCCGGAGGCAGCAAGACCATTCACAAAGCGCAAAAGGAAGTGGGACATGCACAGTGGGAAGCCGGCTGTGACTTCCTACTGTAAACATGCCAGGGACCTGAAGAACCAGCATGGGTGGGGACAGCGCTGTCACCGCTACAATATTTGTAGCTGCTGACTTATATTTTTTCTTTCTAGGGTGAAGACCCTCCTTAAGTGGTGTGAGGGATTGGCTCGGTAGCGGGTGTGTGTGACCCCCTGGATGGGTTCACTACATGCTGAACTATACAGAAAGGCAGTTGAGGATGGTTGAAAACAAAGGATATGGTTTATTCGTCCATATTGTTGGATACAAGTGCAAGCATCAAATCAGCATAAACAAAACAAAACGTAAAATAAACCCTTGCCACTTGGGGCGTCTACCTTCCCAACACAGGAACCTATCTATGGAGTCTGGCACAGCCTACTGCTGGGCAGACACTGCTGGTCATACAGCAGAAAACAAAAAGTCTCTTTGATATTTATCACACAGGCCTCAGGATGCAGCAATCAGTAGTGATCATCTGGATAACTTGTAGAGGCCTTAATTGCCTCATTCTCAACAGCTGAAGCTATCCAAGGTCCTTAAACCTGATAGTAATTGGTGAATTGTCTAAACAAGGCAGAAATGTATCTCCCGTCTGTGACAACACCCACAGATTTACCTGACTTCCTGTCAGTGGTCAGAGTGGCTTCTGTATCATGTGGGCAAAAACATTTTTTTGAATTGATGGGAACACTGGCAGCAATTGTTGGGCACAGTAGCGCCAATTGATGGGGCACAGTGGCAGCAATTGATGGGCACACTGTAAAAAATTGAGGGGGCACAGTAGCGGCAATTGATGGGCACAGTGGCAGCAATTGATGGGCACAGTGGCAGCAATTGATGCGGCACAGTAGCGCCAATTGATGGGCACAGTGGCAGCAATTGATGGGCACACTGGAACAAATTGATGGGGCACAGTAGCGGCAATTGATGGGCACAGTGGCAGCAATTGATGGGTACAGTAGCTGCATTTGATGACACAGTGGCAACAATTTATGGGCACAGTGGCTGCGGTTGATGGGCACAGTGGCTGCGCTTGATCGGCACAGTGGCTGCAATTGATCGGCACAGTGGCTGCAATTGATGGGTTTTTCTTTCAGTTTGTTTGCGCCCACCCAGAAATTTTGAGCACCAGCTGCCACTGATCTCCAGCATAGTGAATCTGTGAACATTGGCTTATTACTACTTACCAACATTTCATCTGTCCTAGAAACAGAGGGGCAGATTCACAGAGAATTAGATTCTCGTAGAGTATCAGAAATACACTACGCCGCCGTTTTTTACCTGGCTCTACGTGGAATTCAGGTAGATTTTGTAAACGACGGCGGCGTAGTGTATTTCTCCCGTCGCAATCCATCTGCGTGAGTAGGGGGCGTGAAGCATTTAAAATAGGCGCGTTCCCGCGGCGATCGAACTGCAATGCTCCGTTCGCAAATTTCCCGCCGTGCATTGCGCGAAAACACGTCGTCACGTCGTAGTAGCGTCGTTTACGTACATTCCTATTCCCGAACGAGTTACGTTAAAAAAAAAAAAAAAAAATATTTTCAAATCGACGCGGGAACGACGGCCATACTTTACATGGGTTACGCACTGTTAGACCAGCAAAAAGCTCCTCTAACATTACGTAGCCAAAAAATGACGTAGGCGATTGCGAGGGACACTCGTACCTTCGTGGATCGCCGTAAAAACTAATTTGCATACCCCGACGCATAAAAACGACGCAAACTCCTCCCAGCGGCCGCAAACATATCGCAGCGTAGCTCCGAAGGCTTACGAAGACGTAAGCCTCTCGGATCGAAGCCCGAAGCCGCCGTATCATGGTTTGAGGATTCAAACTAGTGATACGGCGCGCGAAATTTGAAATTACTCCTGTCTAACACCAGTTAGACAGGCGTAATTGCTCTGTGAATCTGGGCCAGAGTAATTAATGCATCGGTCATTAAAAAGTATGCGCTGCCCCCAAAAATAAACCTACGCTATGAGCGCTGGGTCATTGACCAGAGAAAGAATACCAATGAGCTCTAATGTGATGGAAGCTCTGTGCCCTTTTATTATCCTAAATTATAAAGTCAGCATTTTAAAATCAATTTAAAAGCATAAAATCTGACAACGAATCCATTTTGAGAAAAAAAAGCTACTGCTGAACTATTCTAATGGTATTGTTTTTGTATTTTTAGAGGTTTTTGAATTATTTCGATACAGTCTGATTTCTGGGAAGCTGCCGGCATTGGATTACAAAAATAAAAAGATAAAGATAAACCGCATATCTAATTTGGCTTCTACTTTGGGATATTGATTCCTTTAATGCAGTCTGTGTAAGTGCATCTTTTTGATAAAATCACTGTGTAATAGAAAAAAAAGCTTTGCATGGTAGGAGACGTGGCCCTGGAGAAACAGTCGTCTCAGGTTGCCATTTTCTTCTGCATTACCAGGTCAGTCTGCCTAAAAGTCATATTTCATTTATAAATAGAGAGAGTCTGGGTGACTAAGTCATCTGGCTTTTATAGCTTTTGGAGCATAGTTGTTGATTTGTTCCCACATATCTTGAAGTCTCGCTCCGGTAGCTAAAACAGGGATTTTTTGGTCCTAAATGAAAGATCAAAAAGGGGGAGTAGGAACTCTCAGAACCCCAGAAAGCCGTTGAGATGGGAAGGCCTGGAACAAATTCAGAAAAACTGGTAAAAAAAAAAGAAATACAGCTTTTTTTACTATTTTACTCCAATGCCATTTTTGGGTGTAACCTTGGATTACAAGTATAATCCGTTCCAGGAGAATGCTCTTAATCCAAAACACTCGCATATCAAAGCGAGTTTCCCCATAGAAGTCAATGGAAACTAAAATAGTTTGTTCGGCATTGACTTCTATGGCATGCAATACCGCATGTGGCCAGCGGTAGGGAGGGGGGCGCCGGAGAGCCTCTGAAATACTCAAGAAAGCTCGGCTGAATTTAGAAACCCTCAGAAAGGCTCGGGAACTGAGTATTTCTGAGTTTTTCCTAATATTTCCGAACGGCTCCGCTCGGTTCCGGCGCCCCCGCACCTCTGACCAAGTGTGGTACTGCTCACCACTGTGGCTTGACAACAGTCACAAATGGAGTCAGGATTTAAAAAAAAATGCTTGTATTGCGAAATGCTTGTTAACCGCATTACTCGCAATCTGAGGTTTCACTGTATGAAATATGTTCCTTTACCATGATAAATAATAAATATATATGACATGATATTCAATCTATATACTATGAAGATCTTAATGAAATATTTCTGAGACTTTTTGTAAAGTCCTAAATGATTGCAAGCTGTCTGCTGAAGACAAGCAAATCCTGGAATTCAATCAAGTAACACTTTGCTTCTCAAGGCAGTTCTCAAACAAGAGAAATCTGCATTTCTGCCAGTAGGGGGCACTGCAAGGGAAAAGCTCCAGTTTAGTTTGCTTGTTGGCTCCATATTGTATCTCCTACAGTTGGGTGATTGTTGGGATACAGTAAATTATAGTTTCTGTTCTCCCAGACCTTAATTGGCAGGTAAGAGGGTACATGTATCTGACCAATTTGTTTATATTTATAACCTTAAAATGATTCCTATTAATGTTCTCCACCATCACAGCATAATGTCTCCCTATAGTCTGCTCAGTACATTGGCTTTTCTTTTCCACCTCTCTGTAAAATGGTGAGACCAAAATCTAGAGTTTGGAAACACTTCCACGGTGCAATTTCTGCTTTAGAGCAGCAGCTGGCCAGATCCACAAAGATTGGCGTATCTTTGTGCGGGCGTAGCAAATCTTCTTTACGCTACGCCGTCGCAGTTAGAGAGGCAAGTGCCGTATTCACAAATCACTTGCGTCCTAAGTTACGGCGGCGTAGCGTAAATGTGCCGGCGTAAACGCGCCTAAGTCAAATGTGGAAGAGGTGGGCGTGTTTTATGTAAATGTATCGTGACCCCACATAATTGACGTTTTTTTAGAACGGTGAATGCGCCATCCGTGGACGTATCCCAGTGCGCATGCTCCAAATTACGCCACTACTACTCCCCATGCTTTCGACGTGAGCGTAATTTACGCACAGCCCCATTCACGGACGATTTACCAAACAACGTAAAACGTGAGAAATTCTACGCTGTTCCGACGTCTATACCTAACATTGGTTACCCCTCATAGAGCAGGGGTAACTTTACGCCGGACATATGCTTACGCAAACTACGTAAAAAGAATGCGCCGGGCGCAAGTATGTTCGTGAATCGGCGTATCTAGCTCATTTGCATATTTGACGCATAAATTGGTGGAAGCGCCACCTAGCGGCCAGCGTAAATATGTCACACACTATTCCTATTACAAGAGATGTTTACATTCCTTGTAATAGGAATAAAAGTGATAAAAAAAAATGTAAAAAAAAATAAGTAAAATAAAAAAATATATATTTTTTAAACACCCCTGTCCCCGGTAGCTCGCGCTCAGAAGCGAACGCACGCGTAAGTCCCGTCCACGTATGTAAACGTCGTTCAAACCACATATGTCAGGTATTGCCACGTGCGTTAGAGCGTGTGCAACAATTCTAGCACTAGATCTCCCCTGTAACTCTAAACTGGTAACCTGTAAAAAAAAATTTAAGCGTCGCCTATGGAGATTTTTAAGTAATGAAGTTTGGTGCCATTCCATTCAAGTGTACGCAATTTTAAAGCGTGACATGACTCGGCGTAACATCATCTTTCTTATTTTACAAAAAAATTGGGCTAACTTAACTGTTTTGTTATTTTTTTATTCATGAAACCATTTTTTTTCCAAAAAAAGGGCGTTTGAAAAATTGAAATGACCTCCATTTTATTCCCTAGGGTGTCTGCTAAAAAAAACATATATAATGTTCGGGGGTTCTGAGTAATTTTCTAGCAAAAGAATGATGATTTGTACATGTAGGAGAGAATAGACTCAGTATGGAGGTGGGTATAAAAACCAGGTATTGAAGTGGTAAAGGCCACACACATTTAGATGGCAATAGATGGGAACAAGAAATCAGACTTCCTTACAGTATTAACTACTTGCCAACCGTCCGCCGTAGCTATATGTCGGCCGTTTAAAGAAGAACATCGTTGTTATGGTAGCAGCTGGCTACCATAACCCGGTATCCTCTTCAAGAGTGGGTGGTCGGCTTTCAGATATAAGTTGTCTCTGAGGCGGATTCGCTGCATGATTATTTTTATCGGCGGTGGGAGAGGCAGCGGCAGCGGCGGAGGTGATCGGATCCTTCTCCATGCGTGGTATGGAACTAAGTGAGGGGAAGATGGCCCCCACCCGGCGTCATACTATTGCAGGATGGAAGCAACGTCAAAACATCACTTCCATCCATAGCACTTAAACGGACATTTTTTATTGATTTAATTTTTTTTTTTTTTTTTCATATTTAAGAAGTCCTGTCATGCTATTCTATTTATCCACTTTCTTTATATTCCTTGTAATAGGCATAAAAGTGACACTTTTTTTTTATTATTTTTATTTTTTTAAGAACAGTGTAAAAATAAAAAATACAAAGTAAAATAAATAGGAAGAACAATACAAAGTAAAATAAATAAGAAAAAAACATATGTAAACAGTGTTCAAACCACACACATATTGCCGCGATCGTTAGAGTGAAAGCAAAAATGCTAGACCTCCTCTGTAACTCAAAACATGCAACCTATAGAATTTTTTAAACATGGAGGTTTTTAAGGATAAAGGTTTGTCGCCATTCCACGAGCGGGCGCAATTTTGAAGCATGACATGTTGGGTATCAATCAATTTACTCAGTGTAACATCCTCTTTCACAATATAAAAAAAAATGGGCTAACTTTACTGTTGTCTTCTTTTTTAGTTCACAAAAGTGTACTTTTTCCCCAAAAAGTGCGCTTGTAAGACCGCTGCACAAATACGGTGTATTGCAATGACCGCTATTTTATTCTCTAGGGTGTAAAAAAAAAAATGATATACTGTTTGGGGGTTCAAAGTAATTTTCTAGCTTTAAACCCAAATCTCAAAACTAGGCTCTGTCCTTAAGTGGTTCATTTATTATACTGTAGGTATTTATATAGCAATGACAATTTAGGCAGCACTTTGTACACATTGTACATTGACATAAGCAGGGCTTTTTTTCTGGGGGAACTTGGTGGAACTCAGTTCCACCACCTTTGGCTCAGACCCTTTGGTACCCGCTCACCACAATCACTTGTGAACACAGAAGTCTGGTTTCTGTGTTTACAAGTGACTGCTTTGTAACCCCCTGAACTCTGCACACTGGATGTAATGCAATTCTGGTATTTAATGCCCCTTTAAGACCCTTCTACTGTTTGTGAAATCTGAACGGGTCGTGGTTGAGTTCCTGCACCTATTTTCTGAGAAAAAAAGCTCTGGACATAAGTCTCTGTCCTTAAGGAACTTATAACCTAAGGACCCTAAGTCACATACATAAATACAAGCACACACATACTAGAGCTAATTTTGGATAGGAGCCAATTAAAGCCTAACTCCAGATTTCATTTCACTTTAAATTGCTTATTTGGGCCAAGCTGTCCCAAACAAATGATTTCAATTACTAATACATGAGCCTGCTGACAGCGCTCTATAAAGTGTATAAAGCATCAGTACTTACAGTATATATTGCTGTGTTCCGACAGTGGTACTTCCCATCCTGTTCCGTAAACAAAATCGAGTTAGGCTGGGTGCTGCTCAGCCATTCATAGGAAGCCTTTGTTTTTTATATTTAATGCAAGACTTCCTCTGATTGGCTTAGGTGGAGATTGTGACATCATCCGCTGATCTCTACACCTCAGCCATTCAGAGGAAGCCTTCTATTCATTCATGAAATAAAAGCTTCTTGTGAATGCCTGAGATGTGCTCATCCAAATTTGATTCTGTTCCAGGGATGGAACTAAGAGTATTCACATATGAGCAAGGTGCAGCGTGGTGTGGTAGGTAGTAAATACACAGAGAGTTTTTTGTAGAAAATGTTCAAACACAACTTATTTAGACACAGCAGGTAATCACACCTGTCCGGAGCCACTTATGAACAGTGACAACGGTCTGAAAATTTGAGGATGCCAACAGGGTCTGCAAAGAACAGTGGAATGCAGCCTGGCCAGTCCACATCCAAAGAGGAGGGATCTTGAAAAGAGGTAAATGTAGTCCCTGCACAGTTCCTACTCCTCAGGAACCCTTCCCTACCTCTAAGCATTGCCCCTGTCTGACGGGGATCCTGTCCCTACACTAGCTACTGACATAAAGCGAAACCCAGGAGCCAGAGGCCTAAATAGACTCTGCCTGACCCAAGACGGCCGCTGGAGTCACATGGGCTGCCAGTGTCAAATCGGACAGCTTCCTCCTTGTAACCACAGGAAGTCATAGCAGAACAAAGTTCTTCACAACTTAATTTCCCTTCAGCGTGGCCCCTTCCCCATCTGCAGTGGGGAGTACATATTGCACCTGCCTACACACACAGTGCTGTATGCTGCATGTAGCTGAGTGTTTACACAGCGCTGACAGCAGGCACATTTCTTAGTAATGAAAATCATTTGTTTGGGCCTATTTAAAGAGAAATGAAACCTGGGGTTAGGCTTTAATCTACAGGTATGTTTGGAGTCTGAGAGGTACTGAGAGGTAACCCATGCAACCACAAGGAGAACATGCAAACACATGCAAACATAAACGTTGAACATGCAGTGGAACGTTATGTGTTCACATGGTCTGCATAATTTGTGCAGTTATACACAGACGTACATGCAGTGGTGGTGCGTCCATAAGGGGTGCATGGGCACCACCCCCTCTCTCCTGCCACCTCTATCACCATAGATAGATTCATGCATTGCATGAATCTATCTATGGTCACAGCTGCCACCCCCTATTCAGGTGCCTGGCCCCTTTTTGGGCGCCAGGCACCTGAATTACAGCTGGGTATTTTTTGGAAGCACCTGATTAGAGCCATAGGCTCTAATAGGTGTCCAAAAAGGTGAACAGCGGGTGCCATGCTGAATGCTCGCTCTTCACTCAGCGTTGTGTTAGGAAAGCAAATGAGTATTCACTTTCCTAACACTGAACCACCTCTTAGCCAATTAGGTGCTCAGGTCTGTTAACTGTCACCTGATTGGCTGAAACAACAGGCGCTGTGATCGGATGCCTATCAGGCGTCCAATCGTAGCAGAAGATGGGAAGAAAGGGTGGGAGACGACTTTGAGGAGCGTGGAGGACACCGCTGTGACCCACTGCCCAACCGAGACAAGGTTAGTGCCCGTCGGGCGGGGGAAGCACACTGGCAGCATTTGATGGGCACAGTAGCGGCAATTGATGGGCACACTGGCAGCAGTTGATGGGCACAGTAGTTGCGTTTGATGGCACAGTGGAGACAATTTATAGGTACAGTGGCTGCATTTGATGGCACAGTGGCTACGTTTGATAGCATAGTGTCAGCAATTGATGAGCACAGTAGCTGCATTTGATGGGCACAGGGATGGACTGGCCATTGGAACTACAGGGAGTTTCCCGGTGGGCCGATGGCTCAGTGGGCCGGCTTCAGTGACAGCGGATTGCGGCCCCCCTCCGCTCTTCTCTCTCTCCCACCCCGCAGCGCTCACCTGGGGGGGAACAAAGAAGCAGGTGGAGGATCAGAAGAGCAGGGGGGATGACAGAGGAGCATGGGGGGAGGGGAAAGACAGCTGACTCAACAGCTATGGCCTGGGAGTTTCTCACTTCTGCCTAATCTTGTCCCATGGGGAGGGGACAGAACTGATTCTTTGCCCTGGGTGAAATAACGTTTAGTTTCCCCACTGGTACTGCCTATAAGAGTACCAGTAGCAGCCGTTCTACTCTAATAAAGTAGAATGGCTAGTGGCTAGTGAAGGGGGAAAGGAGGCTTGGGTGGCCGGGGGGGGGGGGGTGTGGGAGTTGTCCAGCCGCCATGGAAGAGACCTGTCAAAGTGGGCCAGTCTGGATGAAGTCCAGGGCCAAATTTCTGTCCCAGTCCAGCCCTGGATGGGCACAGTGGCTGCAACTGATGTTTTTATTTCCAGTTTGTTTGCGCCCCCACCCCCAAAAACAAATTTGAGCACCTGCTGCCACTGCATACATGAAATAAATACCACATATTTGTGTGTGTATGTAGTACAAATACTTTTACTTTTTCATTTACCATCTAAAAAATTCTGCAGAAATTTAGGGCCACTTGATTTTGCATTCCCGTACCGTTCACTATTTCTAGTAAACAACCACCATGAAATGTGTTTGTTCCTTGCATTTCTTATTTGGAGTGTAAAGCAACCCGAAGACACAATTTTATGTCTACAAGACATTCCCACAACCATTATACGACTATGCTCAGGAGGAACCCTACTTCAACCCCTATTGTTCTTCTAAAGGCCCATACACACGATCGGATATTCCGACAACAATCGTCCGATGGATGTGTTTTGCCGGATAATGCGACCGTCTGTATGCTCCATCGGACAATTGTTGTCTGAAATTCCGACAACAAACGTTGGCTGTGTATGCTCTTAAATTGTCCGACAACAAATGTGTTCGGTCGGATTATCCGATCCTGTGTATACAAATCTGTCGGACTAAAAGCCAAAGTACAAACACGCATTCTCAATGCTAACCATCAGACAACATTAGCAGAAGTTGCCCAAAGGGTGGCGCTAAAGAGCTGACGTAGTTTTGTCAATGTTGGCTTAAAAATGATCTGCGCTTTGTATGCAGAACAATTCACGGCCAACGCCCTTTGGACAAAAATCCACGGATTTGTCCGATGGAAGTCCGATCATGTGTTTAATGCTTTAGGTATATGCTAGGGCCTCCTCCATGCTCAAAATCCAAACTTGCAGCCCTTTTCTACTGTTTGCCTTCATTCTAATGGCAGCGAGATGTGTCTGCTTTCCCAATCACCCTATGAAGTCAATGGCCAGCAATATGGTGCCAACAGATTTAATATTGATCTTCCATTAGTTAGTAGAGGTCTCTTATCCTATTTCTATAGGTCAAAATGTGCGAAATGGCCCGATGCAATGAAGCATGTTTACACAATAATTTTTTTTTTTCTTTTAAAAAGATCATTATTACTTAGACAGCCACCATCTACTGTCTAAAAGGCACCTTTATTTGGATAAAATGTATAAAATATGAACCATACGTTTTACTAAGCCCTATAACCAGCATATAATTGTTACAATTTACAGTACGAGACTAGGGACACAAATATAACAATACTCAGCTTAATAGGTTTACTCTACACATGGCTTATTAAGCCTATCTAGTGAAAAGCATGCTTTATTAGAGATAAAGGTTTACCATCCCCCGTCAGTGGAAAAAAAAACCCATCTGACTAGCAGCTGGTTGTCTTGTCTATTATCTGAGCCTGAGTTCAGCCTAACTAATTACAGTCACTGATTACTCAGCACTAAGCTGAGCAGCAGTCACCTGCCCCTGTCTTACTGGATGGTACCATCTGTGCCACATGGTCAGGGTACATGGAAGTGGGGTGAGGTCACAGGGACAACAGTAACAGCTCTCAGTGGAGAGGTAAATGTATGGTGATAAAGTAGACAGCTGTACATTGTTGTGATGTCACATCATGTGCATCCATACTTGAGCCTAATGCCGCGTACACACAGTCGGAATTTCCAGCAACAAATGTTCGATGTGAGCTTGTTGAAAACCTGACCGCGTGTAGGCTCCATCGGACATTTGCTGTTGGAATTTCCGACAACAAATTTTGAGAGCTGGTTCTCAATTTTTCAGACAACAAAAGATCTTGTCGGAAATTCCGATAGTGAGTAGCCAATTCCGACGCACAAAAATTCTACGCATGCTCGGAATCAATTCCGCGTATGCTCGAATCATTAGACTTCATTTTTCTCGGCTAGTCGTAGTGTTGTACATGACCGCGTTCTTGACGTTTGCAATTTCGGACAACATTTGTGTTACCGTGTGTATGCAAGACAAGTTTAAGCCAACATTCCTTCGGAAAAAAATCCACGGTTTTGTTTTCGGAATGTCCGATCGTGTGCATTAGATAGACAAATGACATCATAGGAATACGTGGCCTCTGAAATCAGGAATGTTTGCTATTCTACTATGCTTGTAGACAAGCTTGTAAACTAGCAAAGATCCTTTGGTTCACTACTACGACCATACATATAAAACAAGTATCTGTCTTCTATAATCAAAGAAGGTATTCTAAAAATGCCATTCAATTCTGGTTTTGGATGGAATGGGGCAAGGCCAGTCAAACCTGTTTTTCTGTTTTGGATGGAATGGGGTAAGGCTTGATGTATCACTGGTTCCTGGCTGTATGATGGTGATGGTGGTGGTGGTGGTGGTGGTGGTGGTGGGGGGGGGGGTTTAATAGCCCCCCACTCCCAACTTGTAGCATGGACATTATAGGCAGAGCTTGGTTCCTTTCAGCTAAGCTACTTGTGCCATCATCCATATATTTCAATGGAACGTCCACTAGAGGGCGTATGGCACATTATTATTATTTTTTTCCATGAACTCTCCAGTGTATTTTTTTTTTATAGGAATGCATTGGGATCTCTATAGATAATTTATAATGCTTGTGCCCTAGCCCCACCCCCACTGGGTTCTTTTCCCTAATGAAACATTATTGCTGTTTTTTGACCACAGTTGCAATATCCCCTTCCAACTCCTAGCATGGTTATTACTGATGAGAAAGCTCAGCTAAACTAATCCTGCTGGGTGCAGTAAGCTCTATTTCCTTAGGTTGCATCTCCTAGTGATTTCTACTAAGGATGAACTTCGGCGTGTTCGCATGAGCCCGCCAGGAAGTGTGCACGGCGCTGCGCTAATCACAGCCAGGGAGACATTTCCCGATCTCTGCAGCCGAGCATCGGGACAATGTCTCCCCGGCTGTGATTAGCGCCGCGCTGTCTTCCTGGCGGGCTCTGCACATGTTCCATGCGAACACGCCGAAGCTCATCCCTAATTTCTACATAGGAATACATGATAAACTCAAGCTGGTGACAATACTGGACCTTTAGCCTGTAATAACCATGCTAGGGAAGGGAGGGTATATGTGTGTGCGGGTTAGGGATGGAAGGGGTTGCAGCTGTATAGATTTGTCAGACCATCAAAATCAAGACCCCTGTGTTTCTAATTTCTCCGTAATGGCATGTACTACCTGTATCAACAGCTGTTAAAAAGGGGCTCACTATGTGCTAAAAAGAAAGTTCAATTGTGTCAGGAGGCAAGTGTTCACTGAAGGGAGTGGAAGAATGAAATTTGCAATATAGGTACTACTTAGGGTGACCACATTTCGAAACTGCTATTCAGGGACACCCTCAAAAATCAGCTTTTACTGTAACGAATCACAGCACAGTGATTGGACACAAGAGGCGGGATTTATGATTTCTTCAATCACAAGCAGGGGGCGGGGATTTTGCTCCTCCAGGCAATCCCGGCCAGGACAAGTACGGTCAGTAAGTAAAGCGGTGATGTGGCAACCTTTTTTGGGGGCATCAGATAGGCACGGGGTGGCTGTGTCAGTTTCATTCCTGGACACTGTATTGTCCTGGAATGAAGGTGTCCGGGACAGACTTGCAAAATGCAGGACTGTCCCGGGCAATTCGGGACACGTGGTCACCTTAATATTACTGGGGTTGATTTACTAAAACTGGAGAGTGCAAAGTCTGGTGTAGCTGTGCAAAGAAACCAATCAGCTTCCAGATTTTTTTCTGTCAAAGCTTAAGTGGATGTAAACCCTCCATACACCCAGTGAAGTGAACAGCCTCAGATGATACACAGGGATGAAACCTACATAAGTTTTACATGTATATCTGCTGTCTTCATATTCATATACTGTTTAGAAAGTTGAGATTGTGTTATGAGATGTGATGTCTAGGCATACAGCCAAGATAGCTAACATTGCTAATTGGAGGAAAGGCCCCTCTCATCATAGACAGAGACTCTCAGAGGTGTTTTGTAATAGGACCTGCTCTCTGCTAATCTATTTTAGACAAAAGCAGATTCAGCCCAGGTTCACACTGGGTACGATTTAGTTCGTTTTGAGATGCGATTTCACATGGGAAATCGCATCTCAAATCGGCGGCAATTGCCGGCAATGACATTGTCCTAATTGTTGCGACGCCACATCTGCGGCGCTGCACCGATTTCAAAAAGTAGTTCCTGTACTACTTTTTGCGATTTCAGGACGCCATTTACATTGACATCTGTGCGAGTTCAGCTGAAATCGCGCGATTTTACTCCCGCAGCCCAGTGTGAACCAGGGCTTAGGCTGCTTTTGTCTAAGTTGTTCGAGAATTTGTCAGGAGTTTTTAGGCTGATAACAGAGGAACGGGTCAGGAGAGAGCTAAGGGACTTAGTTCATTGAGGAAAGATAACAAAATACTGCAGACATACTGTATGTGCCCAGCTCAAATTTCATGAATCGGGTTTACATTCACTTTAATTGAACAAGCACTTATTGGAAGCTGATTGGCTACCATGCACAACTGCACCAGATTCTGAGTGCTCCCATTTTAGTAAACCAACCCCTATGAGTATGTTTACTTCTGCACCTATAGCCATCTATTCATAGTCCTGGAAAGAAGCATGATAGGATAAATATTTAAGGCCCCTTCCACACAATCGGACCATTAAGGTCCGCCTGTTAGTTTTGGTGCCGCTTCTTGCAGTGCTATGGAGCGTCGGATCTCAGCAGAGACATGTCCGCTGACATCCGACCCGGTCTGATCCGCCAAAATCAGGCGGATGCTGATATGTCCGCATCTGTCCATGGCGGATCCGATCGGGTGAGATCTGATGAAAACAGACATGCTGTCTGTTTTCATCAGATCTCCCCATATAAGACAGCGGCGCTGCACAAGCCCCTCCCCGCTCAGTGAGCAGAGAGGGACTTTTCATCCGAGAGAAATCTCAGCAGAGAGAAATCTCGCTGAGCTGGCGGGAGCTGCCGGACTCCGTAGCGATGGTGTGAACTGTGTGGAAGAGGACTAACAGTCTGGCACCTACTAAACTTCTACCCCCAATGCCACTATTTTGACACCGAGTACGAGTACCGATACTTGACATCATGTACTCGCCGATACTAATTACTGATACCTATTGCCTAGGAAGAGGGGTGGTTTGGGAGGTGGCGGTAGTTGAGGGTGAGGTGAAATAGGGATTGTGGGGTGGGAGAGTTGGGATGGAAAAGGCTGTGATTGCTGGGGGGAAGAGGATGGGGATAGGAGGGTTATTGGCAAACATGGGGGCAGGGGTGACAGCGAGCATGGTACAGAAGACCGTCAGACTGCAGGCATGGTACAGGAGACCGCCAGACTTCAGGCGTGGTAAAGGAGACCGGCAGACTGCAGGCATGGTACAGAAGACCGGCAGACTGCAGGCGTGGTACAGGAGACCGGCAGACTGCAGGCATGGTACAGGAGACCGCCAGACTTCAGGCGTGGTACAGGAGACCGTCAGACTGCAGGCGTGATACAGGAGACCATCAGGGACTGCAGGCATGGTACAGGAGACCGCCAGACTGCAGGCATGGTACAGGAGACCGCCAGACTGCAGGCATGGTACAGGAGACCGCCAGACTTCAGGCGTGGTACAGGAGACCGTAAGACTTCAGGCGTGGTACAGGAGACCGTCAGACTGCAGGCGTGATACAGGAGACCGTCAGGGACTGCAGGCGTGGTACAAGAGACCGTTATTCTTGCTAGTTTGGAGTATTCCAAGGCTCACCTTTACCCAAGTTAAACCAACAAATAAAAATAAAATGGACATGGACTGCTTGTTTTTTGACTTGAGTGACTGTGAGCAATTTGTGCCTGACTGCCATGTGTCTCACAGGGTATTGAACCAGGCATAATACAGCCAGCCCAGTCTGGGATATGTGTAGGGTTGCCACATCATCCCTTTAAACCCGAACACATATTGAATACACAGGTTCTGAGGCTAATTTAATGCAGATAAGGCATAAGTGAAAGGCTGACTGCAGGTCAGCCTGTATTTGTAGGAGGAGTCGGGGGGTATTTAAACCCGTCCTCCTTCCTCCTTCTGGGCGTCGGTTTTCCTGTGTGCTGCTCTGTCATTTCCCGTGCGACCTGTCTGACGTCATTTCCGGGTTCCGGCTCTGCTAGGAGGACATGCGGCTACGAGGGGGTCTCCGTTACAGGTTTGAGGTGTCAGTCGGGGGGGGGGGGTCTGCGATTCATGCAGAGCCAGCAGCACTCACCGGGCACATTACCATTAGCCATGGCAGCGCCAGCCTTTTATCGTAGCGGAGGGTCGCGCTCCGATGACGTCACCCGCCACGGCGCCCATACTAGGCTGGAACCTCACATGGGGAGATGTTGCGCTCGAGCCCCCCCCCCCCCCCCCCCCCCCCCCCCCCCGTCTCAGCTTCTCAGCAACACTTCAGTGTTTGTGCCAGGCTACCCCTGAGCCCATTCTTTTTGTCACCACATGAACCGTGGTGTGGGTGGTTTTGTCCCATGGTTGCAGCGCAGCATGGTCTCACAGCTGGGTTCACTTTGACGGTTGCTAGGTTACCCAACTTCCCCAGGTGGTCTGGATGAAACTCTCGGGTCAAGGTGGACCCAGGTCCAGACGGCCGCACTATTGAGGAGTGAGCTGGTGGTTACTCTTCTGTGGTGTGTGGGTGTTGTGCAAGCCAGTGTAGTAGCATTGGACAATGTTACTCACCAGCCCCCCCTCTTCCCCATCCCCCCCTTTTCCCCATCTTGCGCTTCACGGTCACAGCACTAGGCATAGCTTGGTCAGCAGGTCCTTGCTTCCCATCCTTGCTTCCCCCATAGTAGTGCTGGCAGTGATCGGACACTTGCTTCATGCTTCCACTTTCCCATCACAGTCACATTCCTCATGCGGTCATGTGTCTCATGCGATCATGTCTCTCGTTGAGTCATGTCCTCATGCGATAAAGTTTCTCATGGTCGTTGCCCGTGCATTCACGCTTTGCATGGTAGTTGCTTTGGTTCATGTGTTTCTCATGGTAGTTGCTCATGCGTTCCCGCTTCGCATGGTATTTACTCAGGCGGTCATGTTTTTCATGGTAGTCGCTCATGTAACCGTTTCGCATGACAGTTGCTCATGCGTTTACTTCCTCATGCTAGTTCTCATGTGATCACGCATCGCATGGTAGTTGCTCATGCGGTTGGGTTTGCTCATGTCAGTTCATTTCTCATGGTAGTTTCTCATGTTGTTCCTCATAAGATTACGTTTTCTCAGGGCAGGTGCCCTTTGCGATCCCGCTTCGCTCGGCAATTACCCATGCGTTTACGTTTTCTCATGCGTTTACTTACCTCAAGCGGGTTCTCATGCGTTCACGCTTCGCATGGTAGTTGCGCATGCAGTTACGTTTCTCATGATTATTGCTCATGCGTTTATGTTTCTCATGGTAGTTGCTCATGCGTTCACGTTTCCCATGGTAGTGGCTCAGGTGGTTACGTTTCTCATGCTAGTTGCTCACGCTATCACGCTTCGCGTGGTAGTTGTTCATGCCATCACTTTTTCTCATAACTAGTTCTCATGTGGTCATGTTTCTCATGCGGTTACATTTCCCCTGGTATTCTCATGCGTTCTTTTATCATGCATTCACGTTTCTGCATGGCAGGTCCTCATGCGATTACATTGCTCCTCCTCATGCGGTGATGTTTATCATGCAATTTTGTTTTCGCATGGTAGGTTTCTCATGCATTTGCATTTCTCATGGTATTTTCCAATGCGTGATGTTCATCAGGCGTTTACGTTTTCACATGGTAGGTTCTCATGCGATCATGGTTAGCATGGTAGGTTCTCATGCGATCTCGGTTCATGGTTTCATGTTCTTGTGCTTCACGTGGCTCATGCCAGTCATGTCCTGGTGTGGTTCGCGATTCATGTTCTCGTGCGATCAAGCATGATGTCATGTATTCACATCTTCTCGTGCACTCATGTTCCAGGGTGCTCATGTTGCTCATGCAATTCACATTTCATGCAATTCATGTTCTCATGTTTTTCCGTTTCTCATGCAATCCTACGTCTCTACTCTCCGTCACGTTACGTTTCTCACGTTATTCATGTTCACAGGTGTTACGTTCCTCATTCAGGTTTCTATCATGATGCCGTTACGTTTCTCACATTCTCATGCGATTTCAATCACGCTTCTTATGGTATTTGATGTTTACGTTCTCATCGGGTGTGTACGTTTCATGAAAAAAAGGAAAAAAGTAGTTCTCATGCAATTGTTTCTCGTGATAGTTCTCATGCGATTCGTTTCTTGTGATAGTTCTCATGCGATTTGTTTCTCGTGATAGTTCTCATGCGATTACGTTGCTCATGCGATTTGTTTCTCGTGATAGTTTCTCATGCGATTTGTTTCTCGTGATAGTTTCTCATGCGATTCGTTTCTCGTGATAGTTTCTCATGCGATTTGTTTCTCGTGATAGTTTCTCATGCGATTCGTTTCTCGTGATAGTTTCTCATGCGATTACGTTGCTCATGCGATTCGGTTCTCGTGATAGTTCTCATGCAACTCGGTTCTCGTGATAGTTTCTCATGCGATTCGTTTCTCGTGATAGTTCTCATGCGATTACATTTCTCATGTGATTAAGTTTCTCATGCGATTGCGTTGCTCATGCGATTTGTTTCTCATGATAGTTTCTCATGCGATTTGTTTCTCGGGATAGTTTCTCATGCGATTTGTTTCTCGGGATAGTTCTCATGCGATTTGTTGTTTGGGATAGGTTCTCATGCGATTTGTTTCTCGTGATAGTTTCTCATGCGATTCGTTTCTCGTGATAGTTTCTTATGTGATTTGTTTCTCGGTATAGTTTTTCATGCGATTACATTTCTCATGCGATTACGTTGCTCATGCGATTCGTTCTCGTGATAGTTTCTCATGCGATTGCGTTTCTCATGCGATTGCATTGCGCATGCGATTGCGTTGCGCATGCAATTACGTTGCACATGCGATGACGTTGCTCATGTGTTTTCGTTGCTCATGTGATTACGTTGCTCATGCGATTTGTTTCTCGTGATAGGTTCTCATGTCGATTACGGTTTTCATGCTTGTTCTCGTGCGATTATGGTTTTTCAGGCTAGTTCTTGGGCGATTACATTCCATGGTGTCTCTCATGCGATTACATTCTCATGCGTTACACTGTTAATGATATCTTCCCCTTCTCATGGTATTTCTCTTGCATTACGTTTCTCATGGTTTTATGTTCTGGTGCAATTGCATGGCTCAGGCTAGTCATATTCTTGTGTGGTTACTGTTCATGTTCTCATACGAGCACGTTTGTCAAGTGTACACATTTCTCTTGCTATTTCATGTTCTCACGTTGCTCATGCTATTTAGGTTCTCTATGTTTTTCCATGTCTCACGCATTTCTATGTTTCTACTTTCCGTTTACGTTACGTTTTTCACGCATTCAGATTCTCAGGGTTACGGTTCTCATACAGGTTTCAGTCACAATGCTTTTACATTTCTCACGTTCTCATGTGATAAGCTTTTCATACGTTTAAGTTTCTCATGGTTTTTATGTTCTTAGGTTTTACGTTTCTCATGTTTTTGTTTCCCATGCTATTCATGTTCTCGGGTATGTACGTCTCATACAACTTACGTTCTCATGCAGGGTTTCAGTTGCGACATTTTCTAGTCGATAGCATTGGCACGTTTATTTAGGTTCATAGCGTTCACCGCTGGGGGGGGGTCACCCATCACGTTTATGGGTGCTTACGGATTGAGATGAGCGTTTTATAATTGGCTTGTATGGTGGCAAGTCTCCTCATCCGTTTCTCATACATTTCATGCATCTTGACATTTCATTTTCTCATACAATGACCTGACACGTCTTCAGGTTCATCAGGCCTGAGTGTACGTTTTTAATTTGCCTGCTACGCCTCAGGTTGCTCGGCCTTTGCAATTTTGGGGTGGTCACGTTCTCAGTCCAGCGGCAGTGGTCCTACACTCAGCTACAGGTTATTTTTCATAGTCCGTGCATACATGTCACATTCATATCCTCACGTTAGTTCATGACCACCCTCCACTGCTCGGTTACCCGTCACGTTTACGGGGTACTGTCGGATTGAGATGTTCGTTTCTAATTGGCTTGTGCGGTGGCAAGTCCCCTCATCCGCTTATCACGGCTTTCATTACATACATTCATACGTCACGTGATCTCACTACTTGCATCACTTGCCTGACACGTCTTCAGGTTCATAGGCTTGAGTGTTACGTTTTTAATTGGCCTGATTTGCCTCAGGCTTGCTCAGCCTCGCTAGTTTCCTCGGACTGACACGTTTTACAGTCTTGTGCTATGTATTCTTTTCTGCTCTACGTCACTGCATGTGTTAATCACGGACACCTGCACAGGTAGTGGTGAGGGTAGGTTGGGATTTTCATTCTCCTGAGGTAAGTTGGGGCGTGTTGGTCATGTTTTGTTTTAACAATGTTCTTCTTCTTTGCAGAATTCATGTCATAGGCGGCAGATATTGCAGATTTTGCCGCCATTCGTCCTTCTCCAGTTACGGGTTCTATACATGGTTGAACGCCCTCTTTGAACCTCCCAATTTAGCCTCCTCCTTTGTTACAGACGGAGCCTGGTCTTCAAGTCCTTTTTATTTAGCCTAGGAAGTCCCTGACTCTGGCCTGGGATATCTTCCAGGCGTTTCTATCTCGGTATCCTGGGTCCTTTTCTCACAGACATTCAGTACCTACTTGCGTTTTTGTTTTCTTTTGCCACTTTCAGCTCAAACGGGTTTTTCAAGCTGGTGCACAGTACAGTCCGGGCACCAGACTTTGGTGGATGTACTCAGGGGGAGGCTACTTTCCTTTCCCTAGTACTCCCTTCTCTGCTAGCATAGGGCTCGACATGTAGCCATCATCTGCCGACTAACTAGGGTAGCACTTTAACATCCACTCTGGGCCGGCTTTCGGCACAGGTGCAGTTTCTTGGGCCATTCATCGGGGGGGGTCTGTATTCTTGTGATTGAGGAGTTAGATCGGCAATCGTCAGCATTCCTTCCAGTCATATCCCAGTTCCGCATGTCTGTCACAGGTATTCTTGCGTTGGAGGCTTTGGGTTATTTACAGTTCGTTCATTTCAATATCTTGGTCAGCTCATCCTACTGGTTTATCTTTGCCCCCTTTTAGGCATACTGACCACGTGACCCCGGCACGCCTCAGGTCACTTTCCCACCTCTAGGTCTATTTCCCTGTTTCCCCTCTGATCTTTCCCTAGCACGATTACCTGAGACTCCGAGTACAAGTGAAAGGCTGACTGCAGGTCAGCCTGTATTTGTAGGAGGAGTCGGGGGGTATTTAAACCCGTCCTCCTTCCTCCTTCTGGGCGTCGGTTTTCCTGTGTCCCACCCACCCATCCCCTTTTTTTTTATTGCTATTTCTTCTTTTACTTCTACTTGGGTATGCCCCCTTTTAGGCATACTGACCACGTGACCCCGGCACGCCTCAGGTCACTTTCCCACCTCTAGGTCTATTTCCCTGTTTCCCCTCTGATCTTTCCCTAGCACGATTACCTGAGACTCCGAGTACAAGTAAGTTTAATTACCACTTTAATCAGCCACAGAATCTGTATAATTAAAGTGGATGTAAACCCACTCTCATCCTTTCTGAACTACTGCCATAGTGCTGAACTATAAGGATATAGATGCCTCCTGCATGTATCCTTACCTGTCAAATGGCTCCCCTCTGTCTGTTACAAGAACTGAAAAACTAACATCCAGTCAAAATCCAGAAAAGTACCCACATGACTCCAGAAAAGGAGTAGGGGTGGGAATTAAAAAATAATGCCTGTCTCCAGCAGGGGCGGACTGACCATTGGGGCTCTCGGGCACTGCCTGAGGGCCCCATGCCACTAGGGGGCCCCATCAGGGTTGCCAGGCTCAATAAAACGAGGGACAGTATGTAAAAATCTGTGTTTTTTTTTACATCTGTCCCTGATATGTCAGAAACCGACATGCTTTTGATGTGAAAATTCCGAGATTTTAGCTGCCCTGCCTCTGCACTGCCTCCTGGCATGGTGGCCATCTGTAATCTTCTATTGCCCGAGGCCCCATGAGTTGTCAGTCTGCCCCTGGTCTCCAGGCAAGTGCATGAGATATGTAAATAACATGTCACTCACAGCAAGGGGGAGGAACGGACTAAGGTTTTCTCTGTAAGTCTGTTTTATTTCACTGAACAGTAAAAGAAGATTGCTCAGAGCTGGATTAACTCTGTGTGTCAAGACTGGACACAGATGATAGGAAATCTTATACTCTACATTGTGACATAAAAAAAAAAAAAAAAAATTGGTTTACATCCACTTTAATATATTTTTGGGTTTAAAGGGTGAGGTCACAACCCTAGGTATATGCTACACCTGTGTCTTTTGAAAACTACAACATTATGAGCAAAGGGCATACCCCTACCTAAAGTATACCTGCACTGACACAAGTTTATTGCTATTGCTTCTTGCAAAATGCTATTTGTCTGATTGTTTCTGACTTTAATGCTGATCAGAATGCTAGAGTGAAGTCAGAACGCCTATTCTACATACTAACAAAATACCAAAGCCACCGTAACATCATGATGGCCAAGGAACTAGCAGGGATGGACAGTAAGGATGAGCTCAGGCATGTTCGGATCCTAGTCCAAGCCAAGTCCTAGAAAGCCCGCCAGGAAGCTGTCACCTGTACTGGGCCAATCATGTGCTGCAAGGCTCTGACTAGGATCTGAAAAACACTTGTGCTCATCCCTAGCGGTCAGCAATGGCAGCCTCCATTCAGGTTTCTTTTACTACAGTTTGATGAAAAGTATTTGTAACGGGACCCCAAATTGGACAGGGGTTAACGGCGTTTACGATATTCCATTCCGAGCCCAAGACAGCTTATCGACACTCCACAATCCGGCGACACCACCCATACGGATTTTCCCCCCAGAAAGGAGACACACAGCTCTGTTCTCTGGTTCAACAGGAATAGACCCTTTATTGAGAAATACAGATCTTATATACACTTTAGGATACTGCAGTAACCAAATGAACAATGACCCAACTCCACCCACAACATCACACAATGGTTACCTAATGAGCCCCAATACACATCTTTTAACAGACATTCTGACTCCGGGTCCTGACCTAATTTACATGAGCTAAATAACTACAGCTGATGACTCATACACCTGACCTTTAGGCTGTCTGTTAACTTACAATACACATTATCACAGTAGCAGACTTAATTACCACAATAGAATGCAATCACACCCCACCTCATCACAACAAGCTTTATAGTACACTACAGCCAACACACAATATATATATATACAATGTATACCGCATTATACCTGACTAGCACAGACCATAGTGTGATTCTCATTCACCCTGTGCCCCTATTAGAGACACAGGGTGATCTACACATAAGATGCATCGGGGAAGCTGAAACAGGAGTATCTCATACTTTCTAAGAGCTTCTGGGTCCCACGACCCTCCGTTACAGTATTCTTTTTAGTCTAGGTCTTGAGCAGCAGCAATAATAAATTGCAGATCTTTATGTTAAAGGGGTTGTGTTTTTTCACCTTAATGCATCCTATGCATTAAAGTGGTTGTAAATCCCACTTTTTGACTTTTACCTACAGGTAAGCCTTATTATAGGGCGCGGCCAAGTGATACAATCGGCGGCTATGGCCCCCGACTGTATCACACGGGAGTGCGCGTGCAAGCTAACCCCCTTGGGAAAGCACTTCCAAGAGGCGTGTTGGCTCTTACGGGGAGGAGCCGAGACAGGCGCAGAGGGACCCCAGAAGATGAGGATCAGGGCCACTCTGCACAGTGGAGGCAAGTATGACATGTTTGTTATTTAAAATAAAAAATAAAAACAAACCCATACAACCACTTTAACTCCTACATCCCTTCAATAAATCAGTATTGATGGCCCGTGTGATTTTTTTGGATTTTTTAATTGTGGAGGCCTATACTGACTAATGGAATTGATAGATTCAAGACTACTGATAGCAATACAAATGCTGATGTGCAGTCCATGATATATTTCCTTGCAGCGTTATCTGCTTATTAACATATATATTAGAAGTAGAAGTTTTGGATTTTATGGAATCCTTTAAAATAGCAGGGTAACTCATTTTTGGTAATCATGAAATATTAATCACCGGTTTCTACTTAGAATTGAACTGATGGACTGACAGTTTAAAAATATAATTTTTTTCTCTGTTGCTATTTAATAATTGAATGTTCCTTACAAAAAGTAGGAATAACACTTTAATAAATAACATCATATATTGAAATTGTGTTCTTTTAATAGTCCACTGCGTCAAAAGTGTCCTTCAACAGATCAGTACACACGACACGTTAGGACCTTCCATAGTGAGGAAATACGCCATCTCCATTATTTTCACAACATATAAGCATGCATTAATAATATATATCAAGTAATTAGCAGTACATTTTTAGAGATGCCAGCCAGCCTAATGTGATTGGGGTCATGTTGATTTAGCGCTTGTCTGACTTTCTCTTGACTGGTACCTTTTCATGGAGGAGGTGACCATTTTCAGAGCTCATAGTTATGAGAGTGTGGCCTAGTATTTCAGAAAACAAAAGACCTTGGACATCAGGGACTTAGATTGATGTGAATTTTGCTTCCATGGTGTCATTTTTTTTGTGGTGAATTGTCAGACTACTGTGCAAAGCACTATAACCATGACTGGTGTATGCCTAGTGCTTGGGAGTAAACAAAACCCACCCCTAAAACCTTAAACCCACCCATAGAAATCACGCAACACCTTCTGGATTAAATGGCCACCAAAGGCCCCTTTTATTTAAAATCCAAAAGGTAAAATTAAATAACTTTATAAAAATAACCAACTTTTAAATATAAAACTTCTTTTTAACATTAAATATATATTTTAACCATTACGCAATAAATTAACCTAACAAAAAACAATTAACCCCAAACAGTTGTAGACACGAGGTTCCTGAGAAAGGGAAAGAAAAAGTGCCCGGTAATCGGCTGTACCCCATAGAAAGTCTTCGGACCTCTAGCCGCGCTCCCATCAGCTCACAAGGCCATGACTTCCTCCTTCGTTTGATTCTTCAGCACGATATACCACTATCCACCTAACCAGATAGGGAAGGTGCCCATCCCATGACGGGCCCCAACTCCTACCAACAACTAAGGTACACCCATCTAATATGTATGTACCAAACCCCACCCAATTCTCAGGAACCCTGAACAAACGCCAACGTCCACCTGAAAAACAAAGAGCGTTACAAAACAGACACCCATACCAGACACTTCCCCAGGGAGGGAGGGAGGGAAAAACTGCCTGTGTGATGCCTCACTGTAGATGGCACCCGAATGGATGGCTCCGCCCCCCAGACCTTTTAAGGGAGCTTGCCTCGAGGCATAAGCCCCGCCCCCTGTGCTGCCGCGATTTGCGGCCCCTTCCTTATCCTGTCCCCCTGCTCAGGGTCCCCCCAGTCATGCGCACCTGCGCTAAGGTTCCACCTGCTGCGGAGCTTCCTTGACTGGTGTATGCCTAGTGCTTGGGAGTAAACAAAACCCACCCCTAAAACCTTAAACCCACCCATAGAAATCACGCAACACCTTCTGGATTAAATGGCCACCAAAGGCCCCTTTTATTTAAAATCCAAAAGGTAAAATTAAATAACTTTATAAAAATAACCAACTTTTAAATATAAAACTTATTTTTAACATTAAATATATATTTTAACCATTACGCAATAAATTAACCTAACAAAAAACAATTAACCCCAAACAGTTGTAGACACGAGGTTCCTGATCGGTAATCGGCTGTACCCCATAGAAAGTCTTCGGACCTCTAGCCGTGCTCCCATCAGCTCACAAGGCCATGACTTCCTCCTTCGTTTGATTCTTCAGCACGATATACCACTATCCACCTAACCAGATAGGGAAGGTGCCCATCCCATGACGGGCCCCAACTCCTACCAACAACTAAGGTACACCCATCTAATATGTATGTACCAAACCCCACCCAATTCTCAGGAACCCTGAACAAACGCCACAGGCGCCCACGGTGACACCTCACGCGTGGGCGGCCCGCCACAGCCCTAAGGCCCGTTGTAGACCGTCCTGGAGCCCTAAGACCCACATGTCTATCCCAACCTGGGAAAGGTGCACCCCATCACCCCTTAAATAAAGGCCGAAGTCACTCTCGAGTTCGCGATGGCGAACCACCAACCCACCGTTCTGAATTACAAATTTGGACACTGCCTTATTGGCCTTAATCCGGGCCCTATTGACCCTGTCCACGGAACGAGCACCCCTCCAAGCTAACCTCCCCACCATTTCAGACCAGACCAGGACAGTGTCTGGAAAAGCACTGCGCAGGCGCATGAAATCCCATTTGATGTCGCGAATAAACTCGCGAGCAGCCCTTAAGCAGAGATCGTTGCCCCCAACGTGCAGCAAGAGCACATCCGGGGGCCTGTCCAACCTGGCGTAATGCTGTACCTCCGGCATCACTCTGGCCCAAAGCATGCCGGGGATACCGATCCATCGCACCGTGGCTTCCTCCCTGGCAAAGCCCAACTGTCTGCCCTCTCTCCTGACCAGAGCCCTCTTAGCCCCCCAGTGAACATAAGAGTGGCCCAAAATCCAAATCAAGCCAATGGGGCCTGTAACGAAAAGAGTGGGGACAACAACAAGAAATTACATACAAGAGAAAACCAAACACACAGAACACATCACACATCCAGAGAGAGAGAGAGAGAGAGTTGACTTCAGACAGAAACACTCCCCTTTTTTCTTTTTTTTTTTTTAAAACCCCAGAACCCCCACAGAATCGTGCTCAAAACTACGGCCCACCACGACCCCTACAACAACTGTGGCCGAACATATGACCTGAACCGCCGAGACTCCCAGCGACCTATCCGCTGCAGGATATCATCGCTTAAGCCCCAGCGCGAGGCTTCCGTAGCAGCCCCTATCCTAAACGAATGGGAAGAGTAGTCCCTGGCGTTGAATCCGCCCGCCACCAAACACCGCTTAAAAACAGCCGAAAATTGGTACCTCGTCAGTGGAATCCCATTCTCATGGACCAACAGCGGACCGGCGACAGGAGGCCTGTCGCCAAGCCAAGCACGTACCCCCTCCACCGGGCAGACCCCAAGATTCGGCACCTTACCCAGCACCACCTTAGACCCCCTCCCCGCCTGGTCAGTTTTTGACCTACGGAGCCATATTGAGACCGAATCAGAAAGTACGATCACGTCAGACACCTGCAGCCCCCCAGCCACCGCCTTAGAGGGGCTGACCAGTTCCCCTACGCGAAAGGCCCCAAAAAAGGCCAAGATGAACGCTGTTCAAAACAACCCAACCTCAAACGATGATGAGCACACCTGAGGCAACATTCCAACCAAAGATTCCAACATAAGCAGCGAAACCGGCCTCCTGGTATCCGGCCGAACGCGGCCCTTCCTATATCCCCGCAAGGCCTTGCGGACCACGAACGACTTAGTAACGTCCTCCACCCCGTTGATTTGGAAGAGGAAAGCCAATGCCGCCATTTTTGTGGACAGCGCAGAGACCGACACCCCATCTTCACAACATCTACCCAAAAAGTACAACAGCAAATGCAACCGTTCCTCAGCCGAGGAACCAACCCCCAGATCACTTACCAGGCAGTGCCATTCCCGCCACACCCCGCTCATAAGCCCTCCACGTGGATTCAGCTACTGACCTTTTCACCAATGCCATCACTCGGCCAAAACGAGGTCCCACAAGCCACTGGGGCACGGCACCCCTTCCTGCTCCGCCTCCGGAGCCAGACGCCGGAACCG
Source organism: Rana kukunoris (assembly GCA_029574335.1). Taxonomy (NCBI): domain Eukaryota; kingdom Metazoa; phylum Chordata; class Amphibia; order Anura; family Ranidae; genus Rana; species Rana kukunoris. The sequence goes on from CM056049.1 coordinate 692,763,568, forward strand.
ATCCCACTGCAAACGAGAAAGGGCATCAGCCACCTCATTTTCAACCCCGGGAATATGCACTGCACAAACCACAATGTTCAAATCCAAACATTTTAGCACTAACGCACGCAGCAGACGAACCACCGGCAATGACGAAGCCGACAAAGAAGTAATGGCTTGCACCACACCCAAATTGTCGCAGTGAAACCTCACTCTCCGATCCTTGAACTCCTGACCCCACAGTTCCACCGCCAACACAATAGGGAACAACTCCAGCAACATCAAATTCCGAATCAACGGCGACTCCACTACCTGCTGTGGCCACCGCCCAGCACACCACTGTCCCTGAAAATAGGCCCCGAAACCCACCGAACCCGCTGCATCGGTAAAGAGCTCCAATGCACTGGCTGGGACCACCGGGGCCAACCAAAGGGATCTACCATTGTAGTTTTCCAGAAAGGAGTCCCAAACTCTAAGATCCTCCCTATGCTCGCGACCCAACCGCACAGAATGATGAGGAGCCCTAACCCCCGCTGTGGCCGCCGCCAACCGGCGGCAAAAAACCCTCCCCATCGGCATAATGCGACAGGCGAAGTTGAGCTTCCCTAACAACGACTGCAACTCCCGTAACTTCAACTTTGAACTACTGGCCGCCCTTGCGACGGACTCCCGCAAGTCCACCAACTTGTCTTCCGGGAGCCGGCATTCCATCCGCCCCGAATCAATAACAATGCCCAAAAACTTCAGCTCCGTGACGGGTCCCTCCGTCTTGTCACGCGCCAGCGGGACCCCGAATACCTCGCAAACGTGCTGAACCGTGGCCAGCAAGATCATGCAAGCCCGGTCATTAGGCGGTCCGACCATCAAGAAATCATCGAGATAATGTAACACAGACGCCAAACCAGACAAGTCCTTCACCACCCACTCCAAAAAGGAACTAAACAACTCAAAATACGAACACGAGATGGCGCAACCCATGGGCAAGCACCTATCCACAAAAAACTTCCCGTCCCAACAACACCCCAACAACCGCACGCTCTCCGGATGAACTGGCAGGAGCCGAAACGCCGATTCGATATCGGTCTTGGCCAACAAGGCCCCGCGCCCAAAGCGCTGAACCCAGCGCAAGGCCTCATCAAACGATGCGTAGGACACCGTACATAATGCCGGGTTAATGGCGTCATTCACCGACCCCCCTTTAGGGTAAGAGAGATGATGAATGAGCCAAAACTGATTCGGCTCCCGTTTCGGAACCACCCCAAGAGGTGACACCACGAGGCCATCCACAGGCGGGACATCAAACGGGCCCGCCATCCTACCCAAACCCACCTCCTTCCGGAGCTTGTCAGACACCACCTCTGGGTGCTCATAGGCAGACTTCAGGTTAGCCGTCAAAGGAGGGATGACGGCCAAATCACTCGGAATCGGGAAACCCTCCTTAAAGCCCAACCACAAGGCCCGTGCAGCTACCCTGTTCGGGTACCTACTTAGGTACGGCGCCATCTTTTCCACCCTCACCGGCGTCTTCCCTTTTTCCAGTGTCACCTGCCTTCCTGCCCTTCTTGAAACACTTTGACAAGGGGTGGGCCCCGCCACAACCTGAACACTCGTGCCGGAAGCAACAAGAGCTCCCGAACTTACAGGAGCTCTCATTGAACTGCCAGCAGAAACCTTTTCGTTTTGCGGCCGACAATGGGGAGGACTGAGCTCCCCCGGCCCCTTCACGAAAGGGCTGAGGCACTACCCTGGCCTGAGACATGAGCCTCATCCACAAGGCGATATCCTTCTGATTCCATTTTATCTCAGGCCTCCATGCCTTCTTCTGCCTGAACTGCTCATCATATCGCAACCAGGCTCCCCCCCCATACACCCTCTGCGCCTCGCTGATAGAATCAATATAACTGAACAAGCCCGTACACTGATGCGGGTCTTTCTCCCCGATCACGCTAGCCAAGATATAAAACGCCTGAGCCCAGTTCGCGAAAGTCCGGGGAATAAGGCGGAAGCGCCGTTTTTCCTCTTCCTCCTTCTTACTCTCATCGGGCCTCACCTTATCCAAATTGAACTTCTCCAGGGGAAGTAATGAAAATATTTCCACAAACTCCCCCCTCCAGATACGTTCCCGCACCTCCTGCTTCAAGTGTGAACCCAAGGGTGCATCATAACACAGGTATACCTCGCAACGGGCCGAGTCAGACAACCGAACACCATCAGCCGTCAAACCCGACGCCGATCCCGACTGTGCACTAACTTGCGCCACCCCAGAAGGAGACCCGCTAACCACAGCACCCGCCACCGACTCCCCAAGCACCGGGGTCGGCACCACTGACTGGCCAGTGGGGGACAAACCCCCACTCCCACCCGTAAGCGGCACAGCCGCAGACACTGCTTCGACTGTACTAGCAACCGGAGGGACCAACCACGCAGCCGTGGGAGGCCCCGAAGCAGCCGGAGGGGGAACGACCGCCCCCCCCCGGCCATGGCCCTACATCCCTGCAACATGGACGAAAGCAACTGCTGCAACATGAGTGACCCGACATCCAAGACCCCCCCCCCCTGCCCACCACCAACCGAAGAAGACCCCAACATAAAAGAACCCACCCCAGCAGAGGGACTGGAACGAGGCAGAGAGGGTGCAGGAGGAAGCAAGGGCGGGGGAGGGGGGGGAGAAAACACAGAAGGAGAAGATACAGGAACAGACATAGAAGCGCTCTTACCCGGCTGCCCAGCAGAAACAGTCCGACCAGCCGCCGATCCGGATCCGCGTTGGAGCCCCGACGGGCCCGCCACCTCCTCTGGACCATCAGAGTCCGTATCCGAGATCTCATCCTCAGACCGTTGGTCCCCTTGCCCGGCAAGGGACGTTGAGCCCGCAGGCAAGGCCATGGAACTGCTGCCTGAAGAGATGCTGTGAGCCCCTGAGTCTGGCCGTACCGTGTCCATCGTTCTCCCTCGCCGAGCCCCCTGCGAAACAGCAGTAGCCGCTCGCGATACGCCGTCGTCACCCCTCACTGGACCTCCACTTCCTCCGCGACCAGCCGGAGCCGCCCTGGCTGCTGAGCTCCCAGCCGTGCCCACCGATCTCCCCCGCCGCGAAGTGCCACGCGGAGCGGATGGACCCGCCCGCGCTACCGTTCTGGATGGTCCCGCCACGGGTCTAGCAGGCGACGGAGACGCCACCCGCCGACCCGATACTCGCTGTGGCCTAGGCCTCTTGCCAGCATCCCTGGGAGCCTCCCCAGACAGCCTCTTCCTGGACCCTGAAGGGTCAGCAAACGGGCTCTCATCGTGCCGATCCCCCGCCGGAGACCCCCCTGGAGACCCACCCGGGCTGTACCTGACCGGGGGCCGCGAACGCCTGGCCGGACGTGGCGAGGGGGGGGGAGGGGATCGCTGGACCTACCCTCTCCTGGATCAGGGAACAGCTCCAGCAGCTGCTCTGCATACCAGTCTGCCCCATGGATCCTAGCAGCAGCCCTCAGGCGCACCACCATCCCTTCCAAACGATCCATAGGTGAGGCAGCAGCACAGAGAAAAACTGCCTGTGTGATGCCTCACTGTAGATGGCACCCGAATGGATGGCTCCGCCCCCCAGACCTTTTAAGGGAGCTTGCCTCGAGGCATAAGCCCCGCCCCCTGTGCTGCCGCGATTTGCGGCCCCTTCCTTATCCTGTCCCCCTGCTCAGGGTCCCCCCAGTCATGCGCACCTGCGCTAAGGTTCCACCTGCTGCGGAGCTTCCTGTAACAACCAGACAGAGATGATTTTCACAGTTATGGCTACACAGAACCGATGGAAGCTGAACACCATTTACCTGCTCAACTAACTATCTCGCACTAAAATGATATATTAAACCAAAGACTGAGACACAAAAACCCCTCTAATATAAGGTGACCAGATTTTTAAAATGAAATCCGGGGACATATTTTTTCTTTACTAGTAATGGCAACAATCAGTGACTCTCTGCCCGTCGCCGCCCGCCACACAGCCTCTTAAGTCTTACTCTTCGGGCCCCGGTGACGCGTCATATTCGGCTCCCTATCATACAATGCTCCGGAAGTGACGTAGCGGCCAACTGCGCATGAGCGATGCGTTCCAAATGCAATTTTGATGCGTTCCAATGGATTTACGACAGTACACACCAGCGAACCCAGCATTCAGGGGAAAGTGGCCTGTCAGCCTCACGTCGGCTCGCTCTGCTCGCTCGGCCTCCCGGCTCTTTTATTAACATCCTCCAATCCACGGGGATGTTAAGAAAAGAGCCTGGATGCCGACCGAGGGTTCACTGGTGTGCACTGTCGTAAATCCATTGGAACGCATCGCAGATGCATTTGGAACGCATCGCGCATGCGCAGTTGGCCGCCACATCACTTCCGCAGCATTGTATTATAGGGAGCAGAGTATGACAAGTCACCGCCTACTACTGGGTGGGGTTGCAGAGGAAGATCACACCGCCAGGGAAGGCAAGGAGATAAACAGGCAGGCAGCTGGCCGGGACTTGAGCCAAGGCAGAAGAACATGCAAGTGAAACTAAAGAAATATTCCCTCCGCTCCGACAAGCACATGATCTTCAGAAAGGGGCACAGATAATGGAAAAATACAACCCCCCATTCTAGTAGGCACGGCGGAACGGGGGGGTTTAATTCTATTTTTTTTTATTTTAATTCTCCACTGATTGTCTTCGAAATTGCCCCAGCCCCCTATTAAATCCAATCTGGGGACAAAACCAGGGACAGACTTGGTCCGGGGACAGTGTCCTCAGTCAGGGCACTGTCCCCTAAACCTGGGGATGTCTGGTCACCCTACTCTAATATCTACTAAAATATTGCACCTAGAATGGTGATGGAAGAAAGGATGGACAGGAGCCTGATTACTGGTTCCTGTCTCTCTATGGGCAAAGACGGTGTATGTAAAATTGCTGATTTTGTGCATGGTTCTACAACACCCTACTGAAACCTTAGCTCACAACGGTCACTGATTTCGAGGGACTGTCCCTGATTTCGAGGGACTGTCCCTGATTTAGATAGAACAAAAGCACTCTTTGCTGGGTTTGAAGCTGATATGCTGCTCCTGTCAATAACTCAGTGTACTCTCTGACAGCGGACATTATTAGGTTTTCTGAGGATCTCATATAATCAGGGACCTCCACTCCAGTCCCAGTATATCCCTTCTGGCTGATCCACTGGCACCCTGATATTTGGAATAATTTCTCCCTAACGGGATGAACACCCTAAATTTGCATTAATTGCACATCCTGATACCTGTCTTTGACTGGCAACCGCATTGTTTGAACCCAGCGTGCTGTATATATTTCCAATTCTTTTAAAACATATCCAATGAAATATTCATCATTCTTTTTAATACATGAACTAATTATCCTTCTCTACACACCCCTGAAGAAGGTTATCCCGAAACGCGTTGGTTGTTAAGGTTCTTCTTGTATATATCTATATGGTGACAATCATTGGAACTCTGTATTTTAATTTGATATTTAAAAATGTTTTTGATGAATATGTATAATTGTGAATAAAACCTTTTTTACATTCAATATCCCGTATATTTTGAAATATTATTAGTGCCTTAAAAGTCCACCCAGGGGATCCCCTTTTTCTTTTCTGATTTAGAGAAATGTTCCTCTGTCCCTCTTTCCTCCTCATTTGTCCCTCATTTTGGTCTGATCTATATAGTTGTATATAAAATGCACTTTTTATCTATCAAAAAGTGTATTACTGTGCTAAACCTTTCACCCAAGTTCTAAATGGCTGCATTTGTAACTTTAAAAAGCCAATATAAAGGAATATTAGTGGTAAAAAAAAAAGCCCTTGTGGATTGAATTTAAACTTTTTTTTGGTTAATTGGTTAATTCTCCTTTAAGAGGGTGTGGCAGGGGGCATGTCTTATGCCTACATACATTTGCTAGTAGGTGTCCCTCATTCCCATCTCAGAATGTTGGGAGGTATGCTGAAACACTATCCGTGAGAGTTGTATATTCATAAATAGAGCTGTAGCATCAGGTGAGGTCAAAGGAAAGGTTCCTGTATGAACACAAGACTACTTTACTAAGCAATTGTGTATGCTGAACTGTTTGGCTAATTAATTACACCAACTGTGGCACAGCTTGGGGGTTGCTCAGTGCATGCAGAGTCAGGAGGTCAGCATGTAGGCAGGTAGTCCGCTTCTTCCACTATAGGTGACGCCTGACCGGATCGGCATAACAGCTTGCAGAGGAAGTCAGGGGAAACTCATTTCCTGGTTCCTGTGTTGGCTGCACTGCATCCAGGGGATCCTTGGTGGCCATGTTGGGTCAAAAGAGTAGTTTTTTAAAGTCCCTGCTCCCCAGGTTTTGGCACACATTCGCATGTGGGTACTGTAGTAACAGGTCACCCATCTGTCAGGGACAGCATCAGCGACAAGGAAAGGTTCCAGACGAAAAGGGAAACCATAGGGCTCAAAAATTTCCTTGGACATCTTCCTGTTTGGGTACGAGATGGCCAGGCTGCGTTCTGCCCCTCCAGACAGATGCTGTCAGTTCGGCTGATACCTGCTCCTCTACGCGCTGTTGGACTTTGTGAGTGCTCCCCGTTGGGCCCTCTCCCACTGGGTTTGATGTGAACTGTTTACCTTGACTACAATACAAGTTCTGCTGACCCAGTCAGAGGGTCAGTACCTACAAAGTAAGTGGGTATTTAGTACATACAGAGTCAGGGTGTGTTCAGTGCGCAAATTCAGGGGTTGCTAAGCACACACAAAGCCAGGGGGTGCACCGCACACAAAAATTCAGGGGGTGCTCAGCACACACAAATTCAGGGGGTGCTCAGCACACACAAAGCCATGGGTTCCTAAACACACACAAAGCCATGGGTTGCTAAGCATACACAAAGCCATGGGTTGCTAAGCGCACACAAGGCCAGGGGGTGCTCAGCGCACACAAGGCCAGGGGGTGCTCAGCGCACACAAGGCCAGGGGGTGCTCAGCACACACAAAGCCAGGGGGTGCTCAGCACACACAAAGCCAGGGGGTGCTCAGCACACACAAAGCCAAGGGGTGTTCAGTACACACAAAGCCAGGAGGTACTCAGCACACACAAAGCCAGGGGGTGCTCAGCACACACAAAGCCAGGGGGTGCTCAGCACACACAAAGCCAGGGGGCGCACAGCACACACAAAATCAGGGGTTGCTCAGCACACACAATTTCAAAGGGGGCTCAGCACACACAATGTCAAGGATTGCTCAGCATACACAAGGCCAGGGGGCGCACAGCACACACAAAGCCAGGGGGCGCACAGCACACACAAAGCCAGGGGGCGCACAGCACACATAAAGTCAGGGGGTTCTCAGCACACAGAAAGTCAGGGGGTTCTCAGCACACAGAAAGTCAGTGGGTTCTCAGCACACACAAAGCCAGGGGGTGCTCAGCACACACAAAGCCAGGGGGCACACAGCACACACAAAGAAAGGGGACACAGCACACACAAAGTCAGGGGGTGCTCAGCACACACAAAGACAGGGGGTGCTCATCACACACAAAGACAGGGGGTGCTCAGCACACACAAAGACAGGGGGTGCTCAGCACACACAAAGACAGGGGGTGCTCAGCACACACAAAGTCAGGGGGTGCTCAGCACACACAAAGCCAGGGGAGTCAAGAAATGCTCAGTGCACAAAGTGTTAGGGCGTGCTGAGTACACACTGAGTCAGGGGGGTGTTCAATGTGCACATAGTTATTGGGTGCACAGCAGAAGCAATGCCAAGGGATGTTCAGTCTTTACAGAGTTAGGGGGTGCTGCACATAAAAACAAAACCAGAGAAAATTCCCAGCTCAACTCACTGACCAGTCTGCTACCAACCAAATTATCCTGTCTTAGGCCGCGTACACATGATCGAATATGTCCGCTGAAACTGGTCCGCCGACCAGTTTCAGCGGACATATCCGATCGTGTGTACGACCTAGCGGACAGGTTTCTCCAGCGGACAAATTTCAAAGCATGCTTTGAAATTTGTCCGCTGCAAACCTGTCTGTCGGACATGTCCGCTGGTTGAGCGTCTAAAGTTTTCCGACGGAAAATCCGATCATGTGCAAGTGGCAAAAGGGTGCTTAGGGCACACAGGTAAAGGGGGCATGCAGAGTTAGGTGGCATGCACAAAATTTAGAGTGTTCTCAGCTAGGGTTTCTCCACGCAATCAGATCCTCCCAGTGGTAAGCACAGAAATGCAATAAGTGTCAATTTTTTATGTAATAGCATACCATGCCTCAGGATTATTCTGGATTTTCTGTAGTTGCAGCATGGGAAATACATGTTGAGACTCATCCAGCCCCCTGCACCTAGAATTCTCATTTCCCCCCTGTGCAGTACTCATTTCTAATGCCTATGACAATGAAAATGTGTTATTTACTCTGTACACTGGGGGAGGGGAGGGCTGTGTAATGGTGGCTGTGCATGCTGTGATGCATGAATGGAGTCAGCAAAAGACTAGCTGCTGACCATAATTGTATATTGCTTTTACAGGCAATAGCCCTAGGCATGTTGGTTCAGTGAATAAAAGTGACTGGCTGACTGAGCTCAGTAGTGTCAATCCCTATCCTTAAAGTGAAAAAGTATTTTGATGTGTTGTAGAGATGGGTGAAATGGAATTCTTGAAAATTAATAAAAATGGTGATGCCACTGCACACTTCCCAACGTATCATCAATAATTGTTGAAATGCTGCCTAGTTATACGTAACGACTTTGGGCCAGATTCACATACATTAGCGGCGGCGTAGAGTAAGGCATTTACACGCATCTGATGGCACTTGTCCCGCTCCCTCCCTGTCCCCTCTGAGGCAGCGCCGATAAATAGGGTATATATCTTTTGTGGCCCTGGGGGCCACAAACAATATATATATATATCCAAATCCCCAGGGGGGTATTATTAAATCACCAGGGGGGGCGCAATTTCCCCTCGGGTCGGACTTTGGACATGCCTGTGTTAATGGATAAATGCAATCACTGCCCTATAAGGTCGCAGGTCATTGTATTTAGCTGGTGTATCTTATAAACTAAAATCACTTCTAAGTGTAGGGACTGGTTACTTTCCAGTACCAGTGCTATGTTAAATTTAGAGGGGGTCAACTATCACCATATTGATTTGTTTAATTTTGGGTCTCTGTCTTAGCTTTGGCTGTGCTGTGGGTTCATTCTGTTGTTTATAGGGTGCTGATCTCACCCCGGGTCGGCAGGTGACAGCAGTGGAGTCAAACATTGTGTGCTGTTGCCCAGCAGCCTATCAGGAGGGTTTGGCCTCGCTGTGCATGCTGGAAGAGAGTATTTATGAGGCAGACAGCATCTTCCTGGGTCTCTTCTCGTGTGGCGCCCACCTTTAGGGTAGCCACTTCACACCACCCCGGCGAATGGTCTTCCGGGCCGGAGTTGCGCATGTGACGCAAGGATCCTGGCTTCGGGACCACGTTGGCCCGGAGCAATTGACTGGGTCCCACCTAAGGAGGTCCTGGGTCGTCCGTCCAGTTAGAGGAGGCCGTACGGTGGAGAGTCTGCCTGAGGAGTACCAAGAGAGGCTGGTGTTCTGACAGGGGCCTGACCATCCATCGGGGACCAGAGTAACCGGACACTGAGAGGCTGGATGTTGGCCACCCCTCAGTCGGTACCCTAATTAAAAACTACCTAAAGGAGATCCAAGTGCCAAGTCTGCTAAGGAGGATTATCTCCGCTGTTCAATTATCAGGAGGGTCTGTGGCAGAGACTTTTTCCTAAGGTTCGAGTGACATTCTGGCTGCCAGGCTGGTGAGAGAGACCTGTCCAGGTGCGCTGTACCCACTGTGACTGGAGTGGTGAAAGAGACATTACACGTGGGAGCAGAACTGTTTCCCTATTTATGACATCTGGATCTGCTGTCTTCATTTCTTCTCTTACCTCTATTCTTCACCAAGTTTTATTGTTTTTACCCGGCTGGGGAATAAAGAGCACAGAAAAAGACACCTGTCGTGGACATTCCGTTACTACAACTTTCACCAAACACCCCTAGACATCAGAAAAACACCAGGTAACATGCCGCCCAAAACAAACCAGCAGCTCCTTCGGGGGTAGTGCTACATAAAGATTAGGCAAGATAAATATAAAATGCCAATTTATTGGGCATGGGATAAAAAAGCACCCTTTCCTCAATCCCCTTTCCTCGGTACACATCTGTGTCGGCTGCAGTGTTGCCAACCTACCAGATTGAAATTTACTGACACGACACCCAACATTTACAGGCACAGCAAAGTATTTACTGACAGTTCCAAAAGTTCCAAAATAACAATTGTAAGTGCAAATTCCAGTATTTAGGCTTAAAGGGTCACTAAAGGAAAACAAATGTTTTTGCTGAAATGACTGTTTACAGGGTATAGAGACATAAAAGTTAACTGATTACTTTTCAAAATGATTAAAAATAGATAAAAATCAATCATATAATGTGCCTGCAGGTGAGTTTCACTTTTGAACTGGCTTCATGTTTCTGTGAAGTAGAAATAAACACACAGAACAAAAACAAACAAATCCAGGGCAGTGTTTTGTTTTTAAAATTAATCTTATTAGTTCTGGGAAGTTTTAGACACACAGTAATGACAGCTTAAACCATCGTGAGAAAGCTCCCAGTACTGTGGTTATAAGGAAACAGACAAGCAGAAAGTGTGGAGATCAGAGCAGGATTACAGCAACTTCAAAGCAAAAACGAACAATAAGGACATGAAACCAGTACTGCAGTAAGGTAAAGGAAGCTATTTAACAAAAAAAAAAATCCTTTAGTGATCCTTTAAGTAAGTAGAATATGCAATTAGCAATGTGATTTAAAGGGTTTGTAAAGGATTTTTTTTTTATCTTAATACCTTAATAGTGCTGTTTTCATGTCCTCATTGTTCATTTTTCCTCTCAAGTTGCTGTAATTCTTCTCTGATCTCCACACTTCCTGGTTGACTGTTTCCTGATAACCACAGTGCTGGGAGCTTTCCCTCTGTGGTCACTAATCAAGGAGGTGTGATTACTGTTTGTCTAAAACCCCTCAGCACCAATCAGTTTTGTTTTCCAAACCATCACTGCCCTGTATTGGCTCTGTGGCTCTGTACAGTAGAGAAGCAAGAAACAACATGCAAAAACTAGAAACTACAGATACATTATATGATTGATTTTTATCTATTTTTAATCGTTTTTAACCACTACCTGACGGCCGTACGACTTTGCACGGCTGCAGGGTGGTTCTACTTCTCTGGGAGGCCGTGTTTTTACGGCCTCCGCTCCTCCAGGCCAATGGGGGGTGCGCGAACGCCACCTTAGGCGGCGCGCGTGCCCACCGCATAGCTGAGATGCCAATGCGCGTGCCTGGCAACCACGATGTCTTAGAATCACTTACGCATAGATACACTAAAGATCTGACAGGTGTAAAGCAATTATACTGTCGGATCTTAGATGTAATGACAATGCCGGCCGCTAGGTGGCCTTTACATTGTTTTCTCATTTGCCTATGCAAATGAGCCTAATACGCCGATTCCCGAACGTTTTTATGCCGCCCCGTCGTCGTTTACGTCGTTTCCGTACGCGTAAGGTTACCCCTGCTGTATGAGGGGTATGTTTCCGAAGTGCCGTCGTTGCCATGTTAGGTATGGCGTCGGGTCAGCGTCGTCTTTTTCCGTCGGTTACGTCGTTTACTAAGTCGTTCGCGAATAGGGAATTGTGTAAGTGAAGATCACGTTGTTTTGACGTCGGTTTCAACACCGCTTTCTGATGTGAGCTGGAGCATGCGCACTGGGCTTTTTTCCCGGCCGGTGCATGCGCACTTCGTTTGACATGGGGTCACGCTTAATTTAAATACAGCACGCCCCCTTCTTCAATATTTGAATTGAGCGGCCTTACGACGCCGCATTTACGGTACGCCGCCCAAAATTACAGAGCAAGTGCTTTGAGAATACGGCACTTGCTCCAGTAATTTGCGTAGACATAGGGCCAGATTCAGGAACAGTTAGGCTGGCGGATCCAGTGATCCGCCAGCCTAACTGTGACTTTAAGCCGGCGTTTCTGTTTTCTGTAACCAGAAAACAAGAAACGCCGGGTTGAAGCTCCGATGCGAGCAGCGTAACTGAGTTTCGCCATCGCATCGTTACTTCAACTTAAAAATGGCGCCGGGGGCGTTCCCGCCGTTTTCCGCTCAAAAAATATGTTAATGAGCGGAAATCGGCAATTCACGATCGCATTCCGGCGCGACGCAGTGACGTTACGACGTTTCCGGACGGGATACGCGGCGCATAGTTATACCTACATGGGGTTGGAATATCCTATGTTAGGTATAGGCGTCGTCATCGCGTCGAAAAAAAAAAAAAAAAAAAACGTCGCTTGCGTAAAACGTTCATGAATGGGAATGTGACGTCATTGACGTTCATTCACAGAATTTGGAGCATGCGCACGGGGATGTTTTGACACTCGACGCATGTGCAGTACGTTCGCGGCGGGAACGCGCTTCGTTTTAATACTACACGCCCCGTACCCGCCCAATTTGAATTCCGCCGGCTCATTTGCGATGCGCCTAGGTCTGAATGCAGCCTTAATGCCCATCAGTGCTGCCTCATCAGAGCCAACCAGTGCAGTCTATCGGTGCCCATCAGTGCAGCCTCATCAGTGCACATCAATGACAGAGAAAAATTACTTGATTCCAAAAACGTATAACAAACTTATAACAAACTACGAAAACTATGACCGCGCAATTGTCATTCAAAACAGCTCTGAAAATTAGCCTGGTCAGGAAGGGATTAAAGGTGCCCTGTAGGCAAGTGGTTAAAGGGCAATGGATGAACTAATTGATCCACTCAGTAGAAAAGGCAGGCTCTGTAGAGTTTCATCAGTTTTTATTGATTTCAATTTCGCAACATTTGATACCACATCTTGCAAATTGTGCTTTGTCTTTTTAACAAATCTGTATACAACAATCTCAACCATTTTGTTGTTATTTGTTATTATTTATATTATATCATCATTACTGCTAGTGATACCATCCGAAAATAACAGTGCTCATTGGATATTATGCCTTACATTTTCTCCTTGCAGAATAATATTCCCCTCACTTACTGGCTCATTCTCCGAAATGGCATTTTATAATAGACCTGGGATGAACACTGCAGCTTCAGTTACCTCGTATAATCTCTATCTGTGGCGCGCTGAGCAGATAAGGCACTATTTCCCCAGCAAAGTTCCATTTCCCATTAAAAATAATGACATTCTATGCATTCGGTGCCGCTACAAAAGTGAAAAATGCACATAAATAGCAGTTGGGATCATTTAGATGCCTCAACCAGGAAGATCTGAATTTGCAATAAATGACACTGACCTTAGACACAGCTGTCATATTTTAAATCTCTAATTTTAACCAAAATGATTCACTAGCTGCACATTTATCTGGATGTCCCTGAAATTGCAGCCTTGACACTTAGAATGTGTGACAGCCACTAGAAACGCAGGCTCTGAATGACACATGTAACCATAGCATATCAGTAAAGGAAAGGGCATTTCATTGCTTTAAATAATTACATTCGCTGATTCCAAAAATGGAGGGCAGTGTCTTGTGACGATTTTGAAATTAAAATAAGAAGGGATGATTACCGGTAATTAAAAAGTTTATAATAACTGGGTAGAATTTAATAGTCATGGACCTTTGTTGGCATTTGGGCCTTCAGCATATTAAAGGGGTTGTAAAGGAATTTTTATTTTTTTCCATAATAAGCATCCTTTACCTGCAGACATTCCTCTTTTCACTTCCTCATTGTTAATTTTTGCTCAGAAGTTGCTCTATTTCTTCTCTGTTCTGTTCACTTCCTGCTTGTCTGATTGTTACTCACCAACGTGAAGGGAGGCTTTACTGCGGTGGTCAGTGATGTGCTCGCCCCCTCCTGGGAACTACATCTGTGTGGCAGGACGCTCTCTACGTGTTAGAGACTTTCAGGAGGTGTGAATTACTGGGTGTGCCGCAATGCATACTGGGAAATGTAGTTCTTACATGAACGAGCGCCGTAAACCAGGAAGTGAATGAGAGAACAGAAACTAGAACGCTGGAGGTAATATAGATGAAGGAATTTACTTGTTTTTTAACAGAATCATTACACTATTCTGTCTGTCTTCCTTGCAGGCATTAATTTTAGGCAAAACATTTTTTTTTTACAACCCCTTTAAGTATCTGCCTAACTTAGATCTAACCCAAGAAAGTGTGTTGTCATCGTATAAGTTTCATACATGAGTGTAGACAAGGTTAGCTACTATGCTTATTAATTAGGGGCAGTTTCTTTATTATTATAATGGGTTTGGCTCCCTCTAGTGCATGCTGGACTCTATGTGTGTTCTTTTCTCCTGTGTGAAGACACAGAGCAAAGCATCATGGAACATGTAGTCCGGGGTGAGAAAATGACACTGTTAGCAGGATTAATCTGGACTACAGGTAACAGAATGCTGTGCGCACAGAGCAGCCTGCTGAGAGAGGAAATAAAAAGGGCTTGTGCGGCCTGATTTGCTCTCTTTGGACACCATTCTGACCCTGCCAGAAGGAAGTCTGTGTGACAGGAAGTGCTGAGAATCTGCGGCCTACACAGCAGGGAGCCAAATAGCCAACCCTAGAGGGACCTTTGAGGAGTGGCGGTTCGTCCATAGAGGGCGCTGGTGCATGAATCTATGTATTTTCACCGCTGCCGCCCACTATTCAGATGGCCGGATGCTCAGCACCGGCCATCTGAATAACGGCAGCTGGTTGGCCATGTGGAAGTGCCTATCAGAGCCAGCCTTAGGCTGTAGTCGGCTTCCTGAATGCTTATCCTCGGGACGTACCGGCGGTGCGTTCCTTGGATAAGACTGACAGGCGTCTCAGCCAATCAGGTTCACCGGTTCTGGTTACCGGTAACCTGATTGGCTAAATCGTCATTGAGGGCGGGAGAAGACATCGAGGGACAACAGAAGCACGGCTGACCCCAGAAAGGTAAGTGTCGGGGGGGGGGCATTTTACAGGTTACAGTGCCAGCATTTTACTGGGCACAGTGGCAACAATTGTGGGGCACAGTGGCTACAATTTCTGGGCACAGTGGTAACAATTGATGGCACATACAGGTCACAGTGGCTGTGTTTGATGGCATGGCACAGTGACTGCGTTTGATGGTATGGCACAGTGGTGACAATTGATGGCACAGTGGCTGCATTTGATGGGCACAGTGAGGCTGCAATTGTTTTTTTTGGGGTTTTTTTGTTTGCGCCCCCCAAAAATTTTGAGCACCAGCCGCCACTGTCTCTGAGGACAGCATCGCTACTCCAGTACAGCGGACCGGCGTGTGTTCTGGACTGTCCGGAGGTACCTGCAATCTAGTCTACAGGGAGCTGCAGCGTGGCACCGCCATTTCTACAGGACAAACATACAGATACAGAGAATTCCATCTGAAACCCTCTTTTCATCTCATGCATTCATCTGACATTCGTAGTGGTGAGCGGGCATAGCTCTTGTGATAGATAACAACCGTACTGCTGAGTAATACTGGCTGGTGGTATTTGTAGTTCCACGGATGTGAATCTACTTCTACACAGGCCACACACAGCAGGAGCTTGGGGTCAATTCTCCCATTGTGCCTCATAATCAATATTGGGGAAATCCTTTTGTTACAGCTAAAGGAGGAATATACACCATTTATAATTTCTTTGGATAAGTTGCAGTTTAGTTCATTCTTATTGCCTTTTACATCTTGGATTACAATTTACTTTACTACAAAGAATGTAGGCTAGCTGAAGATATCTGGAACTAAAGGAACAATTATTTTTCCTCTCTTTTTGTGCGCAACTTCCTCCGCTTGGTTGTATAAATTGCATTGAACTACTACAGGGAGCCACCCTGTAGGATATTACTTGGGTTTATACTGTTGCTGATATTTTACAGTTTGCTGGTCTGTGTGTTGAGGACACAGAGGGGAGAGATCCGACACATGAGCTATAGTGTTGGGTATTTACTCCTCTGTCCACCTGTCGACATAGGTCTTTGTGGTGGGTCTATGTTAAGTATTCATGCATAATAATATATGGGGAATATTCATTGTTAAAGTAAGCTGAGTTACCTATGCAATTTTCTGTGTTCTTAATCTCAGTAAACATATCTGGTTTGCTTTATTGACATTGTGTGAGTCTCTATTTGCTATCCCTGCTGTGACAGGATGGAACAAAAGGTGTCAGATGTAAGAGAGGATTTGTAGAGTCGAGAAAAACCAATGGGGTACGGAGTCTATTAGCAGCACTTACAGGGGCACCGCTACATAAGTATGTTAAAGGTAGGCATGCCTCTCAAACCACATAAGTCATAGGAGGCTTCTGACAGAAGAGGCAGGGAAATACCCCTCATTCTCAGACCCCAAAATGACAGCTCAGGTCAAAAAAACTGACTAACTGGTCCTTGTCCCAAGCTCAGGGCTGATATTTTTGGGGCTGCTGCCTCTTGACATTGTCTTCCCTGACATGAAGTGTATACTATTGAATAATAAAAAAATCAATTGATCAGAGTGGATGTTCAGTTTCCATTACTTTTTGTAAAAGTTGAAGTGTAAGGCAAACTACAAAATTAAATGCAAATACCAAGCTGGCTTGGCCAAAGTCAAATCTGACTTAGCTTTCCAGAATCAAGTCATTGCAAACTTTTACATGGACACACATAATTTCATAGAGTACTGTGAGGGATTAACTCGGTAGCGGGTGTGTGTGACCCCCTGGATGGGTTCACTACACGCTGAACTGTACAAAAAAGGCACTTGAGGATGATTGAAAACAAATGATATTGTTTATTTTTCCATATTGCGGGATACACGTGCAAGCATCAAAACAGCATAAACAAAACAAAACATAAAATAAACCCTTGCCACTTGGGGCGTCTACCTTCCCAACACAGGAACCTACCTATGGAGTCTGGGACAGCCTACTGCTGGGCAGACACTGCTGGTCCTACAGCAGAAAACAAAAAAAGTCTCTTTGATATTTCTCACACAGAAATATCCATCAGCACCTCACCTCTTCAGTAGGGTTTGTGACTGCTGCTTCACTCACACAGCCTCAGGATGCAGCAATCAGTCGTCATCCTTAGGCTATCTTTATAGGGGCTTTAATTGCTTAATTCTGAACAGCTGAAGCCTTCCAACACCCTAAAGCTCTCTGGCCATTTTCTGCAGCCGACGCCCAATAGTAATTGGTGTATTGTCTGAACAAGGCAGAAATATATCTCCCGTCTGGGACAACACACACAGATTTACCTGACTTCCTGTTACATATCCCCCCCCTCTTGTTTCAACCCTAGGGTTGGGACACAGGTTGCCAGGTACGCATGCAAACCATCTGCATTCCCCATTTTAACACCGGGGCGATGCGTTACGACAAAACTAAATTCCTGAAGGGCCAGGAACCACCTATTTATTCTCCTATTGGACTTCAAATTTCGGCTGAGGTACATAAGAGGGTGTTCCTTGCTCTGTAATATACTCATTTTCAGTTGTAAACCATGCAAAACCTTAATTGGTGTTTCAATGGACACAGAGGTTTCCCTCGATAGCTCAATCCCTGAAGAACTCAGCGAGTCATAACCAATACCAAGAGCTGATAACACTGTGCTCTGCAATGGATCATCCATGAGGATGCCTTCTTCAGATGTAAACACACTAAGACTGCAATCCTCCAAGGCATGGTGACACTCAAAAAAATCTGTTCTTCTATGAACTGGACTGAAGTCTGACGCATATGACCTCTGATAAACCGATGTACTAGGTGGTTTTTCTTCCCTTTGGTGCTCTAGACGTAAGTCATTACTTGTCAATTCTGTATTTCCAAGTTTCTTACTTGGTGGTAGTTCAGACTCACAAGTATGGTGAAAATCTACCAAACCCAATGTAAGGTTTTCAGAAACTGAATCCTCGTCACTTTTTTTGAACCAACTGCTTACTCTGTGCATCACTTGTTTGCACATCCCTATTCTCACCAAGAACTTGACAACTGCTATCGGACACATCATTAACTGAGCTAGACAACCTTTCTTGTCTAACAGCTACAATCAATTTTGAACTTATGTTTATGGTTAGTTGTTCAGCTATCTTTGCCTCATAGTCTCCCAAAAATGTTTTAGTATTTGTTTCTTTGAAACCATCGACTAGGTCAGGAGCTGTGGTGGCTCAACGTGATTGGCACTGCGCTGACAAGCCGTTCACCTCTGCAGCCATGGGTTCGGATCCCGGTCTCGGCTACATGTGAATTGAGTTTGGTGGTCTCAGCCCGGCTCCCGGTGGGTGTGCTATGCAAGGTACGCCTGTGCTTAGTACGCCCACCCCCCCCCCCCCACAAAAACCACCACACTTGCACGCACACAAAAAAAAATTGGTTTAATACGCACGCACTTTTGGCCATGCGGTCTCCTAAAGAGAGGCGAAGGACCTACGGTGCTGGCTTGGTGGGTCAGGCCCCCTCACTCCCTCATAGGGGGAGTCCCTCTGCCCCGATGGGGTCCTGTTGGGCCCCAGTTGGGCTCCCAAGTGGAGCAGGTAGGGCGGGGTGAGTGGGAGGCCCCCCCTCACACCCGCCATTGCCACCGGGGGCATTGAGAAGGATGGCGATTGCCTCCGGGGGGAGGGTCTGCCTACTCCCAACACCTGCAGTCCGGCTCCTCTCTCTCGAGTTCACGCACAAAAATACACCTAAAAAAAAAAAAAGAAACCATCGACTATTGGACACAATCTCTCATATTCTTCATTCCTTTCAAGACATTTGGAAAAAGCATCCATTAAATTAGTACATTTAGCCTCTCTGACCACTTCAGTGATGGAGGTTTCACAACATTGAGAGGGCTCACCTGCCATTACAGATTCTACACTTTGAAAAATAGATTTTACTTCCCGAGGAATATTGGTAGTCAAGTCCAAAGTATTATCCTGCGTTACTTGCTCTGACAGAACACTTTCTAAAGACTGGGTTTCACAGGATGTGACAATACCTTTATATTCAAATCCGATTTTATTAACATAAAAATTAACACACTGCTCTTCAACATGCAAATAATTCACAGAGGCAAAAATAGCTTCAGTCTGGGTGCAATTTTCTTGCAATTCAGATTCCTCAATGACCCTGCTCTGCTGATCATCAATGATGGGAAAGTCATGAATATCACCTGCCTTAATACATTCACAAGGCTCAGTGGATATTGGACACACTTTTTCTACATCATTTAGTGCAGTGTCAGAATTACGTTTTTCAGCTTTATTTCCATCAAGCAACTGACTGAGAACTGAAGATGTGCAAACCCCTACTTCCTGCACTTCAGCCACTTCATTTGCCCTGAAGCGGTCAGGGTTTTTACTTTCAACATCACTTCCAGAAAGTTCAGCTTCATTTTCAATAAAGTCCTTCAGATTTAGCTTTCTAAGAATTGCCTCCTCCTCATCGCCGTTGTCTTCCACACAATCTTCATTATTTATTGTTAGTCCATTCTGAGTGTTGGCTGTTTCCATAGGACAATCATCAACTTTAACATCTTCATGTTCTGTTTCTGCTTTGGTAATCTTGGTGACACCAGGAACTCCTAACTTGGCAGAGTAGGCCCAAAGAAATGAACAGTGATTCATATAGCCATGGCACACCATCTCATGAAACTCAACGTGATCCGCTGAAACTGCCCCTAGGTGCCGACCATGAAACCAGTCCTCACACACCACACACTGGATCATCTCATCTGGGGTCTCATCCTCAGGATCGGGGTACGGTCTCTTACATGTGCAGTACATGCTAAAGAAATGGTCATTGTAATTATTAGCCAGGTTTTTCTTCTCTTTATCCGAATATAACTTGCACTCCAGCTGTTTAAATTTGGCATTTCCACAATCGCAGCGAAAGTTCCTCTTGGTGTAGAGCTCAAACAGGTCGTGGCCTTCATGACACTTGTATGCACAGGCCAGACATATCCCAGCAGGCTCCTCTTTATCCAGGGTGCAGGTACTGCAGGCATACAGCGCTTGTCTCTTCACATAACCCACGGGGTAGGAGCACTCTTCGGAATCGCTCCCCGCCAGCACAGCAGACGCCTCATCCTGCAGGGCTTCATCCTCCTCCAGGACATCCATTTCCACCTTTACTTCCTCCTTTACTTCCCCCTCTTCATCTTCTGCACCACTTTCAATTTCTGCAAGCTCTTCGCTGTCAGAATCATCACATGGTAGAAGATGGAAATCCTCAAGTCCGGCCTCATTTTCTTCATTTTCTCTGTTGGTGAAAGAACCGGAACAGAGAGCAACTGCTTCAGACATTAGGTAATTTTTCTCATTTTCAGCATGAGCCTTTGTACAACTAAAAGATTCTTGATTTGAACCATCATCTTGACAGACAAATTCTCCAGAGCAGAGTCCCAGTAACTCATCCATAACCCCTATCTTGGAGCCATTTGCATCAGGCTGGCTGGTGTTGGATTGTGATTCCTTAAACTTTCTTGAGCAGAGATCTAACAGTTCGCCCATATTTGCATCCATAGCATTCTCATCCATACTGTCCATCACAAGTCTTTGCTTGGCAGAGCTGTACTTGCTCCTGTTGCGGCCAACATTTAGAAAACCATCAGCATGTGTGACAATGATCTCTTCGTTGTAATCCTCATCACTCCAAAGTAAGCTTTCCGTGCAAGAATCGCTGAGCGTCTCCTCATCACGTAGTCTTGTATATGGACGGCATCCATGATCGCTGCTTTTACCGGAACACGGGGCCTTATAATCACTGTTGAACTTTGAAGGTTTTAATTTTTTTGGTGAGAGCTCCTTAGAAACCTCTATGTTCTCTACTAGACTTCACTACCAGACAGCTCTGACTTTGCTTTCTTTTTCTTCTTCTTTTTCTTTGACTTCAGACTCAAGAAATCTTTGAACTTTTCTCTTACTTTTTCTTTAACACTTTCAGACAGCTTGTCTGGCTTGCGATGAGACTCCTGGATTAAGTTCTCCTTGCTTTTGTCTTTTAGGGACGGTGGGTGGGAATTTGAACTGTTTGTGGTGCGTCTTCTCTTTGAGCTTTGCTGACTGGCCTTTTCGTGAGCTAAAGAGCCTCTTGTCTGCATATGCCTCGTGACAGGACTCTGATCCTGCTCTGACTTGTCAACGTCATGGAAATACTTTATATGGTAATGCAGCAATTTGGCTTTGCGAAAAAAAATTGGAGCAATCCAAAATCCAAAAGTCAGAATCCCATGACTAAGTCGATATGACGAAACATGCCGGGGCGTAGTCACTAATCATTGATCCTGTGTGAGCTATACGGACATGCGACACACACCTAGCTGTATCGGGCTAACATCAATACCATCTTCTCACAGAATAGTGTCCAAAGGGCTGTGAGTACACTGGGAACGATCGAGGGTCCGCCGTGACCACTGGCTTGTTGTTTGGAAGCTTGGAAACTTATGCTGTTATTGATGATTCAAAGTTTGGTGAAATATCACATTTGTGAGTGCATTTTATGAAGATTTTTTAGTGGTGTGATTAAAACTGGTTTTACAATATTACACTATGGTACTATTTTTTCTTTATTTATGTGAACACGTTGGAATTTATCACTGAATTGGATACTGATATCAACTACTTTGGAGAGATTTGGATTTTTTGCATTTGTACCCTGACACGAGAGTGCTGGGCATATAACTGTGGTGAGTGTGCATTCTAGAAGGGTGGTGGATTCACTGAGCACAGGCGGTGTGGTGGAAGATTGAGAAGATTGATACTAAGATTCTATCTATGAACTAATTTTTACTTTTTTTACCGACTATCACAGGATTGAATTTTTTTTTTGCTCTTTGCTAAACATTTTGTTTTGTTTGTCCATTTGTCACTGTAAAAGGTGATTTATGTTATATGATATATGTTATGTGTCACAGTTTTCACATAATTGATCATTCATATTAGTCACATTTTTTAGTTAAGTGGAAATCACTTTTCACTATTTTAGCGCTGCTTTTATATATTACAGCACACTTGTTCAATTTGATGGTGTAGTACATATATAACACTTTACATTTCCTACTTCTATAGCAGCAGCTGACTGCGCAGGCGCCGTATATAGCCGCGTCACGCCCTCCGAAAAAAGCCGAACTAGGACCGGCTATTTACGGTGCCTACGCAGTCAGCTCCTGGGTCTGTGCGCAGGCGCCGAGAAGAGCCGAACGCTAATCGGCTGTTTCCGGAAGGCGTGACGCCTTATAGCGGCGACATACCGCGGTGCGCCCAAAATTAAATGATCTATTATAAAGTAAGTACATGAATTAAAAAAAAAAAAAAAAACAGCATACTGGCGCTGACGCCAGTATGCTGGATGGGATGAAACAAAGTGGTTTTAAGGGTGGAACTCCGCTTTAAGTTGGGGGGCTGTATCCTTAATTATCTATTTACATCTACAATCCAAAATCTTGCCTTTAAACTTGTTGGGATTCAGTTCCAAGGTAACAGCTTTGATAGCTGGATCATCAAGTTTCTTCAAAGTATTTGCTAAAGGTTCTCTACTGTATTTAGCAGAACTGTCAGACCGTCGATTCAGCTTCATAGGAGCTGCTACTGCGGGGACAGCCGGGACCTCCTCAGCATCTTTTTGTACATGAGGGTCTTTCTCTTCTGGTTTGGTCTCGTCTGGTTTGACCTCTGGAACGCCATTCACAACATTGGATTCAACAGGCTCTACAGACTCTTCTACTACTAATGGTGCCTCCTTTACTTTGGGAGTTTCAGGCTCTGCCAGGGCACACTCCTCTGGCTCCACTTCTTGTTCCTCTGGTGAAGTACTACACTCCGGTGATGATTCCGTCTCAACAACACATGTGGTAACCTCCATAGCATTATGGTCCTCTGGATTCTCAATCAGAGAGGGCTTGCTATTCTTTTCCTCTGTTCTATCAAATAGTTTCCCGATGGCCTCCATTTGCTGCTGGTGTCTCTGTTTCCAACCTGCCATTCTCTCTCGGTGAGCTGCAAGGCTCCGCTGCAAATCTGCATTCATCTGCTGTTGATTTGCATTTGCTATAACCATCTGTTTTAGCATCTCCTCCATTTTGGGTTTACTTTAACTGCCCGCGGCACTCCACCATGTGTGAGGGATTAACTCGGTAGCGGGTGTGTGTGACCCCCCTGGATGGGTTCACTACACACTGATCTGTACAAAAAAGGCAGTTGAGGATGATTGAAAACAAATGATATGGTTTATTTTTCCATATTGCTAGATACACGTGCAAGCATCAAAACAGCATAAACAAAACAAAACATAAAATAAACCCTTGCCACTTGGGGCGTCTACCTTCCCAACACAGGAACCTACCTATGGAGTCTGGCACAGCCTACTGCTGGGCAGACACTGCTGGTCCTACAGCAGAAAACAAAGAAAGTCTCTTTAAAATTCCTCACACAGAAATATCCATCAGCACCTCACCTCTTCAGTAGGGTTTGTGACTGCTCCTTCACTCACACAGCCTCAGTATGCAGCAATCAGTCGTCATACTTAGGCTATCTTTATAGGGGCTTTAATTGCTTAATTCTGAACAGCTGAAGCCTTCCAACGCCCTAAAGCTCTCTGGCCATTTTCTGCAGCCGACGCCCAATAGTAATTGGTGTATTGTCTGAACAAGGCAGAAATATATCTCCCGTCTGGGACAACACATACAGATTTACCTGACTTCCTGTCACAGTACACAGAAGCCTACAATGCTTTTGCACAAGCAACTGAGCACAGACATGCCTAACACTCATTCATAGCTCACAACATGTACTTGTGTATAACCCTCTTATGCTAAGGTGACCAGATTTTTAAAATTAAATCTGGGGATATATATTTTTTTTTACTAGTAATGGCAGCAATCAGCGACTCTCTGCCCATCACCGCAGCCGCCCGCCTCACAGCCTGTCAAGTCTGTGAGGCGATTAGTCCATCTGTTGAGAACGGTCCGAAGGACCGTTTTCATCGGTTAACCGATGAAGCTGACTGATGGTCTGGTGTGCCTACACACCATCGGTTAAAAAAACGATCGTATCAGAACGCGGTGACGTAAAACACAACGACGTGCTGAAAAAAATGAAGTTCAATGCAAGTTCAAAGCATGCGTCGACTTGATTCGGAGCATGCGCTGCTTTTTAACAAATGCTTTTGCATGCTAAATATCGGTTAGGCGTCCATCGGTTAAATTTTAAAGCAAGTTCTCTTTTTTTTGACAGAAGGATAACTGACCGATGGGGTCCACACACGATCGGTTTGGACCGATGAAACGGACCTTCAGTCTGTTTTCATCGGTTTTGACCGATCGTGTGTACGCGGCCTTACTCTCTGGGCCCCGGCTACTACTGGGTGGGGTGCGGAGGAAGATCACTCTGCCAGGGAAGCAAGGAGATAAGCAGGCAGGCAGCAGGTGGGGACTTGAGCCAAGGCAGAAGAACATGTGAGTGGAGCTGAATGGGCATGCACCCGAAACTGAAGAAATATTCCCTTCTGTCCGACCAGCACATGATCATCAGAAACAGGCACAGATAATGGAAAAAAATACACCCCCTAAGCTAGTAGGAGCGGTAGAGTGGGGGTGTGTAATTTAGAATTTTTTTTATTCTGCACTGACTGTCTTTGAAATTGCCCCAGCCCCTGTTCAAATACAATCCGGGGACAAAACTGGGGACAGACTTGGTCTGGGGACAGTGTCCTCAATCCAGGGACTGTCCCCAGAAACCGGGGATGTCTGGTCACCCTATCCTAGGCTTCTAGCTCTGGTTAAGCAAATTTTGTTTGTTGGCTCTCCTGTAATCAGCAGAACTGCATGCAGTTGAGACCCGTCTGGCCCCCCTCCCCATTCTATCTACATATCAGGGCACCGGACTCTGGATTCCAATGGGGGGAGGAGTTTTTTTTTAAAGCACTTGATTAGAGCCAGATGCACTAATAAGCTTCAAAAAAGGATGAGCTTGGGGCGCAGAGCAAATAAATTTTCGCTATTTTCACACTAAAATTCCTCCCTGCCAAACGGGAGGCAGGTCGTGAGACCTGTTTCCCGAGTGGCCAAAGCATCGGGCGATCCTATTGAAAGCCTAGCACTTAGGAGGAACAGAGAGGAGACACACGGCGGAGGAAGCCGTGAGAGGAACGGACACCAAAGCCGCTGGGAGAGGAGGAGAGGATACCACAGCCTGCCAGCCCTGGATGGGGTAGGTGCCTGACTGACGGCCTCCTGCAGGGGGGGTTGCAGTCAGTGCCACGCTGCTGGCCACCCAGAGGGGGGGTGCTTGTTAACTGCCCCCCTAAACACACACAGCTTCCCCGTTCTTCACTGTGGCGCTGTCATTGATCGTCTGTTCCCTGATATAGGGAAGGGCGATCAATGACGTTACACACGTCCAGCCCCGCCCCCTATAGTTAGAAACACATATGAGGTCACTCTAAACCCCTTAAGTGCCCCCTACTGGTTAACTCCCAAACTGCAATTTACATTTTCACAGTAAAAAATGCATTTTTATAGTATTTTTTGCTGTGAAAATGACAATGGTCCTAAAAATGTGTCAAAATTGTCCGATGTATCCGCCATAATGCCGCAGTCACGAAAAAAATCGCTGATTAGTAGTAAAAAATAATATATTAATAAAAATGCAATAAAACTATGCCCTATTTTGTAAACGCTATAAATTTTGCGCAAAAAACAATCGATAAACGCTTATTGCGATTTTTTTTTACCAAAAATATGTACAAGAATACGGCCTAAACTGAGAATTTTTTTTTAATATTTTCTTGGGGGGTATTTATTATAGCAAAAAGTAAAAAAGATTGATTTTTTTTTTCAAAATTGTCGCTCTATTTTTGTTTATAAAAACCGCAGAGGTGATCAAATAACACCAAAAGAAAGCTCTATTTGTGGGGAAAAAAGGACGCCAATTTTGTTTGGGAGCCACATCGCACGACCACGCAATTGTCAGTTAAAGCGACGCAGTGCCGAATCGCAAACACTGGCCATGTCCTTTACCTGCGTAATGGTCCGGGTCTTAAGTGGTTAAATACAAGTACGTAACACATCATGTTGCAATGCAATAGAATTTGAAGTCATCCCACTGCAATAAAGCAATAAACCTGGGTTACAGCACACAGTAATGTACTAGTATGCATTGTTGTGCACTGCGTTGGTCAGATCTGGTTTGGGGCATTTGGGTGTGTTGGCAAGGTGTGTTGGCAGTCCATTCAAAATGAATAGGCTGACTTTACACAACACACATTAATGCATGGCTTTAGGCACATCAATATACAAGCAGTAACTCTTCAAACAAAAGTAATGCTGAAAGAAAAACACATATGTTTTAACCAAGCAATATTTGCATATACATTTTTCTTGGTTCACATAAGTTCAGGCGTAACAGGGGTGTTCCCTATTGCCTAAGGGCTTAAAGGTTGGGTAGGTTGGTATATGTATTGAACACTTGTTCCTGTAAAGTTGAACATTTCTTAAATTAGCTTAGCAAATCAAAAAATTATTTTTACCATATATCAAAAGCTGAAGCACATCTGTAGACAAATGACTGCATGCTGGCAGAACACTAAATTGGACTGAACACCAAGAAGCAATGAGTCCCCCTTCCTGGCACAGACACACATTATTGATTCTCCCAGCAGTTGTTTTCTTCAAGAATATGATAAATTAACAGCACTTACAAGGAAAATCTTCCACATAATTATGTTTTTAAGAAGAAAGAAAACATTAATTTATTATGTCCTGCTTAATACAAATGCAAAACTGCATATAGTTTACAATACTGAGGTTTTACACTTATATTTTAAAGTGGCCTTATATCCTTACACACGACGCGTACACACGACCAAGTTTCTCGGCAGAATCCAGCGAGAAGCTCGCTGGAATCCATATTCTGCCGAGAAGCTTGATCGTGTGTACACTTTCGTCGAGCGTCCCGTCGGGAAGCTCGTCGAGCCAAAAAAGAGAGCAGGTTCTCTATTTCCTCGACGGGCAATCGGGACTAATGGCTCGACGCCTTTTTCGACAGCCTGATCGACGAACTCAACGGCCGGCCCAGAACCTCGTCGGGCGGAATGATGAGTTTAGCCCGACGAGGTTCTCGGTCGTGTGTACGCGGCCACAGACAAAGGGCCAGATTCAGAAAGATCGGCGTATCTGTAGGCGGGCGTAGCGCATCTCATATGCGATACGCCGACGTAACATAGAGAGGCAAGTACAGTATTCACAAAGCACTTGCTCCCTAAGTTACGGCGGTGTAGCGTAAATGGGCCGGCGTAAGCCCGCCTAATTCAAAGTAGCAAGGCAGTGAGCGTGTTGTATTAAAATGAACCGTGACCCCATGCAAATGATGGGCCGAACGAACGGCTGGTGCAGTGCATTAGTACATGTACATTAATGCACATTATGTTGCATTTTAATGTGTGTTGTAATTAGAGCAATTAGTGGCATGTGGTATTT
Source organism: Rana kukunoris (assembly GCA_029574335.1). Taxonomy (NCBI): domain Eukaryota; kingdom Metazoa; phylum Chordata; class Amphibia; order Anura; family Ranidae; genus Rana; species Rana kukunoris. The sequence goes on from CM056049.1 coordinate 692,791,019, forward strand.
GGTGGTTTGCGGTGCTACCGCATTTCCACTAAAGTAACTGTGGGATGGGGTGCAAAATAATTGGCTCCTTGACTGAACACAGCGTGCACTTGATAATGTATAAAAGTGAATGAGTCCTAAACTAAAAAAAGCTAGAACGTTCTAAAATTATTACCTATGTGCAACATCTCAGAACTATTCATGTGGTCTTTGCCAAAGGGAGAGGTTCACGAAGAACCAGCCAATCAAAAGACACCAATTGCATCACAAATCCTAAATTAAAGGGAATTTTTCTACAAAAGTAAACCTAAATGCACAAATTGATTGGACAGCTATAAAGTTTAAAGCAATATTAAAGTCGTGTTTTTTTTTTAAAACAAACATGCTATAATTACCTGCTCTGTGTAATGGTTTTGCACAGAGCAGCCCGGATCCTCCTCTTTGTGCCATGCTGGCCCTCCTGCCTGGTACCCCCACACAAAAGCAGCTTGCTCTGGGGCACCCAAGCAGGTGCACTCTCTAGCCGCAGCTTTGTGTGTCCATTCTATCTCCTTTTTTTTTATTTATTATTTTTTTTTTTTAAAGTGTATTTTTGTGCGTGAACTCGAGAGAGAGGAGCCGGACTGCAGGAGTTGGGAGTAGGCAGACCCTCCCCCCGGAGGCAATCGCCATCCTTCTCCATGCCCCTGGTGGCAATGGCGGGTGTGAAGGGGGGCCTCCCACTCACCCCGCCCTACCTGCTCCTCTTGGGAGCCCAACTGGGGCCCAACGGGACCCCAATGGGGCAGAGGGACTCCCCCTATGAGGGAGTGAGGGGGCCTAGCCCACCCAGCCAGCCCCGTAGGTCCTTCGCCTCTCTTTATTTTAGGAGACCGCATGGCCAAAGTGCATGTGTTTTAAACCAATTTCGTGTGCGTGCAAGTGTGGTGGTTTTTGTGGGGGGGGGTGGGCGTACTAAGCACAGGCGTACCTTGCATAGCACACCCACCGGGAACCGGGCTGAGACCACCAAACTCAATTCACATGTAGCCGAGACCGGGATCCGAACCCTTGGCTGCAGAGGTGAATGGCTTGTCAGCGCAGTGCCAATCACGTTGAGCCACCACAGCTCTTCTCCATTCTATCTCCTGATTGGCTCATTGGCTCTAAGTGACATGGTTCCTGCTGCTGCCAAAAGCCAATCAGGAGTGTGAGTTCCCATAGAGCCAAGGCTCTTGTGGACATCGCTGGATCGAGAGGAAGCTCAGACAAGTATTGGGGGGGAGAGGGGGGTCCACTTCACACAGAAGGTTTTTTACCTTCATGCCTGAAATGCATGAAGGTAAAAAACCTTGTGCCTTTACAATCACTTTAGGGTTTATAAATGTTAAATTGCACTTCGGGGGTAAAAAACATGCATGTATTATACTTTCTAGGAGAACAGCTAGGGGAGTCAATGGTTGAGAAGGATCTGGGTGTTCGGGTAGATCATAACATTAAAGGAGAATACAGCCAACATTTGTTTGGCTGTACTTCTCCTGTGAATCACAGCTGAGACCTGCTGTTGGCTGATGTCACAGAGTTGATCCAGGCTTGGAATCCGCCCACATGCCTGGACCGACACCCTGCTCAGCCTCTCAGCGACTCCCATGCCCTTCACAGCCCAGCTCATATATGTGAGATATAGACTTTAAAGAGAGAGATATAATTTTGCCCCTGTACGTATCATTAGTAAGACCTCATCTGGAATATGCAGTTCAATTTTGTGCCCCAGTTCTCAAAAAGGATATCGGAGAACTGGAGAAAGTGCAGAGAAGGGCAACTAAACTGATAAGAGGCATGGAGGAGCTCAGCTATGAGCAGAGATTAGAGGAACTGAATTTATTCTCGTTTAAGGGGGTGATAACACCAAATTACAGACCTGCTCCCCATTCACACCTGAGACCTTGTAACACTAAGGCCGCGTACACACGATCAAATCTATCTGCTGAAAACGGGTCCGACGGACCGTTTCAGCAGACAAATTCGATCGTGTGTACGTGCGAGCAGACAGGTTTTTCCAGCAGAAAAATTTTAAAGCATGCTTTAAAATCTGTCTGCTGGAAACCCATCTGTCCGACATGTCCGCTGGTTAGTACACTAACCAGCGGACATATCTGTCCACACATGCGTCGAATGGATACGACGCATGCGTGGAAGTATTTTACTTCCTGGTTCGGTGACGTGGCGGCGTCAACGTCACCGCCACGTCACCGTGCTGTCTGCCGGCAGGGATTTTGGTTTGATCGTGTGTACACGATCAAACCAACATATTCCAGGAGACAAATCCGATCAAAACGGTCTGTCAGACCGATTTGATCAGATTTGTTTACTCGTGTGTACGCGGCCTAACGATTCACATGACACTTGGGAGGGAAAATAGCTAATTGGGCCCAATTTAGAAATGTTCACTTAGGGGTGTACTCATTTTTGTTGCTCGCGTTTTAGACAATAATGGCTGTGTGTTGAGTTATTTTGAGGGGACAGCAAATTTACACTGTTATACAAGCTGTACATTCACTACTTTACATTGTAACAAAGTGTCATTTTTTCAGTGTTGTCACATGAAAAGATAGAATAAAATATTTACAAAAACGTGACGGGTGTACTCACTTTTGTGAGATACTGTATATCTGTGTAGGACTCGATTAACACTAATGCATTCTTTGATGCATTCAGCATTTTGTAGAAATGCAGGGAATTTTTTTAACATGGGTTCCTATAGAACACTAGGAACAGCAAATCTTTCTCTACTTCCCTAACAGAACGGGGATCTGTCTGTTTACATTGACAGATTCCCCTTCTTGCTCTCTGAGGAGTGATCGCGGATGGACATCGCAGCTGATGGCCATGCACATTGCGCCATGGGCCTGTTCGTACTCCCCCTTTAGCTCCTAAAGTGCCTGACATACACCTACGGTGGTTTGCACAGCCGCGCCAATCTGCCGCAGTGTAATGACAGTGGCTGGTTGGCAAGCGAAAATATACCATATAAATAAGGGGTTGCAGGACCATTATGGATGTCTACATTTTCTTTAGGATGCTCAAACCAAAAAAGCCAAATGCTCACAAACCTGATGCCGCGTACACACGATCACTTTTTGTGATGAAAAAAACAACGGTTTTAAAAACATCAATTTAAATGACCGTGTGTGGGGGAAAAACTTTGTTTTATGTCTTGTGAAAAACGACAAAAAAAATTTGAAGCATGCTTCAATTTTTTGTGTCGTTTTTCAAAACGTCGTTTTTTGTTTCACAAAAAAATCACCGTGTGTAGCAAAACAACGACGTTTAAAACGACGTTTTTCAACCCGCGCATGCCCGGAAACTAGTTATGAAGCGAGCTTCAATGGAAAAGAGTGGTGAACGTAACCTCACTTTGCTAGAGCATTGTGACAAAAACGATGGTGTGTAGGCAATGTCGTTTTTGAAAATTGAAGTTTCAAAAATGTCATTTTTTACTTTACAAAAAATGTCGTTTTTTTCATCACATAAAGTGATGGTGTGTACGGGGCATAAGAGAAGATAGAGCATTGCATAGTGTTGCCCTTCATAAAGACACTGGTGTAGAGGCAACTTTGCAAGTAAGAACTAAAGTTTTTCTTTAGCTTTTGACACAAAGTCTGTTTGCCCTCAAAAAATACATTTTGATGTATAGTTAGAGCCAGACAGGCTATGATTTACTTTTGTGAGATATGGGTTATTGCTGTGGACGGGCTACCTAATTTATATAATGCTGAAAATGCTGACTCTGTCATTTCTGATGCTGGAAGCATAAACATGCTAGCTGCAGTCAATTTAAAACCTGAAATGTGGTGAAGACTCTTGAAATACAGACTCTTGTCTACCTCCAAATGTATAGAAATATATTTATATAGTATATTTAGGCCCGGATTCACATAGAACTTACGCCAACGTATCTCGATATACGCCGCGTAAGTGTAAATATGCGCCGTCGTATCTATGCACCTTACCCATAGAACTAAGATACGCCAAAAAACTGACTTCATCCGACCGACGTAACTTGCCTACACCGGCGTATAGTGGACGCATAGTTACGCTGGCTGCATTTGGTACTCCCATTGATTTGTGATGCAAATGAGGGAGATACGCCGATTCACGAACGTACTTGCGCCCGGCGCATGTTTTAAGCGATTTGCATAAGGGTTACGTCTGGCGTAAAGTTATTCCTCATATAGGAGGCGCAACTCATGCAAAGGTATGGACCAGGGAACAGCCGTTGTATTTTACATTGTTTACGTAGTACTAAGTGAATAGGGCTGGGCGTAGGTTACGTTCACGTCGTAGGCAGTGATTCGACGTATCTTAGGCAGTTATTTCGACGTGGTTGTATGCATGCGCATGGGGATACGTCCAAGTTACGATGCGTGAGCCGTTTGTTTTAAGTACTTGGATGACACTCAGCCCATCATTTGCATGGGGTCACGCTTCATTACCATGCATCACGCCCACTTCCAGCCCACTTCCACCTACTTTGACTTACATTGGCTTACGCCGACGAATATACACTACGCCGGCGCAGCGTAAAGAAGATATGCTACGGCGGCATAAAGATGCGCCGATGGCTGTGAATCCGGGCATATGTATTTAACAGCTAGGATAGAACTGGGCATTTTTTCTAAAACATCTGCCTGTTAATTGTAGCATGTAGAATTAGCAATCCTGTCCTAACATAGAAATCCTCACCCAGTCATTACATGAACTGATAATGTGTATATGGTGAAAGAACAGAACAACACCTACATAATGTCATTTACTATGTAACAGCTGCTGACATATATTGTAAGCTTAATTTTTCCTCAGCTCCACCCATTTATAGATTTTCCAAATATGTAATCTGTCATCATCCCGCTGCTGAGGACGGTTTTCTATGTGGGCACCCCACCTGCTGTACTTCCATTATTGTCTTGGTTTTTGTCATTATGGAAGGCACAGTAACTTGCCTTGCAGCATTTTTGTGGTATTGCACCCTTTGCTGGGGCTCATTTTATTGAAGTTATGTATGCCCAAGCAAGCCATTCTATTCTTCAAGATTTCAAAAATAAACCTTTGAAGCTTTTAAGTTTAACTTAAAGGCATGTAAGGAACGTATAATGTCACAGGGTTACAAGATCACCTTGCTATTTGAACTGCCCTATTTTTAGTCCATTGTTTGGTATAAGGAAGACTGAATCATTTAGGGTGACCCATTGAACAAAAGCTTGTGCATATGAGTCATTTTTTCAGAAAAAAAGACCTCAAACCTGGGCAAATGGCAAAATAATCAATAAAAATAATGAGAAGCAGCTCGTTGTAAGTAAAAAATAAAATTAGTGGAGAGAAACCAATGTAATTGATTTAAACCGCACTCTCTATTGATAAAGTTATTTAAAGTGCAAAATGCTTAAAATAAAAATAAAAATTGCATCAACCAGTGTCAGCAAATACAATCGTATACATGTGCAAAATATATGTAATCCAACAAAGATTCTAACATCTATTGAATATCCGATATAAGTGAATTATCTATAATCAAACAATAAAGTGCATGAATTGCATCAAACAGTGTCAGCAAACACAATCATATGCATGTGTGAATGGAGTCCAACAAAGATTATAGCATCCATTGAATGTCCGATGTGAATAAATAATCTATGATCAAACAATAAAGTGCACGTGGATCTTCCAATTTCTGATGGACAATAAAAGAGTGACTGTAAATCTTCCACCTCCATCACCTGTCACACATCCTACTCACCAGAATTTTCCGACCTGCATTACAGGTAGTCATAAACGCTTATGGATAATGCCAGCAAGGATTCACACAGCCATAGCACCGGTCCGGACAAGTATCCGATCAGGTTTTCAGGACACCCATAACAGATGATCACAAACGCTTGTGGATATTACCAATAGGGACATTTTCACAACCCCAACACCAATCCAAACAGATGTCCAATGGTTAGAGGAAAAAGGCAAAAAAGAGCATTTCCATGGAGAAGTATGCCACAATTTATTCAAAAACAAGTTAAAAAACTAATTACCATTGCTTAAGCATCCATGTGTTTGGAAACGCTGTTAGCATTCCAGCTGCGTTGCAAACAGCGCAAGTGACGTGTCATGCTCAAGCCACCCTACGTGTTTTGTCAGCACACACTGACGTCATCAGGGTCATACATTTTTATTTTCAGCGTTTTGCACTTTAAATAACTTTATCTAGAGAGAGCGCGGTTTAAATCAATTACATTGGTTTCCTTTCACTCATTGAAGAAAATATGTTCACTTACAATGATTGGTGATACAAAAAAAAAATCTTGCCATCCATTTTTAAAATCCAGTTCTAACACGACTGGTGGAGTGGTCATCTTTATGCCCCCTCCAAATAACTAGAACCCCTTTGCCAATTACCTTATCCCCCCGAGAACAAAAAACACTTACACAGTTATATCGAATGAAAGAAAGTTACTGTTCCAGGTGGATTGTGTTAGGATGATCAGTATGGTCTCAGGAGATCAAGGGTGCTGGCAATGCACAAGGCAACAAATGGAAAAAGAAAATATGGACAGCCGCCCTCCAAAAAACCTTGATGGTCATCTTTATTTAAAAAAAAGGAAAACTGCACTACAAGTCACAGCACACAACACGGGAGTAAAACTATAAATTAGTGCTTAATCATAGCCGTTTTACTCCCGTGTTGTGTGCTGTGACTTGTAGTGCAGTTTTCCTTTTTATTTTTAATAAAGACAACCATCAAGGTTTTTTGAAGTGTGTCCATATTTTCTTTTTTCCATTTGTTACAGTTATATTGAATGATATATGTTTTAAGTAAAAGTATATAACGGCCACAGCTTCAAAAATAGCACATAGCACATAGTCACTGAGGTCCAAAAATGTACAAATGCCAAAAACAATCCCTTTTTGGCTGATCTGAGATGTTATCAACAATCGCTCGATTCTACCAAAACCACAAACTTATGCCTGAAGTCATTACTGCCCCCAACCGATTATCCTGGTCCCCAGGGTTTCAGCCGTTCCAAAACCTGCAATAAATGTTAAAAACATAATTGACATATCTAAAAAAAGATACAATTTTTCATTCCCTTGGTGTTAGTGGAACTGATAAGCCAACCAGTTTTTGCGCCACCTTCTAGCCCTCATCAATGACCTCCAACCTGGTCCCAATCCACCAGACTTTCTATTGCCATCTCAGTCAGTCAAGGGTCACCACTTGCTGTGACAATGATACCAACTACAGGTGAAAGATACACACAGGAAAAAGCAAAACAAACAAAACAAGAGCCTACAAATGTAGCACTAACCCCCGTAGGAGCTGCTGGTTTAAATTTGGGCCTTGCAAATGGCATTTGCCCCTTAAGTATCATTCCCCAGCATGCCCAGCGGGGAGACCACTCCCACTGGGCTGTTCCCGAGGAAAGACACCCAATACACCATGGCTTGCCTTAGTTCCAACATTGGCCTGTGGTGGTATCGTCACCTACAGGCAAACAAAGGGAAACCCCTCCAGGCACAGCCATAGCAGGAACAGAGGCTGATTTAGCCCCAATTAACAAAATCTGAGCTAAACTATCAGCACAGACACCCTCTAAATTTGACATAGCACCAGGTCATCAAGAGCAGGAATGCTACACACTCCCCCTGCTTTAACAAGACACTGTCCCCAGTGTCTGAAAAAAAAAAACACATTTCTCAGTCCTGAGGACCAGCACCTGAACCTCAGAAAAACTTGGATGGGGAGGGAAGGAAAGGAAAAGAAACAAAGATATAAACAGTGACAAGAACTCTCAATAACATCACATTAATATATACATTACATCCCCTCACTAACTGTCTAGCCCACCCAATCTCCAGTGGTCTTGACAGAAGATCCGGTTTACCTAAAAGAAAACAGAGACACACAAACAAATGACATTATATTATCAGGACATTTCAAAAGAAGCAAAGCTGCACCTCCTCAGAGGTGGAACTTTCCTTTTTAACTTAAAGATTTGACTAAACCTAAAACAAAAGGACGTCCCTTATTAATCTTCCAACTACTGCCACCTTCAGACAAACCATAACATTGTCAAGTCTCTGGTGTGAGGCCGGATTGCTGAGAGAGCGCCCCTTGCGGCTAAGTGCACCGCACCGCTGGGAATGAGACAGGGAGTGCAGGGCCCAAAGGTGCACAGATTGCCAGTGCTGCTGCTGACCAGGTAGATGCAGGCACGGTAGCTATGGTGTGCTGGAAGAAGCGGACTCAGTAGCCGTGCAGGGAAGGGTTCAGGTGCGGTACCGTAGATAAACCAAGAATGAAGTCTGGAGCCAGGCCAAGGGTGATACACAGGAATCAGTCCAAAGGAATTTACAAGAACAAGCTGGGTCAAACACAGGAGCAGAAGATATAGAGTAGTCAGCCAAGCCAGGGTCAGATGCGAGGAGATTCACAGGTTCAGACGGAAGCCAAGGGGTATAGCCAGAGATTCAGGATATACAGGAGACACAGGAAACTGAAGACAATCCAGCAATTTGGATCAGACAGTGACAGCCTTTTATAGGCCAGCAGGGGGATCCACCTGTCACATGATGATTGCCAGTACTTCCACGGCCATTTCCCTGACAAACATGGCACAAGTCCTTTAGTGCAAGCAAAGAATGGTGAAGCAGAAGAAGAATCTTGTTCTCGACGTCTTCAGCGACCCCAACCCTAACTGTCTAATTTTCCCCAAAGTCCAGTTAGTGCAGCAAAAGAGGAGAGGGAAAAAAACTTCTTATTTGAAACTTTCTTCTCATTTGAAACTAAAAAAAAAATAGAAAGTGAAGGCAATGATCATCCTGTAAGATTACAGATAAAACCTGGGGTCCGGCAAAGTCAGTGGGTCAGTCCTTGCTTGTCCAGGGTGGTAATAAAATAAACAATGTCATCTTTCCCTGGTCTGCAAATGACCACCCAATCATCCGGATAGGCCCCTCTCACCTGGCCTAGCAGCCGAGATGATGCACGGACAAGAATTAGTCTGGTTTCAAGTTCAGATGAGGGATTCCGGAATCCTCTGCCACAGGACCAGCATGGTCCAGAGGCCAAAAATCACACAACATATACAGTACCTTGTGCTAGAAGGGCCACGAGGCGAGAGAGCCCCGTAAAAAGTATCCTTCCCCAGCATGCCCAGTGGGGAGACCACTCCCACTGGGCTGTTCCCGAGAAAAGACACCCAGTACACCATGGCTTGCCTTAGTTCCTACAGGCAAACAAAGGGAAACCACTCCAGGCACAGCCATAGCCAGAACAGAGGCTAATTTAGCCCCAAAGTCTAAACTAAACTATCAGCTCAGACACCCTCTAAATTTGATATAGCGCCTGGTCATCAAAACAAATAGGAAATCAAACGACAAACGGAAAAGTAGTTTTTATTTTATTTTTTTCATCAAAATAAAATACATTCCAGCATAAAAACGTGTACACATACAGAAGCAAATGATACATCAAACAGAACTAGTGAAGAAAAAATAGGAGGTTGGGTGGGGACTTTTTGCATGCTACTCCAATGAGGACCTTATGTAATTTCCGTTGGCTTTCAGCAGGGTCACAGCTGTGACCCGCCCCCTGGCTTTATCTTTAGGATACAATGCATTAAGGTGAAAAAACACCTAGCACTGTCCGGCCCCCCGAGCCCCCGTTTTACTTACCTGAGCCCAGAACTTCCATGTGCACGATCCTGCGTCGCTTTCCCCATGGCTTCTCGGCTCTTCATTAAATAGATTGATAGCAGCACAGCTATTGGCTCCCACTGCTGTCAATTAAATCCAATGACGTGGCCGCCGAGTGTATGACACGGGAGCATGCCCACAAAGTAACCCCCTCGGGAGAGAGCTTCCCAGAGGGGGTTATCTATTGGGGGGAGGAGCCGCGAGAGCCGCGGTGTAACCCCAGAAGAGGACGATCAGGGCCACTCTGTGCAAAACAAACTGCACAGTGGAGGTAAGTATTAGTGTTGAGCGGAATACGCCATATTCGATTTCGCGATATTGCGCGAATATATAGAAGAATATTCGCGATTATTCTCTAATATCGAATATTCGTGATATTTTATCCAAAAAAATATTTGCGAAATTTCGCTAATGCGAAATTTCGCTAATGCGAAAATGATTGCGAAATTCTCATAAACGGAGATCATTTCCTGTATTACTAAACTAATATGCACTAAACACTAACTCTACACTAACTCTACTTAAAAGAAAGGAGAATAAGGGGGCAAAAGAAGGGCGGAGACGATAATCGCGCAATATTCCTATTGCGCGATTATCTTCTCCGCCGTTCTTTTGCATCAGAGCCAATCAGAATAACTCGAATATTCGGCAAAAGGAATATCGCGCAATATTCCTTTTGCCGAATATTCAAGTTATTCTGATTGGCTCTGATGCAAAAGAAGGGCGGAGAAGATAATCGTGCAATATTCCGTTTGCCGAATATTCGAGTTATTCTGATTGGCTCTGATGCAAAAGAAGGGCGCATCAGAGCCAATCAGAATAACTCGAATGTTCCATATCTAAACTCTGATGGAATTCATCGGAATTTCCAATGAAAAAACTCTGATGGGGCTACACACGATCGGAATTTCCGATGGAAAAAGTCAGATGGACTTTTTCCATCGGAAATTCCGATCGTGTGTACAAGGCATTAGTTTGTAATATGTATTTCTTCAAAACTAGGTGGTGGATATGAAATTTCCCATTGGGGCAAAATGGAAAGTTACAAAAGATTGACTTGTAATACTTCAGTTCTGCATTCTGTACCTTCCTTAGATTTACTGAAATAATTTCCCGTCGTGATTCTTAAACCAACATTACTAGGCTCTGGGATTTAGTGGAGTGCCATTACCAAGAGACAAATCTCATAGCACTTGTGATCATAGCATTTGAAGGGGACATCCCAGCTGCTGCCTCCGTGGTTATGCTACCCAATACAAAAACTCATCTGGCCTAAAATAAGATTTCAGCCTGCTTTTGTAACATTACCAATATGATTATAACATTTCAGATTACACATCACTCCTAAATTCCTGTGATAAAGGACAGCAGCTATTTAGATCCCTTATTGCGTGGTGACCTGAATACCAGATCCTGAAATGTTTCACTGAACTAGTTACACATCGATACTTGGCACCAAAATCAATGCTCATCACAATATTGCACTCAAACATTTATATATACTGTAGATGCAAAAAATAAGATTCTTTAGTGGAAATATTTTAGATTGTTATAAGTTTGTGCTTTCAACACACGATTTCATCAAAGTTTTTTTTTAAGGGGGCCAGATATCTATGTATTGTATAGGGGTCAATTATCTGTGTACTTAATAGAAGCTCAAATAACTGTATATTGGTAAGCTTTTTTTTTTATTTAACAGCTTACTTTTGTATCCTATATAAAAAAATGTGTTAAAGTGGAGTTCCACCCAAAAATGGAACTTCCGCTTTTTGGAATCCTCCCCCCTTCGGTGTCACATTTGCCACCTTTCAGGGGGAAGGAGGGAGCAGATACCTGATATGTATATATGTTGTGAGGGATTAGCTCGGTAGCGGGTGTGTGTGACCCCCTGGATGGGTTCACTACACACTGAACTGTACAAAAAGGCAGTTGAGGATGGTTGAAAACAAATGATATGGTTTATTTTTCCATATTGCTGGATACACGTGCAAGCATCAAAACAGCATAAACAAAACAAAACAAAACAAAACAAATGTCTACCTTCCCAACACAGGAACCTACCTATGGAGTCTGGCACAGCCTACTGCTGGGCAGACACTGCTGGTGATACAGCAGAAAACAAAAAGTCTCTTTGATATTAATCACACAGAAATATCCATCAGCACCTCAGTACTGTTTGTGACTGCTCCTTAACTCCCCAAAGCCTCAGGATGCAGCAATCAGTCGTCATCCTTAGGCTGTCTTTATAGGGGCTTTAATTGCTTAATTCTGAACAGCTGAAACCTTTTACTGCCCCAAACCTCTCTGGCCATCTCTGCAGCCGACGCCTAATAGTAATTGGTGTATTGTCTAAACAAGGCAGAAATATATCTCCCGTCTGTGACAACACACACAGATTTACCTGACTTCCTGTCACAATGTGTGTATGACTGTGTGTCCCAGGCATGTCGAGATCCTACGGGGTAAATGACCACACCAGCCAAGAAGACCCTGGCTGCAAAAAGTGCCTAGAGGCGATTCAGTTCGAATGTGTAGCGCTATACAAGTAACTCATTCATTCATTCACCTACTCTGCCTCCCCCCGTTGTCTACTGGAAGATCCCAGAAGACAGCAGAGACCAGTGGGATAGTGTAGCGCGCTATGAAACCAGGAAGTGAAGCCTCAAGGCTTCACTTCCTGATTCCGTTCCTGAAGATGACAGGTCCTCCACCCGAGAGCCGAGGGACAGATAGGCTTCGGGACCCAAAAATAAAAAGCTTACACTCACATTTCAGCAGATAAAATCGAGCATACAAGACATAAGCAGTGGGGTCAGCTTATGTCTTGTATGCTCGATTTTATCTGCTAAAATGTGAGTGTAAACTTTTTATTTTTTGCTGCTAAGTAAAATTTATATACAGTTTTACACTATGTGCATTCTTGTTTTTTTCCCTCCAATTTTCCTCACCCTGAGCCTCTGGATTTGCTGATCTTTTCCTTGTTATACCACATACTACACTATAGTGGAAACCATCCTCCTGTCTGCCATTCAAGTCATCCTGAAGCTAGGACATTGTTACCATTAAGCCTATATGACCTAATAAGTACACGCTTATTTGGGTCTATACATTCTGGTAAGCCTCCAATTTATCTTGGTGGTGGATCTGCTATCAAATTGTATCTCACTTTTTTTTCAACATCAAGTCACATTCTGTTGGAGTAATTGATTTGGATTTGGGCCATTTTTATGTTTAATTAGATTCACCTGTTTTTGATTCACTTATGGACATTTGAGTACTTATGGTGTCTTTTCATATATGAGTTTTAGATCTGTTTATTACAGTCTTCCTTCCACATATATTTAGCGCTACACTTTTTGTTTTTTCCTTGTTTGTTCTCTGCAGAATTTATCTAATTTTGCGGTGTTGGCTGCCATTTATATGTATGTGTTGGTAGCGCGGTGATTTATATACATATTGTATATTGTTTTTTATAACCAACCTATAACTGGCCTTTCCAGCAAGAAGCGCATAAAAGGGTGACGCATGTCAAAAACAAAGAAAAATTCCCAGCTTACTTGCCAAAACGAAATTGTGTTATTACTATGATTTTATATTATGCTTGTCTAGCTACCATTCATATTGAGTGACAATACTTTTTTTGGGTACTTAGTATTGCTTTCAGTAAATTCCTGTGATACTGTATGTTTGTACACTCAACCTGGTGTGTCAGAGAGGCTAAAATTCTTGATACGGTCAAGGCAAAGAACAGAAAACCCATTCTATTCAGCGGCTCTTAGGGGGGTAGCGCTACATGTGTCTCAAGGAGACTTCTCTTCACTTCCTGTCTTGTAGACTTAGCAGGAAGTGAGATCCTTCCAATGTTAGGGAAATGCCCTCTTAGACAGTTGAACCTAGAATAAGTGTCTCCATTGGAAGATTTCAATTTTTCTGGTATCAACTCAAAATGTTGGATTCACCCTGATTTCATTCTCCATGACATTGGTGATCAGGATAATTAAGCAGAGTGAATACCCATAAAAGGGATATAGACAGAAATAAAAACCTGTGGCTCATCACTGTATCCAAATAAAAAACACAGGCAATGTTATCAACTCAAATTATTGGCAGATCCAGAGTCTAGTCTCGGGAGGGGCACTACCAGAAAATAAGGTGTTGCTAACAGAACTGTATTTTTTTTTCCATCTCTTTTATTGAAATTTTCATTGGCATACAAAACTAGCCCACACAGGGGCTGAACAGTTGCCCACACAGGGGCCAATCTCCTGTTGCGGGAACAGACCACAAAAGGGCACGACAGTTAACATAAATTACTTACTTAAACTAGAACCCCAATATGGTACAGAACCGTATTTAACGTATCATACAGTCCTAACCTTTGTGACAGCAGGCAGGTAAAATTGCCTAGTTGCATCCAGCATGGAAAGTAGGTGTGTCCCAGATTCAGGCTCTATGCCTATTTGTACCACTAGGGGGAAGTGCTGAGAGTCCTGCAGCGGTAGCGGTAATGAGCCCAGCTGAATTAAGTTGGCTCATTAAGGCCTCTACAAAAACTTCTAGCATGCAAAGGGAGTTGCTCCATCCTGGAACCAGTTTTGTGCCAGTTAGACTGGGGAGTGGGAAAGCTGTCTGCAGTAAGACAATGCCTGTGTGGCAAGCCTCTGTAACAGGGAGATAGGTGCTGGGGACTAGACATGAGCACACTGAAATATTTTGTTTCAGAATTTCGTTTTCGTCCGAAAAATACATTTATTTTGTTACTCCTGAAATTCGTTTTTATTAATTTTTTTTTTTTCGTTAGAAATTGCATTTGTCTGAAAATCTGAATGAATAAAGGTTGAATCTGTCATTGATGGTGTCTGTCGAATGTTCAAAAAAGATTCGACAGAGCAGCGAAACTGTACGACGCCACAATGGTACATTTCCGGTCAAATGTTCCACCTACAAGCTAGCTATAGTAGAATTCTAATGTTGTATGACTAGTAATAATTATATTTATTAATTATTATTACTAGTCAACCAATATTAGAATTTTTCTATAGCCTATGGGCCGAGCATTTGAGCGGAAATGTACAATTGCAGCGTCGTACAGTTTAGATTCTCCATCGAATCTTCTTAGAACTTTTGACAGACACCATAAGCCTTCAATGACAGATTCAACGTTTGTATGTTTTTCGATACTTTGACGAATCTTCGTCGTTCATGTTGAATTGTCAAGTTAGTTCTAGCTATTTTACTGCTCCTCCTCTTTGGTTACAATCAGCCAATAACATTCATCATCATTTTTATTTTACTTCCCCCACCCAATTCCAGCAGCGATCTTTTCTCTCTATGTCAAATCTTTTCTCTCTATAATGTCGAATCTTTTCTTTCTATGTTGAATCTTTCCTATCTATGTAGAAAATTATTGGACTAATAGAGTTGAGGTTAGGCACATTCGACCACAGGTTCGATAGACACAGATTGCTATTGTCACCGTCATGTCGAATCTCCTATCTGTATTGAACTGTTGTTGCAACGAAAACGAAAATAAAGCATTTGTTTATGTCGGATCTTTCGGTTTTCGTATTCTGCGCATTTGTTTTCATTTGTTAAAACGATAATGAAAATACCTGAAACTTGGATGAAAATGCATTCAGACGAAAACTAATGAACATGTATACTGGGGACAGCACAAGGCTGCACCTAGCTGATCGCCAGTGAAACACGTGTGTAGTAAGAGGCCAAGTTGGAAAGGACTTATTTTTGTGTTTCTTTTTGTTTTGCTGCTTTTGGACCATTGTAAATAGTGTAAATAAACAGCGTCTTTGTTTTTTCACCTTCACTGTTGTTTGCTGTGCCTAATTTTTGTGTAGTGAACCCATCCAGGGGACACAGACACCCGCTGCCGAGCTAACCCCCTCACACCATGTTTAGAACAGTTACACTGTTTTAAAGTGTTACATGCATCCCAATACCGGCATCCCATTTATTTATAGTGAGACACACAGCCCTTATATCCCAATATGACATACTAGCGGTCCCTGAATGTGCCCTGCATGCATTCTGGGACACACACGCATGACATATTGGGACAGAGTGACTGTGTGTCTCAGTAGAAATAAATGGGGTGCCGACACAGGGATATACAGTATGCAACACTTTATGCATCCCCAAGCCTGTAAAAGACAGCCCTGCATGTTAGATGCATGTTTGCAGCACGCTCTGTGTGAATGAAGCCTACAGATGAATTTCACAGTCATTCTAAATCACCATTATTATCATGATAATCACACAATACAGGTGCTGTGGCTTAACACATCTGTACTGTGTGATGATAATGATGATGATTGGTAATTGTAATATGGTGCATGGAGATGCGTTAATGTATTGGTGACTAGTGGCAATTAATTAACCTCTTTGTGGTGCATTAGTGGCACTAGTGGCAGTGTTTATAAACCCCTTCATGCTGCAGCATAAAAGAGATTAATTAACACTGATGTTGCCACTGTCATTAATGCAACACAAAGGGGTTAATTAATTGCTACTGGTCATGCGTCATATTACAATTACCATTGTAAATGAATGAACCTCCCCTCCCCCAAAGCATTAACCACTTCACCAAGTTTACACAGCTAGGACAAGGTGTTAATTAAGGCACTGTTGTGTGAAGGAGTTAAGTGATCACTCACTTGCAGTGTACATGGGCTCTGGCTACAGGTGTTATTGGCAGCATCTTGTGTTCAATCCCAGCCTCTGAATCATGAAGTCACCCCTGCCAGGACTAGGAAGCTCCTGTCGGGTGGAAATTACTCTGCCTGACAGGAAAATTAAGTGACACTCGCATCACTTTGCAGTTTGCAGCTTTGTCAGTAATATTACAGTGTATAACGGTGGCCCCAGGGTCACCGTGGTCCACACCCCCATAGCGATAACACTGGGTCCTTCTAAATGAACCGATGGGGTCTAGGGAATATATTTTAGGTCACCTGGGAGCCAGGGGAAGCAGAAATAATGTCCCTGCAGCTAGGGCCGGATTCCCGACAAGGCCACCGAGGCTAGGCCTCGGGTGGCAGTGGATGAAGGGGCGGCGCCGGTTGTAACACACATCAGGAGACTGCTGTGTCACGGAGCTCACTGTGGAAAGTTTGGGCGCGCTGTGATAAAAGTCCCGCCCTCCTCCTAGACCAGCCATAGGTGTGCGCAGCCTTTGGCATTAGGGTGTGCACCCCAAAGCTCAAACACACTCTACCGATCACTCACTATGTTCATTCAGAAAGGGAAGGGGCCAGAAAATTGCATATTTACTGGCCCCTTTCCTCACTCATCCTAAAACATCCACAGCAACAACCGGATGAAGAGGAGGGAAGCCGGCAGTACTGTGGGGGGAAGGTCAGTAGGGGAAATCTGTTCTGTACAGGGTGATTAGGGTGTGCCTGGGCACACCTGGCACACCCTGTGCGCACACCTATGAGACCAGCTCATTTGATAGAGGCAGTGTTCTGTCTATCACACGAGCTAGTCTAGGAGAAGAGCGGGACTTTTATCACAGCGCGCCCAAACCTTTCACAGTGAGCTCTGTGACACAGCAGGAGCAGGAGATGCCCGATGTGCGTAATGCACACACTGACTGGTGAGGCTACATTGTTTGGCACAGTAAGGCTGCAATGATGGTGAGGGGGGCTGCAATAATGGTGAGGGGGGGCGGCAATGAGGGCACAGTAAGGCAGCAATGATAGTGAGGGAGGCTGCAATGATGGTGAGGTGGCAATGATGTGCACGGTGAGGTGTCAATGATGGGCACGGGTTGGGGGACTTTCAGGTTTTTTTTGTGGCTGGGAGGCGGGCGGCATTGAAGGACCCGGCCTTGGGGCAGCAAAGGGAGTACATCTGGGCCTGCCTGCAGCTAAATGTAGATAATGCCTCTTGAAACTCAAATCTGGTGAGGTGGCGGAAGGAGAAAGCCTTGAGTCGGTAATATTTTTAGGGGGGGGGCAATTGCGCCATTGCGCAAATAGGAAGTTAGACGCTCATTGTATTTCTGAAAGGACCAACTAGTATTTTTCATTACTTGCTGCATTTATAAAGAATAGTATGTCAGAGATGTGCTAAATATAACTTTTTGATTTTGTGATTGCCCAGGTACACTTACGATAAAAAAATGCTTTAAGGTTAAAATAAAATGTATAGTAATTTAGCCCCAAAGATGAATATGAATGTGAAAAATACCAACACATCCCAAAAGCTATTTTATTAAACTCTCTAAGTTACAGTGGTGTTTGTGCCTGCTTGTGAAACAATGCCGTAACAAAATATATATTTTTCTCTATAATCTTTATTAGAAGATAGCATTTCCCGGTAATCGGGTTCCCATGTCACCATAGCCAGCAGATGTCTTATCCTGTGACACAATATCAGGTAATGAAAATTAAGTAAGAAAACATTTCATTCGCCGTAAATCACAATGAGTTATCCAGTGCATCCATCATAACATTTCAATTACATTACAATTACATACCACCAGCATGGCAAAACATCTCCCGCACTCTGGGTGCTGGGAACACAGACTATTTATTCAGACCGGAGAACACAACTGAAGCTGTAAATGTATAAATTATTTTCCTATCATGGTAAAATGAAGATTAATGGCTCAGCCCACTGGTTCATTTGCTGTACGACACATTTTTAGTCTTTCAATAGACCCAGATTAAAATAAATATGTAATGTAGGTGGTATTTTTGCCCACAGGTTCAGAAAATAATGGGTTTAGTCCTTGTTTTAGAATCGTGGTAAAAAAGAGATGGGTTTGTGGTTAGGCCACAGCCTAGAGCAGCTAAATTTAGGAGGTGTGAGTTCATATCTTCCAGTCTTCTAAGATGAGAAACATGGAAACCTTTAACCATACCATTGTTGTATTTTGTGGCATGGAAGAATTTTTTTTTTTTTACAATTGTAAAGTTATTGAGGGAGGGTAAAAAAGGGGGGAGGGGTGTGCCTGTGTATCAGAAATTATGTACAAGTGATGGTGAGAGACGACATCACTAAGGGAGCTAGGGAGGAGGTGGAATCTTTATGGGTAGAGCTACAAATGGAGGAAACCAATGGGAAAGTAATACTGGGAGTATGCTATAGGCATACCCATTGGGAGTCGGACCTCCTATCACAATCTGGAATGTCAAGGATGGGAAGTGCCATTATAATGGGGAATTTTACTTATCCCGACATAGACTGGGTGGAAGGAACCGCGCATTCGGCTAAGGCCCTGTACACACGATCAGTCCAAACTGATGAAAACGAATTGATGTTAATTTTCATCGGTTCACAGACTGATGGTCTGATGTGCGTACACACCATCAGTTCAAAAACCGATCGTGTCAAAACGCGGTGATGTAAAACACAACAAAGTGCTGAAAAAAATGAAGTTCAATGCTTCCAAGCATGCGTCGACTTGATTCTGAGCATGCGCAAGTTTTTGAACCGATGCTTTTGCGTACTAACCATCGGTTTAGACCGATGGTCAGGCGTCCATCAGTCCAATTTTAAAGCAAGTTTTAAAACTTTGGACTGAAGGACAACAGACTGATGGGGCGTACACATGGTCAGTTTGGACCGATGAAACTGGACTTCAGTCCGTTTTCATCAGTTTGGACTGATCGTGTGTACGCGGCCTAAGGCTCGCCATTTCCGAAATGTCTTACAGGACAATTTCATGGGTCAGATGGTTAATTGCACCAACAAGGAATGATGTGTTACTAGACTTACTGATTACTAACAATACAGACCTGATCACAGATGTAGAAATACGGGGCAATTTAGGAAACAGTGATCACAGGTCAATTTGTTTCAGTATAAATCACACAATTGGAAACATAAGGGGAATACAAAGACACTGAATTTCAAAAGCCAGCTTCCATAAACTACACTCCTTGCTAGAAGATATTAAATGGGATAAAATCTTAGGAACAAAGAACACAGATAAAAATGGGTGTGTTCTAATAGCATAATAGCATATTAAATAAGGGTGTTATCCAGTGCATTCCAATAGGAAATAAGTTTAAAAGAGCTAATAAAAGTCCTCCTGGGTGACTTAACGCCATCGTAAAAATGCATACAAAAGCAAAGGAGAAGGCCTTCAAAAAATACAAGGCTGAGGGATCATCATCAGCATTCCAACTCTACAAAGAATTCAGCAAGAAATGTAAGGGTGTGACCAGGGCAGCTAAGATAGGACACGAAAGACACATAGCGGAGAAGAGTAACAAAAATCCCAAGAAATTCTTTAAGTACATAAATAGTAAAAGAGGGAGGTCAGATCATATTGGCCCCATAAACAATGATGAAGGGAAGCTGGTTGCAAAAGACAGAGATAGCGAAGGTATTGAATGTATTTTTCTCCCCAGTCTTCACAAGGGGAAAGGGGGATTCAGTAACTAAGACTGCAATGTTTATCCTCATGACACGTCACAAGAAGCACCCTCATGGTGTTCTGCATGCAAATGTGTTGACAAGGAACATGCTAATAAGGGGAGAGAGCAAAGTGAGCAGAGGGATGACTTCATCAGTCTTCTGCAGCTCTTTTACTGTCCAGCCGGATTACTGGGGCTGTAAAGAAGACCCCGCTGTATTTCTTACTATAATGGAGAACGTGGTGCCATCGTTCTGGCTGTGCTGTGTGGCAGAGGTATGTTTATCTCAGAAGTTGACGGACAGAAATACAAATCCTTTGGAAGATAAAACGGCTCTATTTCATACCCATGACCTGAGTATCTGGATTTCAGTTTGAAATCATGTTTTGCTATTATATACTTTACCATTATAAGAATATTGCTCTTTTTCTGGATTCTCCGTCACATTTATTGTAAGCCACCCACCTGCTCTGATCACATGCCATCCTCTGGGAATGCTCTCCTTCCAGCAGGTGAAGCAGTGTCAGTTTACACAAGTCATTGTGAGGATAGTAATTACCAGATTAGTGGGAGAGTGCGACTTACATTTACAAAGAGAACTGGATGGATAAATCCTTTATTTGATAGATGTTTTGGCAGTCTGCATGACAGGGTGTTATTATTTATGCTAATATCCTAATCAGAGGAATGGATCCCAGCCCTATTATATTATTAGTTATTTTCCTGTGCATTTAAAAGAGACAAAACGCATGGATCGCAAATACATATTACATGGAAAGGACCATCTACCCTGGTCTGGTTTTTGATTTTTGATGTCCTGTTTGTCCAAATAACCAATAGCCATTTTGCACAATGCAGATGGGAGCGGCAGTGGTTCAGCCTCCAATCTATTCAAATCCTTGACCAGAATGCACCCGCTGGGAGCTGTATCGCTTCATGCACACAGGGCATCTGTTAAAGCCAAAAAAGCAGCTAAAAAAAAAAAAAAAGCCAAAAAAAGCCACGTATCATGTGCGCACGTTCGGGCACAGCGAGTGTTTGAGCATTAATGAACTCTATTCATAGAATTCTAGCATTAATTTATTCTGCCCATTGGAATGCATTAACACTAGACACATTTAGGCGTGTTCTGTGTTTTTCCTGCTCCTGGCTGTAAACGCTCCTCTTCTAATACATCTGTACACTCCTATGTGTGCATGGGCACATAGATTTACATAGAGGTGTGTTTACAGGCCGAAAAAAAAAAAAGCTCAATGTCTGTAACAGTGATATTTTTAAACCACTTGCCGACTGCCTCACGTACATATACGTCAGCAGAATGGCACGGTCAGGCACAGGGCTGGACTGGGACACAAATTTGGCCCTGGACTTCATCCAGACCGGCCCACTTTAATTCAATAAAATGCTGCCCCCTCCCCCCCAAAAATTACGCCCACCAAAAGGCCCCTACATCCATTATTGTATATCATGACAGGGTGAGAGAGAGGGGAATGAGAGCGAGAGAGAGGGAGGATTGAGGGAAAGGGGGTGAGAGAGAGGGGGGTGAGTGTAAGAAAAAGAGAGTGAGTGTTAAAGAGAGGGGTGAGTGTAGGACCCCTTTCACACTGAGGCGTTTTTTAGGCGCTTTTGGGCTAAAAATAGCGCCTCTAGCGCCTCCGCTACAGTCCCAGTGTGAAAGCCCGAGTGTTTTCACACTGGGGCGCTGCCAGGGCATTAAAAAAAGTCCTCCAAGCCGCATTTTTGGGGCGCTGGAGGAGCGGTACAAACTGCTCCTGCCTATTGAAATAAATGGCCACTGCAGCTGAAGCGCCTGCAAAGCACTTCGGCAGCAGCGCTACACGGGCACATTTAACCTTGAATTTGACTGCTAGTGGGGGTTAAAAGCGCCTGCTAGACGCCGAATAGTGCAGCTAAAACGACAGTAAAGTGCTGCTAAAACTAGGAGAAGCCTAGGAGTCAGGGAGTGAGAGACAGAGGGAGGGAGCTGAGAGACAGGGGGAGCTGAGAGACAGAAAAAAGGAAGGAGAATACCCCGCGCTGCCAATGATGGTTGGATGGTAGCTGCTAACACGGCTCGTATGAGAAAAGCAAAAATATTGGAAGTGTAGAAGAATGTGTAGCGCTTGGAATGACTATCTATTATTGATAGTCTGAGACACACACAAAAAAATTTAAATAAAATTGTAAAACCAAATCTAAGACCCTGGAAAATTCAGGGACAGGCACTATGTGACTGGTGCGTGATAAACAAAATAATCTATTGGTGTGATAGTATTACATAATATGTTCAACTGCTAATGAATGCGATTTCACACATATACATTAAACACATGTGCCAACAAACAGTGATAATTCATTTTTTGGACAAACATGGATCAATTAATGGCCAATAGATGCCAAGTGTAATAATCTCCGGTGAAAGGAAAAAATAATATTAAGTAAAAAATAAAGATTATAAATCTTGATGTGAAAATAACAGTCAATCTGGTGATTGGTGAATGTTAAATAGCTTCTCCACTAAATTGTTCCCACCACCGAAAGCAATGCAGGCTTACCGGAACCAATTGACTTCAGCTGGCTTACACCACTGAAAGTCAAGGTAGGCTTGTATTTAGCTGATGTCAAAATGGGCTCCTTAGCAGGGCAGTATGATGGCTGGTCATCAGATAAACTCTGTGGGATGGATGGACGAAGCCCAACTGGGAGTACGATCACCAAATGGATGTTCTCCTCTGCCACCAA
Organism: Rana kukunoris; assembly: GCA_029574335.1. Classification (NCBI taxonomy): domain Eukaryota; kingdom Metazoa; phylum Chordata; class Amphibia; order Anura; family Ranidae; genus Rana; species Rana kukunoris. Next base: position 692,813,851 of record CM056049.1, read on the forward strand.
ATCCAGCAACGTGTCTCCTCACTATGTCTTAAAGCAAGAGAGACAGGGGGAGCTGAGAGACAGAGGGGGGGTCTGAGAGATAGAGGGGGCGTCTGAGAGACAGAGGAGGGGGCTAAAAGAGGGGGGGACTGAGAGACACTGGGACTGAGAGACAGAGGGGGGACTGAGAGACAGAGGGGGGGACTGAGAGACAGAGGGGGGGTGTGAGAGAGTCTCAGTTTTAAAAAACGGCCCACTGAGCCATCGGCCCACCGGGAAACTCCCTGTAATCCCTATGGCCAGTCCATCCCTGGTCAGGCAAAGCAATGTACAACTACCGTACCATGATTGTGCCCGCGGGTCACAGATAAGGCAACCATTTTGCTTAACCACTTTTGGAACGCACCACGCAGATATACTGCGGCAGGGCGGCAGATAAGGGATCCATTTTGCTTAACCGCTTTTGGAACGCACCACGCAGATATACTGCGGCAGGGCGGCCCTCATGTGCAAAACCACATACAGGTACGTGATTTTATGCACAGTCTGGGGTGTGCAAGCACGCCACCGGCGACCCACTACCGCTGTGATTGGACACAGCAAGGGTCAATTTGCGGGTCTGGCCAATCGTTCTCTGTAGAGGCAGAACTGCTTCTGTGAGAGGAAGATGGAGATCTTGTGTTTCTGCTAAGCAAAAACACAGATCTCTGTCTTCCTCCAGTCACAGCATCCCCCACACAGTTAGAAAGCACTGCTTAGGAGCACACTTAATCCTTTGGTCGCCCCTGGTGTTAACCCCTTCCCTGTCAGTGCATATTTTTTTAGCACTGATCACTGTGTAAGTGTAACAAAAAAGTGCCAAAAGTGTCAGTTAGGTGTCTGATTTGTCCACCGCAATGTTGCAGTCCCACTAAAAATCGCTGATCGCCACCATTACTAGTTAAAAGTAAGTAAATAAGTTTTCTTGTGAAAAAAAAAGTAAGTAAATAAATACAAATTCCATAACAATATCCCCTAGTTTGTAGGCGCTATAACTTTTGTGCAAAGCAAATAAAAATACTCGCTTATTGGGATTTTTTTATGAAAAATATGTAGCAGAATACATATTGCCCAAAACTATTAAAGATTTCTTTAAAGCGGTATTTCACCCTAAACATAATATCTCCCATGCGATCCAGCATACTGGCGTCAGCGCCAGTATGCTGGTTTTTTTTTTTTTTAATAGCACACTTACTGTATTATTGTAGAATTCCTTTTCTGTCCCCCGTGGTGGACGGCGCCAGTATAGCGCGTCACATCTTCCTAAAACACCCGATATGCACTCGGGTAATCTCGGCGAAAATGCGGCGCCTGCGCACAGACCTAGGAGCTGACTGCGCAGGCGCCGTATTTCTCCGAGTCCTACGGCTATGGCGCGTCACGCCCTCCGAAATAGGACTCGGAGAAATACGGCGCCTGCGCAGTCAGCTCCTAGGTCTGTGCGCAGGCGCCGCATTTTCGCCGAGATTACCCGAGTCCATATCGGGTATTTTAGGAAGATGTGACGCGCTATACTACAGCCGTCCACCGCGGGGGACAGAAAAGGAATTCTACAATAATACAGTAAGTGTGCTATTAAAAAAAAAAAAAAAACAGCATACTGGCGCTGACGCCAGTATGCTGGATCGCATGGGAGATATTATATTTAGGGTGAACCTCCGCTTTAAGTTATTGGGTGCGTTTTATAGCATAAAGTAAAAAATATAGTTATTTTTTTCAAAATTGTCAGTCTTTTTTTGTTTATAGCGCAAAAAATAAAAACGGCAGAAGTGATCAAATATCACAAAAAGAAAGCTCTATTTGTGGGAAGAAAGGAACATACATTTTTTGTACAGTGTCACGCTGATGCGCGATTGTCAGTTAACCACCTCAATACCGGGCACTTTTACCCCTTACCTGCCCAAGCCATTTTTCAGCGCTGTCACAATTTGAATGACAATTGTGCGGTCATGCAACACTGTACCCAAATTACATTTTTATATTTGTTTCCCCCACAAATATAGCTTTCTTTTGGTGGTATTTGATCACCTCTGCGGTTTTTATTTCTTGCGCTATAAACAAAAGAAGAGTGACAAGTTTGAAACAAACACAATATTTTTTACTTTTTGCTATAATACATATCCACATTTTTTTTTTTAACAATTTTTTTCCTCAGTTTATGCCGATACATATTCTTCCACATATTTTTGGTAAAAAAAAAAATCACAATAAGTGTTTATTAGTGATGAGCGGAATACGCCATATTCGATTTCGCGATATTTCGCGAATATTTCGAAGAATATTCGCGAATATTCGTTAATATCGAATGTTCGTGATATTTTAATAAAAAATAAAAAATTGCGAAATTTCGCTAATGCGAAATTTCGCTATTTTTTTTGGATAAAATATCACGAATATTCGATATTTACGAATATTCGCTATATTTTATACAAAAAAAAAAATTGCGAAATTTCGCATATGCGAAAGCGAAAATGATTGCGAAATTTTGCTATCTTTTTTTGGATAAAATATCACGAATATTTGATATTTACGAATATTCGCTATATTTTATGAAAAAAAAAATGATGCGAAATTTCGCTAGTGCGAATGCGAAATTGATTGCGAAATTGATTGCGAAATTGAAAAAATACGAATATTCGAAATAGCGAATATTCGCCGCGATATTTGAGTTGTTCGCGAATACTCGAATATGCAATATTCGTAGCGAATATTCGCAATGCGAATATTCGTGAGCAACACTATTATTGATTGGTTTGAGCAAAAGTAATAAGCATCTATAAAATAGGGGATAGTTTTATAAAAAAAAATTTTTTTTACTAGTAATGGCAGCGATCTGAAATTTTTGTCAAATAACTTTTTATTGAAAAGAGATAGTTTGCTTACATCATACAGGTACGTGTGATACAGTATAGGGAGGGGCATAGAAAGAGAAGGCACATAGTTGCCCGTGGTACAAGTAGTCAGGTATAAAACAGCTTGGGCAAACTACGTGCCCCCAGGCAACAACGAGCGCAGAATGTAAGGCATGGGGGAAATCACAGGGGTACCTCCGAGGGGAGGAAGATAGGGAGAAGGGGCGGGGGGAGAAAACAGATGAAAAATAAAACAGGAGGTAAAATTAAGAAGAAAGATAAGATAGGGGGGGGGGGAAGAGAGGGGAAGAGGGAAGGGTCATCGAGGTAGCTCGTTTACCTTGTCATGACTGGTCCTCCCGGAGGCGCCATGGCTCCCAGATAATGTCGTGGGCCTCCAATCTGTCCTGCATCCTGGCAGTCATTCTCTCCATCAGCTCCACGTCTTTGATCCTGGCGTGCAAAGCCGCCTGGGCAGGAGGGGAGCCGCTTTTCATATTTAGGGCTATCAGGCAGCGGGCCGCAGTGAGGATATGGCGGGTCAACATTTGGCAGGCCGTGGAGGTCCTCAGGGGGGATAGGCCCAGTAAGAAGAATTTAGGGGACATGGGGACCCACGTGTCCAACAGGCGGCCCAACAATTGCTGAACCGCGGTCCAATAGGGGGCAATCATTGGGCAGCTCCAGTAAATGTGGAAAAGGGAGCCCCTGTCTCCCTGGCATCGCCAGCAGCGATCAGAGCTGGTGGGGTATATGGCGTGCAGCACGTCGGGGGTCATATACCAAAATAGCAGGACTTTATACGTGTTTTCTTTATACAGCGTACAAAGTGAGCTCTTGGCTGCCTGGGACCAGATAATCTGCCATTGTTCCATGGGTACGACCTCGTTGAGGGCTTTTTCCCAGCGGAGCATGTAAGAGTGTTTACCCTGGGATTCGAAGGGATAGGCATTTAGTATTTTGTAGATATCAGAAATTTGGCCCTTCTGGGCTGACCCGGCCAAGATCAGCCTCTCAAAGGTAGTTGGGGGGGAGAATTGGAGGTTAGGTGCTATGGACAGGGCGTAATGGCGGATTTGCAAGTAACTGTAGAATGCCTGCCGAGGGAGATCAAATTTGGTTTGGAGGGTGGAGAAGGGCAGTAGTTTGCGTGAGAGGGGATCTACTAGGTTCCCAAAATGGAAAAGATTCCGGGAAGTCCACGGGTGGGACATGTGGTGTGTGAGACTATCTGGCACCTTGGGGTTGTACATGAATGAGGTCAAGAGCGAGCATTCCGAAGACAGTCCACATGGTCGCCGAAGTTGAGACACAGAGCCCAACAGGCGATCAGGGGGGACCTCCGCGTCCGCACTCCAAAGCAGGCTATTAGGGTGGGTCGGCGCTAGCCACAGTTTTTCAATCTCCGTCCACCTGTTGTAGGAGTGTTGAGTGAACCAGGAAGCTATTGCACGGAGTTGAGTGGCCTGATAGTACTTTACAAGATTAGGAAACGCAAGGCCGCCGTCCGAGCGTGCCGCCATTAGTACCGACTGGGGAACCCTATGTCTCTTGTAATTCCAGGTGAATTTAAGCAGGTCAGACTGAAGCTGTCTCAGTTGTTTATAGGGGACAGGGATGGGCAACGTTTGGAAAAGATAAAGAAGCTTCGGGAGTATCGTCATTTTAACCGAGGCTATCCGGCTGAGTAGGGAGATATGGTGTTTCTTCCATTGCATCAGCAGGGATCTTATCGAACGGAAAAGGGGGGGGAAGTTTTCCTGGTACAAGGTAGTGAAACTTGGGGTAATGTGTATCCCCAGGTATTTCAGGGAGGTTGTTTTCCATTGATAGGAAAAAGTGGCCCGCAAATGAGCGACCTCTGTTTCGGGGACATTGAGTGGGAGGGCTTCCGACTTGGAGGTGTTAATTTTGTAGCCTGACAAGGCCCCATATTTAGCCAACTCTGCATGGAGGTTCGGGAGGGAAATCCTAGGGTGTGTCAGGGAGAGGATGATGTCATCCGCAAACAGAGAGATTTTAAATTCCCTGCCGCAGACTGACATCCCACGGATAGACGGGTTGCCTCGAATAGTGGCTGCTAGGGGTTCAACACAAAGTGCGAATAGCAGGGGTGAGAGCGGGCACCCCTGCCGGGTACCATTGGTAACAGGAAAGAAAGGCGAAAGGGCAAAGGGCGTCTTGACCTGAGAGGAGGGGTTGGAGTAGAGATGCCGGATCGCACTCATGAATGGGCCCCGGATCCCCACGTGATGTAATGTGGCGAACATGAAGGGCCACCCGAGCCGGTCAAAGGCCTTCTCGGCATCCAGGCTGAGAAGCAAGGATGCCTTATCTTCCCTGTTCACCACATCCACCAAGTCGATTACCTTCCGGGTGTTGTCGCCCACCTGCCGAAGAGGCACAAAGCCCACTTGGTCCTTATGGATGAGGGAGGGGAGGACCATGTTTAATTGGAGTGAGAGTAATTTTGTAAAGATTTTCAGGTCCGAATTCAATAGTGCGATGGGTCTATAGTTGGCACAGAGAACGGGGTCCTTGTCTGGCTTAGGAATTAGTGTGATAAAGGAGCGCTGCATATCTGCCGGGACAGGGGTGTCCCTAAGAAAGGCGTTAAAAAGATTACACATGTGGGGGAGCAGGAGGGGCAGGAAGGCCTTGTAATATTCATAGGGTAGGCCATCCGGGCCTGGGGACTTACGAGAAGGCAGGGATTTAAAGGTCTGTTCTATCTCCTCTTCGGTGACCCGCGCGTTTAGGGATGTCAAGTCAGAGGGCCGTAGTCGAGAGACGCCACTTTGTTCTAAGTATTGCTCCATGCAAAGAGAGATGTCCGGGGGGAGAGGGTCACTGGGAATGTCGGGATTGTTGTAGAGGTGCCTGTAAAATTCAGCAAACGTGTGGGCTATGTCTCTAGGGTGGGACCGTAGGCAGCCCGAGCTGTCCTTAATTTGGTGGGGCGTCGTCGCAAGATGGGAGTCGCGCAGTTTCTTCGCTAGCAAGGAGTGGGCTTTATTGCCTTTATCATAATAGACCTGCTGCAGCCTAATAAGGGCTTTTTCCACACATCCCAGAGCCAAGTCTCTCAGGTTCGCTCGAAGATTTGTGATTTTTTTAAGGAAGGCGATGGAAGGGGAGAGTTGTAGTCGGCGTTCCAGGACCTCAAGGTCCCTCTCGGTTCTCTGTTTGGTAGCCAGGGCATCCTTTTTTAGGGCAGCGGACAATGCTATACATCTACCCCGAAGGACCGCCTTATGGGCCTCCCAGAGCGTGGAGGTGGAGATGTCAGCGGTGTCGTTCTCCGTGAAGTAGTGTTGGAGAGCGGAGGTGAGTTCTGTCTTGGACGGTAAGTGTTGAAGGAGGAAGGTGTTTAGTTTCCAATTGTAGGGCCTCTGGGCAGGAGAGCCTAAGTCTAGCGTAAGTAAGATAGGGGCGTGGTCCGACCACGATATCGGGAGTATCCGTGCCTCGCGTATCGCCCGGAGCATAGAGTTGTTGGTGAAAAAATAGTCAATGCGGGAGTGGGCTCTATGGGGGGCAGAGTAGTAAGTGTACTGCCGATCGCCCGGATGGAGGGCCCTCCAGGCATCAAAAAGAGCATATCGTCTAGAGATTTGGCGAAAAAGCTTTGAGTCCCGAAGGGCCCGAGCCGACAACGCCCGGGGACCCACCATGTGACGATCGGCAGTCGCAGATTGAGTCAGGTTAAAGTCGCCCCCCACCACCAGGAGCCCGTGTTCCAGTCTAAAGAGGCGGGTGAACACTCTGGTCAAGAATCTGTGTTGGCGGACATTTGGGGCGTACAGTGCACAGAAGGTCACTCTACGACCCTGCCACAGTCCCCTGAGAATAACATAGTGCCCATGAGGATCGCTATAGTAACTAGAGCAGGTGAACGGAGAGCCATGTTTAATAAGTATTGCGACCCCGGCACGCTTACAAGGACCCGCAGAGGAATAGATCTGCGGGAATTGTCTGGAGGCAAACGCAAAGGACCCCTTATTATCGAAGTGCGTTTCCTGGACAAAAATTACGTCAGCGCCCGACTGCCTAAACTCCCTTAGTGCCAGATGCCGTTTCCTATCGGAATTCAGGCCATGTACATTCAGGGATAGTATCTTAGCCATGGGGATGGATAGGGGAGGGGGGCGAGTCTCTTACCTGAGGCGACGTGGAGCCGACGGAGAGCAGAGGTCAAGGACAGAGGCGCCCCGGGAGGTAATCCAGGCAGATTCCACAAATTTTGTGTCGAGCCACTCGAATGAGGGGGGTAAGGAAGGGAGGACTGAAAGAAAAAAGAGAAATTAGTACACAAGAGAAAACAATGAACAATTAGAGCTAACATTTGCACCAGACCTTGAGAGGCCAGTAGGCCTAGGTCAGTACGGATTCCCAAAGACCCGTCCGGCGACCCTCCAAGGGAATGCGCCAGGCGGGTGCCCGGGAGCCCTAGGGTGGTCATCAAAAACTGAAAAACAAAAACAAAACAAAACACGTATAAATATATTCACTGAACCAGGGGGGGGGGGGGCGGGTGAGCAAGGAGCTCCTAATCTCTCAAGTCTCTACAGAGACGCGCCCATCAGGCAGACTAAAGGTGAGGCTGGGGGCACAACAAGGGGGACTGAGTATCCAAAAATGTCCAGGGCAGAAATATCAGGCACAATGAGAAAAAAGTTGAACTGTTCAAAAAATGAGAAACTAAACGTCACAAGTAAAAGGGATTCCAGAATTCAGGTGTCTTCGCAGTGAGGCGCCTTCAGGTACCTCGGCGGTGAGGGGACTTACGGGGGGCCTCCTTGCTCCGGGGGCGGTTAGACGGAGGCACTTTCTGCCAGACGACTGGCGGGGCGGGTGGCGTGGCCACTAAGTCCCATTCGGGGAGAGCGGGGACAGGAATCCCCAAGACATCACAGAAAGTGTCGAGGTCTTCCGGGTACCTCAGAATGGCAGACTTGCTCTGATGTTTGGCCGTGAGGCTGAAGGGGAAACCCCACCTATAGATTATGTGTTCGTCTTGCAGAGCATGGAGCAAGGGTTGTAGGAGCCGGCGTTTTTGTAGGGTAATCCATGAGAGGTCCGGGTACAGCTGCACTGGTACATCCCGAAAAGACACTTTCCTTGCCAAGCGAGCCTGGCGCATGATCTCTTCCTTCAGGGGGTAGGAACTGATGCTGCATATGATGTCCCTTGGTTTGGAGGCGGCGTTCTTAGGACGCAAAGCGCGATGGGCTCTGTCCATCTCAATGCGGGAGTTGGGGGGTTCCCCTAGGAGGGTGTTGAACACTGTCTGCAGCGTGTCCTGAAGGTCTTCCGAGCCTTCGGTTTCAGGGACCCCACGCAGCCTGATGTTATTTCGGCGCCCCCTATTGTCCAGGTCCTCCAAGTGGCGCTGCATATCCCGCAGGAGGGTGCGATGGTCTGCACCTTGAAGTTGAACTCTGTGGACCGCCAACTTGGTTTCCTGAAGTTCTTCTTCAGCCATTTCCACTCGATCCGTCAGGTGTTTCATACCAGACTGGAGCACCTGAATTTCTGAGCGGCACGCTGACTTGACCTCCTCAATCAGTTGTTTAAAATCCTCCTTTGTAGGGATTGCTTGCAAATAAGAGTGCCATTGTGGGGGAACAGGGTGGGCCTGGGCAGGCATCGGCTGGTGCACAGAGGGAGGAGGATAGTGCAGCATTGGCTGAGGGTGCGGGGTGGCATAGCCATGTGCCAGGTATGCTAATTCTGTGGAAGAATGTCCCGGGTCGCTCCAAGACGAGGCCTGGGTGGAGGGTCGGGTCCCCTGGATCTCTGTCCCATGGTGGGGGGTGGGAGGAGTGCCCGCAGTCCGGGCATAGGTGAGAGGGGTAGACTGCAGCTGAGAAAGTCTCTGGGCTTTAGGGGGGGTTGGTCCCGTGCATCAGGGCTGAAGGCCTCATGAAGTCCCACAGGCTCCTGTAGTATCTGGACTGCCGGGTATAGTGGGGCTGGGAGAGCAGGGAAATCCACTGAGGATAAAGAAGGGGTGGGTGAGAGAGAGCCCGGATCCAGCTCAAGCAGGGCAGGGTCAGACATGGTCCTCAGCAGCCTGGGGTATGCCTCAGAGCACTGTGTGAAAAGCTGAGGGGGGGCGGGGGGGCCAACCACGCTGACCTGTGCTCCATGCAGCGCAGCTGCAGAGAAGGAGGAACGGCTGGGGCTGTGTGGACTCACCGCTCCAGAGGCAGAGGTGGGGTCCATGGAGCTCGGCGCTGCCGACGAGTGTGCCTCTGGAGGCCGGGAGTCAGAGCGAGCCGGCTGGATGGGCTGTGAGGACGGCTGAGATCCCTCAGTGGAGCGGTCCGGCGCCATCTTGTCCTCGCCGCCGCGCGGCGTGTCTTGGTACATGAAGAAGGTTCTGAGGTCCGTTACGGTGCCGGGTGAAGGTTGCGAGGTACCCCGAGATTTTGTGGACCTAGCGTACCTGGATCTGCCCATTAAAGTGCTGCGAAAAGTCTCCAAAAGTGCCTTTGTAGCTCGGGCTGTGAGAGAGCAGAAGGCTTAGGCTGCCATCTAGGTTGGCTTCCAGTCACGCCCCCCGATCTGAAATTTTTATTGTGACTACGATATTGCGGCGGACATATCAGACACCTTTGACACATTTTTGAGACCATTCACATTTATACAGCGATCCGTGCTATAAAAATGCACTTATTACTGTGTAAATGTGACTGGCAGGGAAGGGGTTAACACTAGGGGGTGATCAAGGATTTAAATATGTTCCCTAGGGAGTGATTCTAACTGTAGGGGGCAGGGACTCACAAGGGGAGGAGACCGATCGGTATCCCTATGTACAAGGAACACACCATTGTTCTCCTCTCCTCTGACAGGACGTGGATCTGTGTGTTTACACACACAGATCCACGGTCTTGCTCTGTTACTGGGCAATCGCGGGTGCCTGACGGACACCGTGGCCGCCAGACACGCGCATCAGGTCTCCAGTGACGTGGCATGCGTGCGTGCGCCGGCCCGCGCCCCCTGGTGGGCCGGTAAGTCGAGGACATCATATGACGCCCACCTACAACAAGAGCCGCACCGCCCAGCCGTCATTTGATGGCCGGCGGGTGACAAGTGGTGAAAGTAATGCAGTACCATATCGCAAAAAAGGAAGGAGGTTAAACCTTCCGCGGCTGAAGTGGTTAATTCAACCAGCAACATTCAGATCAGGAAATTTTTCTGTTATCTGCACATACTCCTGAATATGTGTTACTTAAAGCTGGCCATAAACGATTCCATTTTCTAATGAATGTTCACTAGGGATGAGCCGAACACCCCCGTGTTCGGTTCGCACCAGAACTGTCGAACAGACCGACCGTTCAAGCGAACATTTAGAACCCCATTGAAGTCTATGGGACTCGAACGTTCGAATTCAAAAACGATCATTTTAAAGATATTCAATTTATTGTTGGAAAACGTTTTTGAGAACCCGGTCTTGCCCCAGGGAACATGTATCAATGGAAAAAAGTTTAAAAAACTGTATTTTTTTCTGGAGCAGGACTCCTGAAAAAACTACCGTTTTTAAAACTTTTTTTCCATTGATACATGTTCCCTCGGGCAAGACCCGGGTTCTCAAAGACGTTTTCACAGGCAGACTATAGACACCCATCAGGTACAATATTTAAAGGAATTTTTCATATTTTTTTTATTTAAGCATTATTAAAATCACTGCTCCAGGAGCAGTGATTTTATTGATGCTTAAATAAAAAAAAAAAAATGAAAAATTCCTTTAAATATTCTACCTGCTGTGTGTCTATACCTGTGATAACGTCTTTAAATAGCACAATCACCTGCCTGCCAGTAAATTAGGAAGAACTGATCCAGCTAAGCTATACAGTGTATAAATATATGTACAACTCCTAGGGATGTATATATATCCTCTACACACTGTAAATTAAGCTAAACTGACTAGCCTGCCTGCCTGCTCTATCTAGCTATATAAAAAGACAATCTCTCTGTCTCTCTGACTGATCTCTGTTCAGCGCTGGAACACACTACACGAGGCCGCCCAGCAGGCGGCCTTATATAGTGTGGGCCGTGTGCTAAAGCCCTGAGCCATAATTGGCCAAAGCCACCCTGGCTTTGGCCAATTATGGCTCTCCGTTTTTTGCGCGCTGTGATTGGCCAAGCATGCAGGGTCATAGTGCATGCTTGGCCAATCATCAGCGCGCAACGTTGCAGTGAATTATGGGCCGTTGCGCGTCACTCGAATTTGGCACAAACGACCCGATTTGTTCGAAATTCGTCGAACATACGAACAGACAATGTTCGAGTTGAACATACGTTCTAATCAAACGCGGAGCTCATCCCTAATGTTCACAATAACATTTGTTTGACAATTCTTCAGTTCATTCAATGATTTGACGAATGTCATTTGAATATACTTCAAAAAAAGTTTGCTTTTTACATTCAATTTTGGAGTGAATGGTTTTCACAAACAAAAATTACTTTCAGGCCGCGTACACACGAGGAGACATGTCCGATGAAAACGGTCCGACGGACCGTTTTCATCAGGCATGTCTCCTGGGATGTTTTAGTCTGATGTGTGTACACACGATCAAACCAAAATCCCAGCGGACAGACATGAAAATGCTTCCACGAATGCGTCGAATCCATTCGACGCATGCGGGGGATTTCGGTCCACTGGTTAGGCGTACTAACCAGCGGACATGTCCGACGGACAGGTTTCCAGCATGTTTTAAAACTTTTGTCCGCTGGAAACCTGTCCGCTAGACCGTACACACGATCGGATATGTCGGCTGAAACTGGTCTGCGGACCAGTTTCAGCAGGCATGTTCATTTGTGTGTACGCGGCCTCTGACGGACCGTTTCAGCAGACAAATTCGATCGTGTGTACGGGCGGACAGACAGGTTTTTCCAGCAGACAAATTTTAAAGCATGCTTTAAAATCTAACTGCTGGGATCCCGTCCGTTCGACATGTCTGCTGGTTAGTACACTAACCAGCGGACATATCTGCCCGCACATGCGTAGAATGGATTCGACGCATGCGTGGAAGTTTTTTACTTCCTGGTGCGGTGACGTGGCGGCGTCAACGTCACCGCCACGTCACCGCGCTGTCTGCCGGCGGGGAATTGGTTTGATCGTGTGTACACGATCAAACCAAAATAGCCCAGCAGACAAATGCTATCAAATCGGTCCGTCAGACCGATTTGAGCAGATTTATTTAGTCGTGTGTACGTGGCCTCAGTGTTAGGAAATTTGTTGGTTTGAAAAAATATTTTCATCCTGCTCCTTCAATTTTTCTCGTCCCTGTGGTCGAAAACGAATGTCGGTTTGACCCCACTAACCATTACAAAATGAAATGAATGTACTGAAAAAAAAAAAAAAATTGGGGGTGAAATTCTTCTAGGGCATGGCTAGCTTTAGCCAAGCCTTCTCAGATAACAATTGATGTAAGTTGAATTTTAATAAAACCCAAGCTGCTTTGTAATCTGATCATGATGGTGCATTCTGCAATAAAAAGGACATGAAAGTTGTGATCAAAAATCCAAGCAGAGGGCAAATGACTAGTCACCGGTATTGCCTGTGGTCTTCCTGCAGCTGATCTTTCCCCATTATTTACTTACCTTGCCTTGTCTCTGAGTGGAGGTGGTCATCTTGGTTAAGAAGTTGGGCTTTGCCGCCTGCCTGATAACTGCTGATTTGATCACTGGTGGGGAAAATTCAAGCAGCAACAGGAGGCCTGGTTCTGCCCTCCCCCGGTAAACTGGCCACGGTGTATAATGGCTTCTGAGCCCTGACACAGTGGTCAGTTTATGTGTCTCCATCATCCGCAGCTCTCCTGTCTCTCCTCTGTCCTCTCCTCCATCCTCTCCCCCCTCCCTGCCTGTCAGCTGTGTCTGTGCCCGCCCCTCTTGCTGCTGAAATAACATATACATCTATATACAGTACCAACCGTGCTGTCTTCTAATGCTGTTTGGCCCTGCATGTGTGATTTAAAAAAAAATGCAGTATACGCCTCATTTCTGAAAGCCGCTCGGCGCTCACGTGACCAGCCGGCTCTTTCCTCCTCTCCTCCTTCCCTCTCAACTGATGTATGGGGGGGGATACAGACCCTGCTCGCTGCAGCTGTCAGATAAGGAGAGACAAGAGCCGGCCGGTCATGTGATCGGTGCTCAGAAATGGGTTATATACTGCATTTATTTTATAAATCATACACACAGGGGGACACAGCTTTAAGAAACAGCGCGGATAGTACAGTGCCTTGAAAAAGTATTCTTACCCCTTAAAATTTTCCACATTTTGTCATGTTAAAACCAAAAACGGGAATGTATTTTTATTGGGATTTTATGTGATAGACCAACACAAAGTGGCACATATTTGAGAAGTGGAAGGAGAATGAATAATGGTTTTCAAAATGTTGTACAAATAAATATCTGGAAAGTGTGACGTGCATTTGTATTCAGGTACCCTGGGTTAATACTTTGTAGAACCGCCTTTCACTGCAATTACAATTGCAAGTCTTTTGGGGTATTTCTCTACCAGCTTTGCACATCTAGAGAGTGACTTTTTTGCCCATTTTTCTTTGCAAAATAGCTCAAGCTCTGTCAGATTGGATGGAGAGTCTCTGTGAACAGAAATTTTCAAGTCTTACCACAGATTCTCAATTGGAGTTAGGTCTGGGCCATTTTCACACATAAACATGTATTGATCTAAACCATTCAATTGTAGCTCTGGCTGTATGTTTAGGGTCATTGTCCTGCTGGAAGGTGAACCTCCGCTCCAGTCCCAAGTCTTTTGCAGACTCTAACAGGTTTTCTTTTAAGATTGCCCTGTATTTGGCTCCATCCAGCTCCCCTGTACCTGCTGAAGAAAAGCATCCCCACAACATAATGCTGCCACCACCATGTTTCACGGTGGGGATGGTGTGTTCAGAGTGATGTGCAGTGTTAGTTTTCCGCCACGTATAGCGTTTTGCTTTTAGACCAAAAGTAAAGTTTTGGTCTCATCTGACCAGAGCACCTTCTTCCATATGTTTGCTGTGTCCCCCCACATGGCTTCTCGTAAACTGCAAACGGGACTTCCTATGGCTTTCTTTCAAAAGTACTTTCCTCTTGCTGCTCTTCAATAAAGAGTGTGGAGAACACGACTAATAGTTGTCCTGTGGACATATTCTCCCACCTGAGCTGTGGATCTCTGCAGCTCCTCCAGAGTTACCATGGGACTCTTGGCTGCTTCTTTGATTAATGCTCTACTTGCCCGGCCTGTCAGTTTAGGTGGGCGACCATCTCTTGGTAGGTGTGCAGTTGTGCCATACTCTTTCCATTTTTGGATGATGAATTGAACAGAGCTCTGTGAGATGTTCCAAGCTTGGGATATTTTCTTAGAACCTAACCCTGTTTTAATCTTCTTCACAACTTTATCCCTGATCTGTCTGGTGTGTCCCTTGGCCTTCATGATGCTGTTTGGTCACTAAGGTTTTTTAACAAAGGGCTTCACAGAACAGCTGTATTTATACTGAAATGAAATTACACACAGGTGGACTTTATTTATTAATTAGGTGACTTCTGAAGGTGATTGATACCCCTAACTACAATGTAGTGGAACCAGAGTAAAGGGGGCTATATACATATGCACGTCACCCATTTTAGATTTTTATTTGTAGAAAAAATGTAAAACCATTTATCATTTTCCTTCCACTTCACAATTTTGTGCCACTTTGTGTTGGTCTATCACATAAAATTCCAATAAAATACATTTCAGCGGTATTAATCGTTTTTCAAGGCACTGTATATAGATGTTAAGCCGTGTTTTCTCTTGGACGAGAAAACCGGCCGTGTGTAGACTCTCCAGCAGTTTTCCCGACGAGAAAACTGCCGAGAATCATAACAGGAAAATTTAGAACATGTTTTATTTTTTCTCGTTGCGAATCGCAGCGTTTTTTCCTCTGCAGTTTTCCCATAGGAAAACACTGCGGTGGAGCCTACACACGGTTGGTTTTCTCAACCAAGAGAAAACATGTCAGGAAAACCGGCCACGAGTCCTCGGTATACCCGTCGGGTTTCTCGGCGGTGTGTATCTTTCAAGTTTTTAACATTAACATTTCTAAACGTTTCCTAACATTAGCAATAGCAATTTGTAGTGGAGTACAATATTAAACTCCACGATCTCCGCTGGTAACCAGGGTAAATCCACAGTCAGCATTAAAAAGTAAGGCAATGTCCCATATCCCCCCCAGTAACCGGACGAAACACAGCTCTGAGAGTCAACTGACTTTTTATTCACAGGCTTCCATATTTATATAATTCCCCATGCAAGGGGTTTCCAAACAGCCAAACAGATTTAGCAGGGGTAATACAGTAAGGAGCACATGGGGAACTTAACATTTTGGATAATTCTCCCATCAGGCATTGCTGCACGAGGGAAAAGTCGGTTGATAGCTGGGGTCTGGGGTTATGTGTTGTGGGAGTTCGGTTTAAAACTGCCGAACACTGACTGGGCAACATAAAACAAAGTACTTGAATGCTAGTGGCTTACGGCTGCCAGCATATGAATTACTTTGCCCACATAAGACCCAGCAGAATACATAGCATATAATACAGACAAACTTTTGACATGTAACGTCCAGCGTTCCAGAAGTGGCTAGGTTTGCAACACAATTCTTTAGTTTTTGTGTTGTAAAATAAAGACTTTATATCAGGGCTCAAAATTTGAGCTACTAGCCAGGCCTCAAGGTGTACTCGCCACCAGTTGCCCCGCCCAACCCCTACCATGTCCCGCCCCTAATCCCGCCCCTAGACACGCCCTCATAAATCTCATGAAATGACACTTAAATGTTTTATGCAGAATTAAGTTTATAAAAATAAATATTGACAACAACTTTATCCGTGCCCAAAAATGCAGCCTGCCCATGTCTACCAATGCAGCATGTGTCCCCAGTGCAGCCACGTGTCCCCAATGCAACAAAAATGTCCCCAGTGCAGCCAGTGTCCTCATTGCAGCCAGAGTTCCCCCCACATTGCACCCAGAGTTTCCCCCACATTGCAGCCAGAGTTTCCCCCACATTGCAGCCAGAGTTCCCCACATTGCAACCTACCTGCGCTGGGTAAGAGAGAGGAGAGGAGCCGGAGCCACCGCTGCCGCCGCCTGGTTGTTCAAAGCGCGGGAAACATAACAGCTTTCAATTAAATAGCTGTGTTCCCCGCCACGAGCTGTCATATACAGCCCCTCCCCCACATCCGGGAAACTTTGATAGACAGATCACCTGACCAATCCTGGGATGGGTGATCTGTCTATCGAAGTGCCCGGACGGGCTGTATATGACGGGGAACACAGCTATTGAATTGAAAGCTGTTATGTTCCCCACGCTTTGAACAACCAGGCCGCCGTTAGCGGTGTCTCTGGCTTCTCTCCTCTCCTTGCTCGCCCCTTATGCTCCCAGGCAGCCCTCAAAATCTACTCGCAAAATGCGAGTAAGCGAGTGTAAATTTTGAGGGCTGAACTTTATATATTATAAATAGATATTATAGATAGATATTATTATAATTATAAAACAAAATTATATAGATATAATAATGTATAAACTTGTAAACCTTAAAAAAATAAAATTCACCCCGACTATTGTAGTTTCCTCTTAAAAATGTAAAATCATATTGTAATGTAATTTTATTAATTGCAGGAAATTAAAATGGATTACTACAGTAGCTTCTCTGAACTCAAGGGTAGCTAAAGATGTGAAATGCTCTTTGCTAGCTCCAGGGATTTAGACTCCAGAGTCTGCATACATATGATTTGTAGACAGCCACAATATGACCTTGGTCTAAGAACGATGTCTGAAGTAAAGATCGAACATGCTAAGAAATTTCAGATACTGCAGACATCAATTGATAATGAGAAAGTGGCAGCACACATCAAAGAAAAAAAAACTAAACAAATATAAAATGTGGGGGTAAAAATCTTTTCTAATCTTATTTCTACAGGTGCCCATAGACATGAGATGACAGTCACACTGACAACTTTATTTGCAATATATGAAACTAATTTGGAATGTAGATTTATTTATTTTTTTAAATACATAAAAGCTAGAAATAATTAGCATAAAAAAATCGTACCTTTGTTTATGTTGGTTAGCTATCTATTTTTACAATAATAAGATATAATGTTTCTTTTATGTACATTGCTTTCTGTAGGCTACTGCTGTGCCCTCACTTATCGCTATTACGCTACTTGCAATCACAATAGGCAGTGTGAAGATTGACATCCCTTGTCATTATCTGGAGACTGCAGCAAGGCTTCAGCAATCACTAGTATTTAAGATAATTAGAAGGTGTATTATTGTTGATCATTGTGGTTAGATTGTCATTCCCTGCCAGGATTCAATGCATTTCTAAAGGTCTCTGGTGGTGGTGATTCCATATGTTTTTGAATAATTGGCTTAAAAGGAATTGACCTTGAAATACAACGAACGGTTTGAAAACGATAATCTATACAAGTGTCCTTAAAAACAGATAAAAACATATTATAAAGGATTCAGCATTTGAGCGCTATTATCTGCTTAAGTGGGAGGAAAAAATACTACATTGAAACGTTGATTTACGAGTAATGTGGTTAAATAAAGAGGTCCGGGAAAAAAAAAATGAAAAGCCAGCAGCTTCAATAAATGGACCTTTACCTGTCCTGCTGTCCCTTGATGTCGGCAGTAGGGTTCCTGGCGTGAAGCCGAAAGGCTACACTGCCGCCGCCATTGCGGGTAAGGGAACCCAGCAGTGCAGCCTTTTGGCTTTACATCGGGAACCCTACTTGCTCATGCAGGAGGCCCTGCTCCTCTCTCCTATTAGCCCGGCGGCCAGGGGAGGAGGAGGAGGGAGCCCCGCGGTGATGTCACTGCCGCGGCGGACTTCGGCAAGTGGTAAAGGATACCTGTCTTTGACAGGTATCCTGCCCCCCCCCCTCAGTGCCACAATTGGCACCTTTCAGGGGGAAGGGAAGGGTCTTTGACAGGTATCCTTTCCCACTTCCGAGAGTCCGCCGAGTGGAAGTTCCACTTTCGGGTGGAGCTCCACTTAATCCACTCCTTGTCCCCTTACATGCCACATTTGGCATGTAATTTTTTTGGGGGAGGAGTGGGGGCTTTAGGAGGAGTGGGACACCCTGTTCCACTTCCTCCTTCCATCCCAGGGGCTGCTAAGGCGATATGTCATATCGCCTTTTAGTGGCCCCTCCCTGTAGGCGATCGCTTGTAATGCATGACAGGTCCCAGGCGACTGCCTGTCCAATCAGTGAGTGCCCAGCCGTGAAGCCGAAAGCTGTCATGGCCGGGTTTCCACAGTAACAATAACGATGCCGGCCGGAGAGGAGGGTAGAGGAGCGGAACTCCGGCCAGCGTGTCGCTGGACCGTGGAGCAGGTGAGTGCATGTTTAATAAAAGCCAGAAGCTACACTTTTTGTAGCCGCTGACTTTTAATAAACATTAAAAATGCCTGGAACTCCCCTGTAACAAGCGTTTTGAATAACGAGCAACTTTTCTTAATTCTGACTTGGTTTGCGAGTGTTCTCTCGCAAAATGAGAACAATTCAAGCTAATGGGGTGTGCAGTACTGCATTTGCCAGAAGTGTGGGGGTGCCGGTGACACTCGGAATGGTTCGGAGCCATTCCAAGCCGTTTGGAAATACACGGAATCACACATAAATACTCAGAAGAACTCAGTTCCCGAGTGTTTTGGAACCTTTCAGAGGGTTTCCGAGGTCAGCCGAGCTGTCCACGACTATTTCCGAGGTTCTCCGGCGCCCCCCAAGTTTAGCCACATGTGGTATTGCATGCCATAGAAGTCAGTGCAGAACAAATTATCTTTGATTCCATTGACTTCTATGGGGAAACTCGCTTTGATATGCGAGTGTTTTGGATAGCATGCATTCACCTGGAAGGGATTAAACTTGTAATCCAAGGTCCACTGTAGCTTTTATCATACAAAAATGTGAGATTACTTCAATCAATGGCCTACTTGAAACAATGAATCCATGGTGAACTTATGAATACTAAACTCATATGAGCACTCAGCGACTCACAGCAGGAGTCCGGCGCGTCCACATTCACCGTTTCAGTTCTGATTTCAGACCAAATTTTTGGGCTGAATCGCACCAGAGCCGCTGTGGAAATATGTACACCGGCTTCATAGAGAGTCGGTCATAATCTCTTGCTATTGTGAATTAGATGCAGAGGAAACTGTACTAAATTCACACTAGTGTGAACCAAGGGCGGATCCAGAGTCTAGTCTCGGAAGGGGCACTGCCAGAAAATAAGGTGTTGCTTACAGAACTCAATTAGGTGTCCGATGTGTCCGCTGCAATGTTGCAGTACCGATAAAAAATCAATGATTGCCGCCATTACTAGTAAAAAATATTTAAATATAAATGCCATAAATCTATCCCATAGTTTCTAGACAATTGTCAGGGACTGCAGACATGGTACAAGAGATGGTCAGAGACTGCAGATATAGTACAAGAGATGATCAGAGAATGCTGACATGGTACAATAGATGGTCAGAGAATGTAGACATGGTGCAAGAGATGGTCAGAGAGCAGACATGGTACAAGAGATGGTCAGAGAATGCAGACATGGTACAAGAGATGGTCAGAGACTGCAGATATAGTACAAGAGATGATCAGAGAATGCAGACATGGTATAATAGATGGTCAGAGAATGCAGACATGGTGCAAGAGGTGGTCAGAGAGCAGACATGGTACAAGAGATGGTCAGAGACTGCAGACATGGTACAAGAGATGGTCAGAGACTGCAGACGTGGTACAACGGATGGTCAGAGACTGTAGACGTGGTACAGGAGATGGTCAGAGACTGCAGACGTGGTACAAGGGATGGTCAGAGACTGCAGGCATGGTACAAGGGATGGTCAGAGACTGCAGGCATGGTACAAGGGATGGTCAGAGACTGCAGGCATGGTACAAGGGATAGTCAGAGACTGAAGACATGGTACAAGAGATCAATGCAGCCTCATCAGTGCCCATCATTGCAGCCTCACTGTGCATATGAACGCAGCCCCACCTTTGTATAAAAATTCAGTCCCACTTTTGTATATTAATGCAGTCCCACTTTTGTTTATTAATGCACTACCACTTTTGTATATTAATGCACTACCACTTTTGTATATGAATGCAGCCCCACCTTTGTATATGAATGCAGTCCCACCTTTGTATATGAATGCAGTCCCACCTTTGTATATGAATGCAGTCCCACCTTTGTATATGAATGCAGTCCCACCTGTGTATATAAATCCAGTCCCACCTTTGTATATAAATCCAGTCCCACCTTTGTATATAAATCCAGTCCCACTTTTGTCTATGAATCAAGTATCACTTTTGTCTATGAATCCAGTCCCACTTTTGTCTATGAATCCAGCCCACTTTTGTCTATGAATCCAGTCCCACTTTTGTCTATGAATCCAGTCCCACTTTTGTCTATGAATCCAGTCCCACTTTTGTCTATGAATCCAGTCCCACTTTTGTCTATGAATCCAGTCCCACTTTTGTATATAAATGCAGCCCCACTTTTGTCTATTAATGCAGCCACACTGTGCATGGCACTCACCATGGCATTACCTCGATCACACACAGCAGGTATCTCCTCTCCCGACGTGTGTCATGGAACAAACAGGAGCTGTAGGTCTGTGTTCGGCAGGGCAGTGTGCTCTAGTAAGGTCCCCCCTAGACGGGCTTGTGTGATAGACAAAACACTGATTCAATCAGTGTTCCATCTCCATCTACTATCACACGAGCAGGTCTAGCACAGGCAGCACAGCCCAACACAGATCCAGCTCTCACACAGAGCCAGAGATGCCCAATGTCATACACGCAGGAGAGAGGGGAGCGCTGCCGTCAGCTACAGTTTAAAGCAGCCTCAGGACAGGCAGCCTACCGGCCCTGGTGATGAGAGAGAGAGAGAGACTCGGCAGCTGCAGGCAGGCCCGGACTGGGACAAAAAATAGGCCTGGGCATTTTAGACTGAGCAGCCCGGGGGGGGGGGGAAGAAAGATAGATAAAGATAAAAAGAAAGAAGGAAGGAAGATAGATTGATAGATAGATAGAAAGCAATAAGGGAAGATAGATAGATAGATAGATAGATAGATAGATAGTGTTATGTACTGGAACGTACCTTGTAGCCAGAGCCTAGTGTGCAGGAATAGGCCTCTCTTACAGCCCCGACTCCGGAGCTGCTGGAGTGGGAACAGCAAGCTCGGGAGCGCGGTGAGGTAGGAGTGCCTGGTGATGACAGCAGTCCGGCACGGTTATGGTCCCTCGGGACGGTCAGTGCAGGAGATGGCGCCCCTGGAGCTGGCACAGGTACTGGACAGCGGGAGCTGGTGGAGCAAGCCGGGTTAAGACAAGCGGATGATATCAGGATCAACAGAGTCAGGCAGGCAGGTTATCAAGAGTCACTCTTGGGCGTATAAGCGTAGTCAGATTTCAGGCACTGGGTCTGGTAACGGTGGGCAGTAGAGCAGAGCAGAGTCGGATCAGGCCCGGGGGTCGGGTAGGATTGGTTCGGATAGTCAGACGGAGCCAGGTCGGTAGGAACAACAGGTGCAACAGATCACAGGTTTCACAGGTACTAAGCTGCAGATCAGACAGCGAAGTGTCACTGCAGCTGCTGTTCTTTTAAAAGGCAAAGTGGCGCCAATCGTGTCTAACGAGCACGCGCGTGCTCGACCGCCGTGCATGTGCGCGTGTAGTACGAACGCGCGTATTTGGCGCACGTACGCGCGTGTTAGAGGTACGAACGCGCGCATTTGAGGCACGTCTGCGCACAGAGACAGGTAACTGCTGCAGATTCTGCCTATTGGCATGTGTGCGCATTCGTGCTCGCCGGAGCCTACTGGCAGGTTCCTGACAGACAGATAGATAGATAGATAGATAGATAGATAGATAGATAGATAAACAAGAAAGATAGATAAATAAACAAGAAAGATAGATAAATAAACAAGAAAGATAGATAGATAAACAAGAAATATAGATAAAGATAGAAAGCAAGAAGGGAAGGAAGGAAGATAGATAAAGAAAGAAATATAGATAAAAGAAGAAGGGAAGATAGATAGATAGATAGATAGATAGATAGATAGATAGATAGATAGATAGATAGATAGAGAAGGGAAGGAAGATAAATAAAAAAAGAAAGATAGATAAAGATAGAAAGAAAGAAGAGAAGGAAGGAAGATAGATAAAGATAAATAGATAGATAGATAGATAGATAGATAGATAGATAGATAGATATAGATAGACAGTGCGGTGCGTCTATAGAGGGCGCCGGAGCGCCGCCCCCTCTGGCTCAGCCACGACAATGGGCACAGTGGCGACGATGAGCACAGTGGCGACGATGGACACAGTGGCGAAAATTGGCACAGTGGCGACAATGGGCACAGTGGCGACAATGGGCACAGTGGCAACAATTAAAGGGCACAGGGGCATCAATTGGCACAGTTGCGACAATTGAAGGGCACAGTGGCTGTGTTTGATGGCATTGCACAGTGGTGACACTTGCTGGCACAGTGGCTGTGTTTGATGCCATGGCACAGTGGCTGTGTTTGATGCCATGGCACAGTGGTGACAATTGATGGCACAGTGGCTGTGTTTGATGGCATGGCACAGAGGTGACAATTGATGGCACAGTGGCTGTGTTTGATGGCATGGCACAGTGGTGACAATTGATGGCACAGTGGCTGCGTTTGATGGCACAGTGGCTGTGTTTGATGGCACAGTGGCTGCGTTTGATGGCATTGCACAGTGGTGACAATTGATGGGCCTAGTGGCTGCGTTTGATGGGCACAGTGAGGCTGCAATTGTTTTTTTTTTTTTCATTTGCGCCCACCAAAAATTTTGAGCACCAGCCGCCACTGTAAATAGATAGCTAGATCGATTATTATCTATCTATCTACAGTGGCAGCTGGTGGGGGGGGTGCAAATGAAAAAAAAAAGAGGAAAAAGAGATAGAGAGAGAAAGAAAGAAAGGTGAAGAGAGAGCGAGAGAGAAGGGAATGAAGAGCACCCCATACATCAGTGTACAGTACTCTCAGTACTCACTCAGAGGCAGGAGGGACTGACTGGATGGATATCAGACTCCATCTTTCCTTTCTGAATGCTGGGCTTGAATCTTCCCGCCCACATCCCTTAGGCAGCAGAACAGTGTCCGTCGGGAGAGTGGGCGGGGCAGACACGGGAGAAGAAGAGAGGAAGGGGAGGAGTAGAAGCAGCTCCTCTCCTCTAACTGGCCGTGGGGGCAGCAAGGGGAGGGGAGAAGTGTCAGAGCTGGCTATGATACCCCAGCTGATCTCTCTCTATCTGGCGCTGTGTTGGTGGTGTACACCCCTGGGGAGACGTGACATACGGCCCGCTGGCCGCCGAGGGCCGTTCGCGGGCCGCAATCGGCCCGCAATCGGCCCGCGGGCCGAAACCGGCCCACAGGCATTTGCTAGGTTTGCCCTATGGCCAGTCCGGCCCTGGCTGCAGGCACCACAAAGCAGTTTAAAAAAAATTGTAAAAAAATGCCTGTTGTCTGTGGATTATTAAGACCAGACATGGTGCCAAGAGGCTGGAAAAGTGTCACTAAACACACATCATAAAAATGGTGTATTACATGCTGTTCATGCTGTTCATGCTCACTTTGAAATTCCATTTCTGTATTCTGCAAAAAAAAACTGGTTGATCCTACTGTTCTCTATCTCTCCCTTCTGTCCAAGTGGACAGGGATTTTTAGATAGGGATTTTGCAGAGCAGTGTTGGCGGCTCTGCACATGCTTTCGGAATTTTCGGAAATTTGAAAATTCGGAATTTTGGAAATAGGAATTTCGGAATATTTAAAATTTCGTAAATTCTAAATTTCTGAAATTTGATATCCATTCGAAAATCCATAAATGAAAATCGTAAAATTCTAAAAAATGAAAATTCATAAGTTCGAAAACCCCAAAATCTGAAATAATAACTAACTATTAACTATTACTAACTATTAAATTATAGGTTTAGAAATTTCCTTTCAAATTTGGCTGTTAGTGAACGTAACAAATACTAATTTATCTGAAGTTACAAATTATCCAATAACGAATACCGCATCTAAACAAATGTAATGTAACGATCTAATAATAATAATAACTTTTTATTATTATTTTTTATTTGTTTCATTCCATTTGTTTAGATGTAGAATTTGTTATTTCGGATAATTTGTAACTTCAGATAAATTTGTATTTGTTACATTCACTAACAGACACTTATGAAAGGAAATTTCAACACCTAGAATTTAAATTCCAATATTTTTATTGAGGAAAAAAGAAAATAAAACTGGTCTCGAAATGAACAGACATAAGAGTAAAATAAAGGTCGGCAGACATTCAATATCTCAATACAATAATATAAAAAGTTATCACTATAAATTTCAGTCTCCAATCATTACAACAAATGTAAAATTAAGAATACATAGCCAAATATCAATGGGACTGAATAACAGATCCTCCCAATGAGCTTGGATCCCACCAAAGACAGTGAATGGCGGTGACCCAAGACCACAAGGAATCCCAGCAGCGGACCCCGAGATTGTCCCAGGACCCACTACCGTGAAAGCCCCAAATGTGATCGTCCGTAGCAATCAATAAAAACCTAAAAGAGGAGAAAGTAAAAGAGCAAAAAAAAAAAGAAATAGGAAAGAGAAAAGAAGAAGGAAGAAGGGGAAGAAATAAAGAAAGAGAGAGGGTCAACCTGGAGCTCCTCAAGGAGTCGAAAGGTAGTCAATCCATGGATCCCATACCGTATTAAATTTCTCGGAATTATTACAGAGTAAATAGGTCAGCTTGTCATTGATCATAATCCAATTAAGTTTACTTTTAACCTGATCAAGAGGAATTGTCGCTTGTCTCCAATGCCTAGCAATTATAATTCTAGCCGCCAGCAAAATATAAGTAATCAATTTTACAGATTTTTTAGGTGTTTCATCAGGTAATTTGTGAAAAAGAGCGACTTCAGGGGATCTACGAATGTTTACCCCTGTTACTGAATTTATAAGATTGAAAATCCTAATCCAGAACCGAATTACGAGGGGACACTGCCACCAAATATGGAGCATCGTCCCTAACTGTCCGCATCGTCGAAAGCAATTAGGCGAAATAGAGGGATGCATTTTAGCTACCCTAATTGGTACCAAGTACCAACGCAAGAGCGTTTTATAGTTGGCCTCTATAAGGGTAGTGTTAATAGAAATTTTGGATAGCTTATATGCAATGTCCTGCCATTCAGTCAGATCAAAAGTAAGGTTTAAGTCCCTCTCCCACTGGTTCATATATGTAAGTTTTGAATCTGGTTCAGTAAGAGAAGAGTATATCGCAGAAATCCGCCCCCTTTGTAAACCCCTGGCTTGACATGACAATTCAAATGTCGTGAGCGCAAGTGTCTCACTCGTAGATTAAGTTTAGATCTGGCGAAGGATATAATTTGGTTATATCGAAATATTTCACTAGGAGGCATTAGAAACGTGTCTATAAAATATTGCATAGAGTATACCTGAGATCCATTAATAAAATTGCCAATTCTTAATAGCCCCTTATTGAGCCACCATTAAAATAATTGTGGAGTCAAGCCAGGTGGAAACTCCGGGTTACAAAAGATAGGAGCTAGTGGTGTATGCAAGGATGCTAAAGGGCTGCGGTGGCGTGTTCTGTCCCAAATTACTAAAGAATGCGATAAAGTAGGGCATAATATGGGTGGGCGTAAACGACTAGGAAGCCACATTAAAGATCCTACCACAATGGGATAACAGGAGAGTGCTTCAATGGAAACCCATAAGGGGACTGAACCCTTAGCAGTGGTGTAGGCTAGCTGGGCAATCTGAGCTGCTTGAAAGTATGCCTGTAAATTAGGAAGACCCAGCCCACCCATAGGTTTTGGTATGTAAAGTGTTCGTTTCTGTATCCGAGGCCTCTTACCCCCCCCCCCCCCCCCCACACACACACACAAAGCGCGAAACCTCAGTCTGCAGACGCTGCATCTCTCTCCTCGGGACTGCCACTGGCAGAACTCTAAAATAGTAAAGGAGTCTGGGTAGGAATGTCATTCTTATTGAGTTAACTCTGCCAAACCATGAGAGAGAATAGTCCGCCCAGCAACGGAGATCTTCCCTAAGTTTCTTAAATAATGGGGGATAATTCGCCTTATAAACAGTGTCAATAGAGGATGTCAACCGGACCCCCAAGTACGGGAGGGAGTGATGAGTCCACTGAAAAGTATAGGTATTTTGGAGAGTCTGTATTACCGCAGGAGGTAGTGAAACATTAAGCGCTATTGTTTTTTGAGAATTCAAAGACAGACCAGAAAGTTGTGAAAATGTATCTAATAAGGTCAGCAAATTAGGTAAAGTTACTTGGGGGTTAGTGATATACATGAGGACATCATCGGCAAATAATGCACATTTGTGTTCCTGTTGTCCACAATGAATTCCGTGAATTTTGGGGTGGGAACGAATTGCCATAGCTAGGGGTTCAATTGCCAATGCAAAAAGCAAAGGAGAAAGTGGGCAACCCTGCCTTGTACCACGCTTAATAGGGAATGGTGACGATTTATAACCTCTAATTGTAACTTGGGCTACTGGGGTGCTATATAGTGTATTCAGTAAGGAAAGAAAGAAGAACCAAACCCTAAGGTCTCCAAAGTAATAAAAAGAAAGTTCCAATTTAGACTATCAAAAGCCTTGTTAAGGTCAAGTGAAAGGAGCAACAGTTCTCGGGCTAGAGGAGCATCCCAATTGGAGCTTACTGCTGAGATCAAACTTATAGATCTACGGATTTGTTCCAGTGTCTGACGTCCTGCTATAAATCCTGACTGATCCTTATGGATGTATTGCGCTAAAAAAGTATTAAGACGAGAGGCCAGAAGTTTTGTTAGGATCTTTAAATCACAGTTTATCAGCGAAATTGGGCGGTAGTTACAAACATCAGTAGCGTCCCTGTTGGGTTTAGGAATAACACTAATATATGCTTTATTTTCATCAAACGGGACCGCCCCTCCATCCCGCAGGGAATTAAAATAAAGTGCCATATGTGGAACCAGCTGTTCAGAGAATATTTTATAATAAAAGTTGGGAAGCCCGTCAGGGCCTGGAGATTTATGGAGTGAAAGTGTTTTGATAGTGTTACAGATCTCCTCACCCGTGAACGTCCATAAGATCTCTATGGTCATCCGCAATGGACAAGAGGGGAAGATTCCCCAGGAATTCCCTAATGGACGGAGGGGCAGCATCCCGGGGACTCCCATACAAACCAGCATAAAAATTATGAAACTCCCGAAGAATCTTTTGGGGATCTTGAGATAGGTGACCCCCCGAAAGCCTAATTTTGGGGAGTGCCGTTTGAGAATGCCTAGGGGTAAGCTTATGCGCCAGCAAGGAACCTGGACGATCTCGCCAAGTAAAAAACTTGTGATTCGTCCAACGTAGTTGTTTCCCGGCCCTTGTGGTAAGACAGATATTAAGTTCAAGGCGGGATTGCTCCAGTTTAGTAAATAGATTGGGAGATGGAGAACATTTATGTTGCTTAGCTAAGGCTTCGTATTCCTTGGTTTTAGCAGAGATCAACTCATTGCGAGATCTTTTAAGTCTGGAGGCCAGTTGGATAAAAGCTCCCCTAACAGAAGCTTTGTGTGCGGCCCAATTGATTGCAGGTGAGGTGTCGTCTGCTACATTGATTTCGAAGTAAGACTTCAAATGATTTGAAATCTCAAGACAGTGAGATTCATCACTGAGGAGAGACTCATTCAAGCGCCAGTGTGATTTTGCTATCCTACTGGCAAGATTTGATAACTGAACCACAACAGGATCATGATCAAGAAGTGGATAATATTTTGGCAGAAATCAACCTAGGTACCAGTCCCGAAAAGAGAAACACGTGGTCTATACGGTCTATACGTGAGTAATGCCCATGTGCTCTAGAATAATGGGAGTAGTCTCGAGATGTGGGATTAGCTTCTCTCCAGGCATCAACTAAATCATAATGATAAAGCAACTGTGCAAATTTGCGGCTCTGCCTGGGAGGGGAGCGGAGCCCAGTGGTATGAGATTTGTCCTTAATGAGATCCAAAGCTAAATTGGAGTCACCCGCCAAAATTACTTCCCCTTCAAATTCAGGAGCCATGGATCGTAAAAGGGAGTGAAAGAATGCAACTTGATTTGTGTTGGGAGCATAGTAAACTAGAAAGGTTACCAAAGTTTCCCCCAAGTGACCCTTTACCAAAAGATAACGTCCATCTTTGTCCCTAAGAACTTTTGTTTCGGTGAATGATATTCGTCTAGAAAAGCAAAGGGCCACTCCCCTTTTTTTCTCTGACGCATTCGCATAGTAACAAAGAGGAAAGTCCTTATGTAAGTACCTAGGGGTAAATAGGGAAGTAAAGTGTGTCTCCTGGAGAGCAACAATGTCTGCCCCTAGAGATCGATAGTGAGTAAAAGCCTTTGATCCTTTTATAGGGAGACCCTGTACATTATAGGAGAGTAGGCGAACACTTCTGGAATTGGTCATTATATTAGGCATAGGAAACAGTCAGCCAATTATACATAAACAAACTCACCCACCGATCTGCAAACTTCAAGATCCAGAAGAACCAAGAGAACCTCCAGGTGACCCTCAGGAGAGAACAATAAAAATGAAAGCAGTAATTGAGAAAGAGATAGAGAAAGAAAAGAAAAGAGAGAAACAGGTAATCGGGCCAGGAAGCCCCTGGCACCGAGTAACATAGCATCAATAAACAATAAATCAGGTGTTGAAACCAAAAACAAAATGTCTCAGAGCGAATGCTCTGAGTACGAAGGAGTCTCCACCAGAATCAAGTAATGGGAAGAGTCCTTCGAGAAAGGAGAGTGCATAGACGCCCCCCGGCAGTAAAGGCACATATAAAAAAAGGGTTAAGGCCCCATCGTACCACCCATGAAAACTTTAAACATAACATAAGAAAACAACCAACGTTCAGTGTAGTGGTAAAAAAAAAAAAATTAAATAAAAAAAAAAAAAAAAAAGTCCAACCTGGGGAAAAGAAAAAAAATAAAAATAAATAAAAGGTAAAAACAAGTATGACCTCAAAAAATAAACAAAAAATATAGAACCATTTAGGCAACAGATGTATGTCACGTCATCTACTCAAGGAAAAAAATAAAATGAAAAATTATATATAAAAAAATGAAAAATAAAAAATAAAGAATTTTAAGGCAGCGGTTAATGTCCTATAACCTGACCACTGAGAAACCGCCGTCCCATACAGGAGGACCAAGCAATTGCATGTAAGAAGTTCTCAAGATGTGCGAGAAGTAGACGCTGATTTTTTCGTCGGCGAAGTCGTCCAAAGGGGGGAGAGTGGAGGAGGGGGGTGGCTGGATCCAGGCTGATTCCGAGATGGACTACGGGAGATGAAACCCAGCTTCAGTAAGACCGTTTCGCCCTCAGGGAATGTAGAAAAGGAGTAAGATTTGCTGTTATAGGTAAATTGAAGCTTAAAGGGGTAGTTCCATCTATAGCGAATATTTTGTTCGATCAGCGGCAGTAACAAGGGTTTAAATGACCGCCTCTTTTGGATGGTAGCCTGGGATATATCCGCAAATACTTGAATCTTGAGCCCATCTATCTCTAGATCTGGATGTTCTCTAGAGTAACGCATCACTGCTTCTTTGATCCGGAAAAAGTGGGGTTTTACAAAAACGTCCCTGGGGGGGCCATCAGGTTTTGGAGGAACCAGAGCTCTATGAACACGATCGATTTCCATATGAATTTCATCGATATCAGGTACTGCAGCTTGCATTAGCGAATAAGTGACAGAAGTGATATTCTTCACTTTCTCCGGAATACCTCTAATACGAAAATTATAGCGCCTAGCGCGATTCTCAAGGTCGTCTATTTTTGAGAAAAGCTTCCTCAAGACGATCCTGTAAATCAGCTATCATATTTGAGTTTTGGGAAACTCTATGGACAGTGTCATCTACCTTCGATTCAATGCTTTCCAAACGGTTCCCCAATTCCTGAAAATCTTGTTTTATGTCCAAAGCTAACTTATCAGTGGCTTTCGTCAATTCTCTCTGCAGCAAATCAGCAAAGCGGGCCAATAGTATTGGGTCTCCTGAGTATTGCGGTTGAGCTGATGGGACAGCAGGGGAATCAGCTGTACTATCTTGATCAAGCTCCTGGCAACTGGACTGGCTGCACATGATTTCTGCCATCTCTCTATCTAAAGCAGAGGATGTGTGAGACTCCTGGCTACGTGACAGGGCTGTAGCCTGTGCAGGGCTCAATGATGAGCAAAGTGCAGTTGTGAGCTCACCTTTTGCCAGGGAAGGCTTGGAGGATCCTGACTTGGAGTTCCCAGTGTCCAAAGATTTGGGGATCTTACTCTGATTGAACCGCTTCTTCTCCCCTGAGACTGACATCCCTCGTGTAGTGCAGCCGGTCGCCATCTTGGATTTCTTCCGTGCAGCACGGAGTGAATAACCAAAGTCTCCCTGGGACTTTTCACCCGACCTGGACATCCACCATGTTCCCGGTCCTCACCACAGGAGGATCGGGTGACAGTGAGCAGCGGGCAGGACGTGGGGCCGCCAAATAGAGCTAAAACGGAACAGCTCAGAAGCACATCTACTCCGGCCGGCCGCGCATGCGCTCTCCCACCCAGAATTTAATAGTTATTAATAGTTAGTTATTATTAAGAATTTTACAGAATGTATTTTTTTCCCCGATTTTCGGATTTTAGAAAATTCTAAAATTCCAAATTCCAAAATCAAAGATTAGAAAACTAGAAATTTAAAAATTCCAACCTCCAAAATTTGAAGATCGGAAATTAAAAAATTTAAGAAAATTCAGAATTTTAAACTTTGGAAATTAGAAATTCTGGATTTTTGAATTTACAAATTTTCATATTTTTCTGATTTTATAACCTTCTAATTTTCTGATATATATACAGGGCTCGAAATTTCAAGTCCTAAACTACTAGCCAGGCTATAAGGGTTACTCGCCACCAGTTGCCCCACCCAACTCCTA
This sequence comes from Rana kukunoris, assembly GCA_029574335.1. NCBI lineage: Eukaryota > Metazoa > Chordata > Amphibia > Anura > Ranidae > Rana > Rana kukunoris. The sequence continues at coordinate 692,844,762 of CM056049.1, forward strand.
CCATGCCCGTCCCTAATCCCACCCCTAAACACGCCCCCATCAATGCAGCGTAACCAGTGGCCATCAATGCAGCGTAACCAGTGCCCATCAATGCAGCCTGACCAGTGCGCATCAATTCAGCATAGCCAGTGCCTATTAATGAGGCGTAACCTGTGTTCATCAATGAAGCCTGACCAGTGCTCATCAATGAAGCCTGACCAGTGCCCATCAATGCAGCAGATCTGTGCATATCAATGCAGTGTAACCAATGCCTATTAATGCATTGTGACTTGTGCCCATCAATGTAGCTTGACCTGTGCCTGTCAATGAACCGTAACCAGTGCCCATAAATGAAGCCTGACCAGTGCCCATCAATGAAGCCTGACCAGTGCCCATCAATGCAGCCTGACCAGTGCCCATCAATGCAGCCTGACCAGTGCCCATCAATGCAGCGTAACCAGTGCCCATCAATGCAGCGTAACCAGTGCCCGTCAATGAACCGTAACCATTGCCCATCAATGCAGCAGATTTGTGCACATCAATGCAGCGTAACCAGTGCCTATTAATGCAGTGCGACTTGTGCCCGTCAATGAACCGTAACCAGTGCCCATCAATGAACCGTAACCAGTGCCCATCAATGAACCATAACCAGTGCCCATCAATGAACCATAACCAGTGCCCATCAATGAACCATAACCAGTGCCCATTAAGGCATAGGTATGATTCAGACATCATATCTAGGCCTCCAATTACCCCCCCCCCCCCCCAACCTAGCACATCTATGCTCCTATTCTCCTCCCCACTTCTTCCCAGCACACATCTTGTTTAATCCACCATTGCACCAGTGCCTCAGCACACTGTCATATTTACCATTCTCCTGCAGCCACGAGGGTGCACACTGAGGGCGGACTTAGAGGGTTTGAGCCTGCCCACTTAGGAATGCCTTGTAGAGACATTTACCAGGCATTTCTTTCACTTCTATGGAAGGGTACTCTATGTGCCTGTATGGGCAGGGATGTATGACAGGTGGAGAGGGGCAGTGATTTTAATGATGCCTAACTTAAAAAAAAAAGAAAAATTCCTTTAAATATTGCACCTGCTAGGTATCTATAGTTTGCCTGTGAAAACATCTATGAGAACCCGGGTCTTGCCCGAGGAAACATGTATCAATGGAAAAAAGCTTTACAGTAAAAACGGTCATTTTTTCAGGAGTCCTGCTCCTGAAAAAAACTACAGTTTTTTAAACTTTTTTCCATTGATACATGTTCCCTCGGGCAAGACCCGGGTTCTCAAAGATGTTTTCCAACAATAACTTGAATATTGGTCTTTAAAATTATCGTTGTTGAATTTGAACGTTCGAGTCCCATAGACTTCAATGGGGTTCTAAATGTTCGCGTGAACCCGCGGTCTGTTCGAACGTTCTGGTGCGAACCGAACGCGGTAGACATGTGCAGACTGGAATATTTAGTTTCGTTTTCGTTTGGAAAATAAATTTATTTAGTTACTCCCGAAAATCGTTTTGATTTATTTTGTTTTTCGTTGGGGAATAGCTTTCGTCCGAAAATCCAATAATACTTGGTTTCTGTCGAATGGTCAAAAGAATATTCGACGGAACGTCAAATCTTTACGTCGAATCGTACATTTCCGTTCGAATATTCCGCCTACAAGAATTCTAATGTTGTATGACTAGTAATAATGTCGAATCTATTCTCTATAATGTCGAATCTATTTTCTCATAAATCGAAATCTATTCTCTGTAATGTCGAATCTATTATTTCTATAGTGTCGAATCTTTTCCCTATAATGTCGAATCTTTTCCCTATAATGTCGAATCTTTTCCCTATAATATCGAATTTCTCTATATCGAATTTTTACCGCAACGAAAACGAAAATAAAGCATTTTTATGTCGGATCTTTTGGTTTTCGTTTCTTGCACTTTCGTTATCGTCTGTTAAAACGATAACGGAAAAAACAGATTTTCGAACAAAAAATGCATTCTAACGAAAACGAATGCACATGTCTAGAACGCGGGGGTGTTCGACTCATCCCTACTCAACAACTGGAATCAGAAGAATCTCAATTGCATTGCTTCGATCCGTCATGGAAGAGAAGAGGGAGAAGAGCAGGGATAGGGTCCATGCAGCCAATACAGCAGTCCAGGATTTCATATTGGACAGCTCAGCATCCTTAGTGTGGGGGTGGGGAGGTTTTACTGGGGGTTAGATAATTTTTTTTCTGTAAAGGCGAACTTACACTTTAATGCAAAATAAATGTATATTTGGAGAATGCAGGTGTTTGAGAAAGACGTGGTTAGAGCCTGGATCCATATGGAAACACACAGGATTACATGTAAATGACTTGCTGTCACAATAAACCATGGTCTCTTTGTTGTCCTGGGACGTGTGTTCAGAGTACATGAAAGGTGAGCACCTGTCTATATCTAAACATGCACTAATTACAAATGGCAGATGGCTACAAACACTGTCCTTACCGTCCTCTCTGGACTATTGTTCCTTTCAGCAAAGAGAACAAACCCTGCACACTCCTCGCTGCCTCCTATTATTCCTATAAACCACCACATGTTGCCGTACAAACATACCGCAGTGTTTTGGACACAAGGGGCCAGATTCACAGAGCGATTACGCCTGCGCAACTGCTGTTGCGCGTGCGTAAGTCTAAATGTGCGCGTGCGTATAGTTGGACGCGATTCACAAAACAATATACGCCAGAAATCTACGTTTTTTGGTCCGGCGTAATTGAATTAGACATTCGCTTCCCTTCGCGCAAAACTGCGCTAGACACACCATTGATTTGCTAGTCAAATATGCTAATGAGGGAGTTACGGGGATTCACAAAAAAACGCAGTTGCTGCGCAGGCTACGCGATGTGCGCAACTGCAAAATGTCCTGTCTAAAGTTAGAGGACCTAAAAGCTGGTCTAAATTTTGAAAAAAAGTCTAATTGTCAGATAAAGCAACACTGTTAGTGAGGAGTTCAGCAGTCACACGTGTTGCCCAACAATCTGTATGCCAACATGCCAGGGGCATCGTCGCGCATAGCTATACTACTGACTTTAGATGAACAAAGAAGGATGAGGGCACGGAGGATGGCACTAAGGAGGGCACGGGAGATTTTTTTTTTTTTTTTTTGATTTGCTTACATAAAATTTACAATTTAAATTAATCTAATACAATATTCTTATCTGATACAAGCCCCTCACTCTTCACTTGATATATCACACACGCATAGACATCTTTGGCATGAGTGATTCTGAGGTGTCTCGCATCTTCAGATTCCCCCCTCATGCCATCATGGAATTACCACAACCCTGCAGGAGGACATCAGCAGCCCAACACATGGCACCACCCATGACACCCATGACAGCTACATATACAATCAGAGCCCCATCCCCACAGATTTCGAACAGAACATGTATGGGGACAGCTGGCTGGTTGGTGAGTGACATGGGAGTCAGGCATGACTATCCCCTCCCGTGATGCACACCTCACAAGTGGCACATGCATGACTAACATCCTCCTGTCTTTTCCCTTCAAGGTGACTCTGCATATGCACTGGTACCCCATCTCATGACCCCATCTCATGCCAGCTCACATTATGCATCTTTGCACGTTAAACACACACATTAATCATGGCACAATGAGAATGCATGCATGCACACCACTGTGGTCCCTAGCACACACACCCCACATCCTCATCACATTGGATTGGCACCAGTCCACCATGCAGGACTTGTGAGCTGCAACGCCACGCCACGGCTCCAATTATGTCACTGTACATTCATACACCATTCACACAGACCTGGGGATCACTTCTCCACCACAAATGAGGGTGACACCCCTTTTCCCGCAGGAATATCACCCCCACATTCCAAAATCATACACAAACAGAACCAAAAAAATTAAATAAATGACGAGGAAAAAAAAAAAATGCCCAGCAAAAATATAATGTAAATAAAAAATGCCCAGCAAAAATATAATTTAAACAAAATAACAACAAAGAAAACACATAAAAGACAAAAATCACTCTGCAAAACAGTCCCCAAATATCTCAAAGACACAAACAAACAAAAGCACCTTGCTGTATAGGGAGGGATACAAAGGGATGTATTTTTGCAAAGGAAGTGCATTTGTGTGTGTCTATTTATGCTGTCTGCGTAGTTCATAAAGTTGCCCTAGTCCATTTCCAATTTCACTGATTGCGCCGCTCCCGAGTTGTGAGCATGCGCACAACGGAGCTGACATGGTTTCCTTCACGCGCGCATGCGCGAGTCGGCCGGCCCTTCATTTGCATGGGGTCACGGCTCATTTCAATGTAACACGCCCACGTCCCTCCCAATTTGTATTACTCCTCCTTACGCCTCCGGAAAAAACCTTACGTTTGCGCAAGCTCTTGCGTAAAAGCTACGTGAATCGCCGGATTACGCGGCTAGATTGCGCAAGTCTAACGGAAAAGTGGTGCGCTACGCCGGAATGATAATGCGCCGATCTACGTGAATCTGCCCCAAACTTTTTAGACCCATCTTGGCTACATCAGATAAGCCTGGTGTGCTTGCTGTACCAGATACTGCACAGACCTTCATTCTACAGAGGCGTTTCACACTCATGTATATAAAGATACAGACATTTTTTAACCACTTAAGGACCGCCGTCCGCCGCACGAAGATATACGTTGGCAGAGTGGCACGGCGACGTATATCTATGTATATATACGTCCCCTTTAAGAGCCCAGCATGACTGGGCACAGCGATGTATATATAAGGCCACTTTAAGAGCCCAGCCGGGACCCGTGGACCCGATCGCCGCGGGTGTCAAGCGATTGGGTCACAGGAGCTAAAGAACTGGGAGAGGTGAGTGTAAACAAACCTTCCCCGTTCTTCTCTGTGGCAATGTCAGTGATTGTCTGTTCCCTGATATAGGGAACGATGATCACTGACGTCACACGTCCAGCCCCCATCCCCCTTCAGTTAGAAACACACATGAGGTCACACTTAACCCCTACAGCGCCCCCTAGTGGTTAACCCTTTCTCTACCATTGTAATTTTCACAGTAATCAATGCATTTTTATAGCACTTTTCGCTGTAAAAATGACAATGGTCCCAAAAATGTGTCAAAAGTGTCCGAAGTGTCCACCATAATGTCGCAGTCACGAAAAAAAAATCGCTGATCGCCGCTATTAGTAGTAAAAAAAAATGATTAATAAAAATTAGGGCTGTGCAAATTAAAGATTAATTGATTAATTAAAAGTTAATTTTTTTGATCGATCAAAATCTTTTTGATCGATTATAATTCTTTTGATTGGTACTCACCTCTCAACCGGCTTCTGGGCCTTCAGGGAGTTCCGTCGGAGATCCGGTAACGTCACGGACACCGGCGGGGCTTGCCGTGTCCATCTGAAGGGCTCCTTTGCTGTGCCTTCATATCTGCATGCCAGCAGGACCTTACTATCTGCCACATGCAAGGGCTGTTACACTTCCCTCTATCACTTCCCTCTATCAACCAGGGATTCTACAACCATCCACTGGGAGTTGTGATAGTTCCCTTCATGCCGACTGACTGATGTTAAACTCTCCTCATCTGGATTCAGCAGTGGTATCGTTGTACACATTTTTATACCAGTATCATGCTTGGCTGCATGTCTTTATGACTGCTTTTGGTACCATTTGGTATTACACCATTTTTACAGTTTATGTAGCTACATCGATTTTTTTCTCCAGTGCAATATGTATTTGGTTACCTACTTGAAGACTATAAAAGTTTTAATGCTATTCCCATCGATCGCTGCCTTTGTGTGTTTTTTGTATCCTGCTATCCATTTTTCCAGTGGTTGGAGCTGCACTGGGAATCAGCCTGCAAGGAGATCAGCTAAAAGTAGTTGGACCTGTGCGTTATAATTAATCGAAATTAGTCGATTAATCGTTTAAAAAAAAAAACGATTAATCGAACACAAAAATTTTGATCAGTAACAGCCCTAATAAAAATGCCATAAAACTATCACATTGGCGATTTTAACCCTTTTTCAGCCACTAGCGGAGGTTAAAAGCGCCCCGTTAGCGCCCGAATAGCACCACAAAAGTGAAGGTAAAGTGCCGCTAAAAATTAATAAAACATCTTTTTACCGATGTTTACTCTTGGGAGACTTGCCAGTGAGAAAACGAACAGGTGTCAGCCGGAGGCCACTGTGAGGGCCACTTAGCAATTTCTGGCGGGCCGGATTGAGCCTGCGGGTCTTGTGTTTGCCACCTTTGCCCTAGGTAATAAAATTGCGGTCATTGCAACTTTTTTTTATCTCGCACGGTATTTGTGCAATCATTTTTCAAACGGTTTAAAAAAAAAAACTTTTTCACAAATTAAAAAATAACAAAACAGTAAAGTTAGCCCAATTATTTTTTTTATGTGAAAGATTATGTTAAGAACAAGCCGAGTGGCTTTTAGCTGCATCGGTTGTTAACCCTGAAGAGCTGTCCGCCTGCTCTAAAAAAACATTGGGGTATAACTAGGGTTGTCCCGATACCACTTTTTTAGGACCGAGTACCGATACTTTTTTTCAAGTACTCGCCGATACCGAATACTGATACTTTTTTTTAAATGTGTCCCCAAATGCAGCCATGTCCCCCCACGAATAAAGCCATGTCCCCCCACAAATGCAGCCATTTCCCCCACAGATGCAGCCATGTCCCCTACAGATGCAGCCATGTCCCCCTTATATGCAGCCATGTCCCCCATATATGCAGCCATGTCCCCCCCACAGATGCAGCCATGTCCCCCACATATGCAGCCATGTTCCCCACAGATGCAGTCATGTCCCCCACATGTGCAGCCATGTCCCCCACATATGCAGCCATGTCACCCATATATGCAGCCATGTCCCCCCACATATGCAGCCATGTCTCCCCATACCTAGATGCAGATGCCGCTGCCGCCTATAGACACTCCCCCTTGCTCGGGCACTTTGATAGACAGATCACCCGTCCAATCCTGAGCAAGGGGGAGTGTCTAAACGCGGTGCGACGGGGAACACAGCTATTCAAATGAAAGCTGTAATGTTCCCCGCACGCTGATTAACTAGGCGGAGTTGCAGTATACGGCGGCATTGCGGCGGCGGCGGGGGGGTAGTATTGGATCTGGCATTGGGGGCATTTGCGGGAGTACAAGTACTCCCGCAAATGCTCAGTATCGGTACCGACAGTGTTGTTCATCTTCCTTTAAAAAAGTAACTAGTTACAATTACAAGTTACTTGCCCGAAAAAGTAAGTGGGTTAGTGACTCAGTTACTTTATTGGCAAAGTAACTAGTTACTCGGAAAAGTAACTGATTTTTTTTTTTTTATATTCTACAATGCAATTACGTTCTATAACATCTTTAATATCAAAGATGTTTATATTAACTGATTGAAGAATAAAAACACTATATACAGTATTTTAGAACATTTCGTAATGTGTACAATTATTAATATCATCATCACATTCCACCTGCCCAGGCAGCAATACTGTACAATATAGATTCAGTGTGCATTGTGAGTGACACTGCTGCAGTGCACATTGAATCTATATTGTACAGTATTGATGCCTGGGCAAGTGGAGTGTGATGATGATATTAATAATTGTACACATTATTGCATTTGTTGGGCCTGCCATATACTGTATTGTACTATACTGTATATCTGCACTACAAAATTCCTTTACAAACATGTTATTACTAATAACATTTTAAAATATGCATTATTTGTAAAGGAATTTTGTAGTGGTTATACAGTATAGTACAGTATATGGCAGGCCCAGCAAATGCAATACTGTGTACAATTATTAATATCATCATCACACTTCACCTGCCCAGGCAGCAATACTGTACAATATAGATTCAGTGTGTACTGCAGAAGTGTCACTCACACTGAATCTATATTGTACAGTATTGCTGCCTGAGCAGGTAAAGTGTGATGATGCTGGGCCTGCCTGGGCATGTGGAGCGGTCCGGTGGAGTGTCCCGTCATCTGTCCCCCCCTCCGGGGCCCCCACTCCCAATCCGATGCTGCTCGCCTCTGCTCCTCACCTGCACAGAGCCACGGCCCACGGTCGGTCGGTCGGTGCACTGCTGACGCGGCGAGTGTCCCCGGAGGCCAGACCGTTGGTGGTGGAGTGGAGCCTCCGCGGCGGCCGGGGGAGATATCGGCGGCTGAGGTGACGGTGAGGAGGTGAGCCAGACTCACTCCCTCCCGACCCGTCACACTACACTGCTGCGGGCGGGAGACTTCAAGCGCGCCAGCGTCACGACGTCGACGACACGTCGACACATGACCCGGAGCTGGCCTGAGACCCAATCACAGGCCAGCTCCATCCCGCCCTGAGTGAGAGTCTGCCTGGACTGCCCCCCCCCCGCGCGCTTAATGTAACTCGGTAACGCCGCCAATGTAATGGCAACTGCGTTGCCGATGGGGTAATAGTAATCAGGTAGATTACTAGTTACCCCTTGGAGGGCAATCGTTACGTAACGGCGTTTATTTAAACGCCGTTACTTACAACACTGGGTACCGATACTGGTATCGGTATCGGGACAACCCTAGGTATAACCCCTAAAAGCCGAGGCCGCATATCTGCGTACACTCGGCGGTACACTCGTACACTCGGTACATATACAGTGGAACCTTGGTTTACGAGTAACGCGGTTATCCATCATTTTGAAAGATGAGCAACTTTAAAAAAAAAAACCTGACTCGGTTTGCGAAACAAGCAGAATTCAAGCTAATGGGGTGTGCAGTACCGCATTTGGCCAGAGGCGCAGGGGCGGCGGTGACACTCGAAACGATTTAGAGCTGTTCGGAAATAATCAGAATCATTCGGAAATACCCAGAAAAACTTGGAAATACCAAGTGTTTACAAACCTTTCCGAAGGTTTTTTTTTTTTTTACGAGGCTCTCCGGCGCTCCCCCACCTCTGGCCACATGCAGTATTTCATGCCATAGAAGTCAATGCGGAACAAATTATCTTAATTTCCTTTGACTTCTATGGGGAAACTTGCTTTGATATGCAAGTACTTTGGATTACAAGCATTCTCCTGGTACCGATTATGCTCATAATCCAAGGTTCCATTGAAACAAGGAGGTAAATCTCTACAATGTGTCCTATCTGCAGCTCTGTCTTATTACAAACCAGGAGTGGCAGGTGCTTACATAACGCCCAAGGTCAGAAAAGTTCAGACATGTCAGAGGTAGACATTAGACTCTGCTAGAAATAAATGTAAAATCAGAAAATGGGAGCTGAAGCTGTCCCACACAGGAGACAACGCCACTGGGAGATCCAAGGTCAAGACTTTCTTTTGTTTGCTGGAACGCTAATACATGAGTGCAAATAACATGTTGTTTTACTGGGAGTGGGTGGAAATGCACATTCACTTTAATCTTGTATTGACTTTTTTTTAGTGACAAGGAGAAACAATACACACAAAGGTCCTCTAGACACTAAAATACATCAAGCATTAGTCCAATAATAGGCAAAGTGGTTAAAGGTCAAAATAGTTTTGACCTTAAAGAGAAAGTAAGGTGCTGACATTGAGGCCGGGTTCACACTTGTACAACAAACGTTCCGACATTGGGAAGAATAAATCGGAAGAGACGCCGGAGCTGTCTTAATAAATTACTTTAAAAACCTGAGTGCTGTGTTTTATTTTTGACACTTTTTTTAGGTGAATGGGTAGGAGTACAATGTACCCGATACTCATTCACATAGGGTGGGGGCCTTTATTAAAAGAGAGTTTCCAGATTCCGATAAGCACCCTTCCCGCAGACCCCGACAACCAACGACCAGAGTTATTGGGAAGAGACCCTTGTTCTCATCAACATGGGGAAAGGTGATTTGGGATGGGGGGGGGCGCGGGGCCCTCCTGCCCCAAAGCGCCCCCCCCCCCCCATGTTGAGGCCATACAGCCTGGTATGGTTCAGAAGGGGGGCACTGTTTGCATCATCTTTAGAAGAGGCATCCTTTCGGGATGACAGCCATGCAGACCAATTTGATACAGTGTGCGGCATATGGTAACAAATTAAAACAATTTGTGGTGAGCAGCTAACACAATCAACCAATTGGGAAAAACTGAAAAAAAACAAGGTGTAGCGCTAAACATATGAAGGTACATCAAGTGGTGATGAACACAGTGCAAAACAATGTATTACAATATTTGAAACAATCAATGAACAAATATCTTTAGAAAATGAAAATCAAAAAAAGTCTCTGATATAGTGAAAAATGATGAAAAAGTTCAATATAAATCAGTGATGATGATTCCAAATCTTTAAGAGATTAAGAGAAAAGAGAAGGGTATATAGCGTAATACTGTATGATAAAGGTAATTATTAATGTAGGTACTGTAGGAACACTTACATAGAGAAGTTAAAACAGCAGTACTTGTCAAAGTACTTATCAGCAACAGTGGAGTCATATGGCATATGGTCTGAGCACTGACATTCTGACCCCCCCACCCCACCCCTTCAACCTCTGCAGCAATGCTGGCAGCACTCATACATTTATTTCCCAAAGACAACCTCTGGAAACGATACTGAGCACGTGCACTCAACTTCTTTGGTCGACCATGGCGAGGCCTGTTCTGAGTGAAACCTGTCCTGTGTAACCTCTGTATGGTCTTGGCCATTGTGCTGCAGCTCAGTTTCAGGGTCTTGGCAAACTTCTTATAGCCTAGGCCATCTTTATGTAGAGCAATAATTTTTTTTTTTTTTTCAGATTCTCAGAGTTCTTTTCCATGAGGTGCCATGTTGAACTTCCAGTGACCAGTATGAGAGAGTGTAGAGCGATGACACCAAATTTAACACACCTGCTCCCCATTCACACCTGAGACCTTGTAACACTAACGAGTCACATGACATCGGGGAGGAAAAATGGTTAATTGGGCCCAATTTTGACATTTTCGCTTAGGGGTGTACTCACTTTTGTTGCCAGCGGTTTAGACATTAATGGCTGTGTGTTGAGTTATTTTGAGGGGACAGCAAATTTACACTGCTATACAAGCTGTACACTCACTACTTTACATTGTAGCAAAGTGGCATTTCTTCAGTGTTGTCACATAAAAAGATATAATAAAATATTTACAATAAATATTCACAAAAATATATATTTTTTTCCATGGAGTTCCCCTTAAAAGTAAGGGCCTGGTGTGGACTGGGGGGATAACCCACACCGATTTTCTTTTCCTTGATTGTTATCTATATTGCCAGGATCAGGCAATACATTACAGCCGCAAGCAATTTTAAATTACTCTTTTCTTTAGAAATTTTTCTGCAGCACTGTAAAACACATCACACAGATGCTCCACTTTACAGGCAGACTAAACAGATCCTACAGGCATGATATTTAAAGGAATATTTAATTTGTATTGTTTCAATTTAAGCATTATTAAAATTACTGCTCCTGAAACAACGGTTGTTTTGAAAAAAAAGTTTTGCATGTTCCCTGGGGCAGGACCTGGGTCCCCAAACACTTTTTTTGGCAAACACTTGCAAATAAGCCTTAAAAATTAGCACTCTTGATTTTTTCACGTTCGTGTCCCATAGACTTTAATAGGGTTTGCATGTTCGCACACATTGTTTGCCAGTTCTGGTGTGAACTGAACCGGGGGAGTGGTATGTTCAGGCCATCCCTATTGGATGAAAGTACAATTTTATTTGGTTGCACTAATTTTTCATTAACATTAAGCACTATTCAAGCTCTTAAAAAGCTTGAGGATTCAAAATATGATTTGTTCTAAACGTATGTGGAGCGCCTGTGTACTTTCAGTCCAGGTGCTATCTTAAAGCGGAGCTCCACCCACCCGCATTTTTTTTTTTTTTTTCAAAGTCGGCAGCTACTAACAGTGTAGCTGCTGACTTTGAATAAGGACACTTACCTGTCCTAGGCGCCCGCGCTGACGGCCCCCGCCGATGCCGATCCTCGATCCCGGCACCGCCATCCACAGTCAGGGAAACAGGCAGTGAAGCCGTGCGGCTTCACTGCCCGTTTTCTACTGCGCATGTGCGAGCGACGCGGCGCTTTGTGAATGGTCCGGCTGCTTTCTGGGATACACACAGTTCCCAGAATGCAGCGCGGCCCATTCACAAGAAGACACCCAGAAGAGGAGGAGGAAGAAAACCACACCGCGGATCGTGAGGGCAGATTCGGGACTTCCGCATAGCAACAGCCTATTTAGGGTGAGTATTTTTTTTTTTTCCCATTTCATTTTTATTTATTTTTTTCAGATTTTTAAAAAAATATATATATATCAGGGTGGAGCTCCGCTTTAAATCTAGAGGGGGATGAGAGAGTTACCTAGCTCTCATCCAGGTAATTTGCACAAATTCAGCTTTGTTCTAGCTGGGCTGTGCTGTCAGTTCATTCTGTGTTCCTGAGGTGCCTTTCCACCCCGGGGCGTCAGGTGGCGGCAGTGGTGTTCAGGTAAGAGCGCTTTCTTGCCAGCAGCCAATCAGAGGGGTTTTTCCCTTGCAGGGAATGCTGGGGGAGGGTACTTCTAGAGAGACACCATTTTGGGCGGGGGAGTTCGTGGTTGGATCCGGGTGCGGCACCCACCTTCAGGGGCCCCGACGATGGCATACCAGGCACGCGCCACACGCTATCTTTGGTTCCGGGACCATGTTGGCCCGGAGCGACTGAAGCTGCGATGAGACCCAGTGACTTATTGGGTCCCCTACCTTTTAAGAGAAGATCCCAAGCGAGTTGTGCTGTTCGGTGGGGAGTCAGTCTGAGGAGAGCCAAGAGGCAGGCGATCCAATAGGTTCTAGACAAGCCATCGGGGATCGAGGTCACCGGACACTGGGAGTTTGTCTAATGGCAACCTGTCAGTCGGTGACCGTAACCAAGAACTACCTGAGGGAGATTCAGGCAACTACTTTCATTGAGAAGGATTCGCTCCATTAAACTGCATTCCAGAGCAAGGGCCTGTGGCAGAGGTTCCACTCCTATTTCTATTTGAGCCAAGTCTGAGGCAGAGACTTGTTTCTCCTTCTCAAGGTTCCGAGTGATACTTCGGCTGCCAGTTCTGTGGGAGAGACTGTCCAGGTACACTATACCCACTCCGGCTGGAGTGGCGACGAAGCAAAAGTATCGTTGAAGCAGGACTGCTTCTGTATGGTTAAGTCCCAAATCTGCAATTCTTTTCACCAATCTTTTCCTGTCTACCTCAAGTTAACTGCTTGACGTGTTTGGCAAGAGAATAAAAGCACAGAAACGACGCCCTGCTGTTTGGACATTCCGTCATTGCTCTCATCATCTCATCATCGTCATACCCCTAGACGCATCACAGAGGTAACACACCGTCCCAAATCTATCCAGCGGCTCCTGCGGGGGTAGAGCTACATATGTATGTATAACACCTTGTGATGTCTTATGCTTTTTATGTTACTATTCTTCTTCAATAAAAATGTATATGATTTGTAGACGCTCCTTCAGCTAGTATATACAAGCTACGATTAAACAAACCTATGTGTTTAGGTTTCAAGCATTAACCTTCTCATTGAAAACCAAGTTATTTTATATTTAATTTGATGCATTTTTTTTCTGTAGCTAAATTATTACAATGTGCCTGGTGTTGGTCTGTCTGTATATTACTTAAAATCTATATAGTAGCTGTATATTATGCAAAATAATAGCTATACGCCACAAAAATAGATACTCACCTGTCTCTGGGTGCATTGGTCATCAGAAATGGTAATCCTCTACGTACAGTAAATCAGGTTTTATGCTAGTATTACTTAAAGGTCAGCCTGTAGCATAAAGTATTCTGCAATGTGGAGATTAGACATTGCAGACTCAAATCTTTAGATATTTCTTGGAATAATCTGCAGCTATAGCATCTTTAAAAAGTATTCATACCCCTTGAAATTTCCCACATTTGGTCATCTTACATTAGGGTGACCAGACATCCCCAGTTTCAGGGGACAGTCCCCGGATTGAGGACACTGTCCCCGGATTGGATTTGAACAGGGGCTGGGACAATTTCAAAGACAATCAGTGCAGAATTAAAAATACAAATTCTGATTTACACATCCCTGCTCCACCACTTCTACTAGCTTGGGGGGTGTATTTTATTTTATTATCTGTGCCCCTTTCTGATGATCATGTGCTGGTCGAAGCAGATGGAATATTTCAGTTCCACTCGCATGTTCTTCTGCCTTGACTTAAGTCCTGGCCAGCCGCCTGCTTGCTTATCTTCTTGCCTACCCAGGCGGAGTGATCTTCCTCCACTCCCCACCAAGTAGTAGCCGGGGCCCGGAGAGTAAGACTTGAGAGGCTGTGAGGCGGGCGGCGACAGCAACGGGCAGAGAGTCGCTGATTGTTGCCATTACTAGTAAAAAAAAAAATGTCCCCGGATTTCATTTTAAAAATCTGGTCACCTTATCTTACATCCAAAAATGTAAATGTATTTTATTGGGATAGACCAACACAAAGTGGCACATAATTGTGAAGTGGAAATAAAATGATAAATGGTTTTCAATTTTTTTTTACAAACAAATATGTAAAAGTGTGACGTGTATTTGTATTCAGCCCTCTTTTTACTCTGATACCCCTAACTAAAATCAAGTGGAACCAATTCCCTTCAGAAGTAACCCAATTAGTAAACAGAGTCCACATCTGTGTAATTTAATCTCTGTATAACTACAGCTGTTCTGTTAAACCCTCAGAGGTTTGTTAGAGAACCTTAGTGAACAACAGAACACAATCTCCTGCGCTTGGGGGCCAGTCTATAAATAAACTGGTGCAGCCAACCCTCTGGATAACAAACGGAATGCCTGTGGTCTTGCTGCCCTCCTCCTCAGAACAATGGGTGTCCTTAGAACTGAAACAAAGAAAGAGGAAAGGAGGGCACACCGACCTTGTACATTACCAAAGATAACATTTATTTAAAAACTGTAACAGGTTGCAGGTGTCTAGAGTCACGGTTCCAATTGCTGGTGTACTAATAAGCGCTTTTTAAACACATTTGTTTGTAAGTATGACTACTACTGTTACAGTGTTTTAATAATTATCTTTGGTAATGCACAAGGTCGTGTGCCCTCCTTTCCTCTTTCTTTGTTTAACCTTAGTGAACTAACAACCTCATGAAGACCAAGGAACACACCAGTCAGGGATAAAGTTATGGAGATTTTTAAAGCAGGGTTAAGGTATAATAACACATCCCAAGCGTTGAACATCTCAGGGAGCACTGTCCAACCCATAATCTGAAAATGGAAAGAATATGGCACAACTTCAAACCTAAGTACCAAGACATGGCCGCCAATATGTCCACAGGACAACTATAATGCCTTGTACACATGATTGGAATTTCCATCGGGATAAACTCCGACTGATTTTTCTGACGGAATTATGTCAGAAGCTGTCTTGCATACACACTCTCACACGAAATTCCGACTGTCAAAACGCAGTGACGTACAAGACTATGACGAGCCGAGAAAAATTAAGTTCAATGCTTCTGAGCATGCGTCGACTTGATTCTGAGCATGCCTGTTTTTTTTCTCCGTCAAAGTTCCATACAGATGAACGGATTTTCCGATGGGGCACACACATGTTCAGAATATCCAATGAAAAAATTCCATCTGACTTTTTCCATCGGAAATTCCTATTGTGTGTACACATTCTGGCCTTGAGGGAAAGCTCTGCTGAATTTATCATCCAATCATGTGCAAGCTAAAATTATGTTTTGTTTATTTTCCTTGCATGTCCTCCTCGGATCTACAGCGACTGCACTTCCAAGTGCACTTTCAGTGTAATTTCAAGTGCTCTTTCCACTTGTAGTTTGCACTTGTAATGCAAAGTAGATTTGCCTTTGTAAATAACCCCCTATGTGTCGCAGAATACCAACACCCTGAACACACTTCCCCCACTGTGAAACATAGTGGTGACAGCATCATGTTGTGCTGGAAGCTTTTATTTTGAAGGGACAGGGAAGCTGGTCAGAGTTAATGGGAAGATGGATGGAGCCAAATACAGTGAAATCTTAGAAGAAAACATGTAAGGCCTCGTACACACAATCGGAATTTCCGGTGGAAAAAGTCAGACCGACTTTTTTCATCGGAAATAACGACCGTGTGTATGCCCCATCGGAGAAATTCCATCAGAAATTCCGATGAATTCCATCGGAGATTACATAGAGAACATGTTCTCTTTTTCTCCAATGGAATTCCGTCGGAAATTCTGATGTGAATTTGGTCAGACAAAGGTCCAATCGTGTGTACAGGGCATTAGAGTCTGTAAAAGACTTGAGACTGGGGCGGAGGTTCACCTTCCAGCAAGTCAATGACCCTAAACATACAGCCAGAGCTAGAATAGCATGGTTTAGATCAAAGCATATTCATGTGTTAGAATGGCCCAGTCAAAATACAGACCTAAATGCAATTAACTACTTGCCGACCACCCGCCGTCATATTACTGCGGGACGGTGGCACTGCTGGGCGAGAGCCCGTAGCTATGCATCCACTCTTAAGCGGCCGCCAGGGGGCCCCCGAGTCCCGCGCGCGTGCTCGGCGGGTACTATCGCCGCCGGGCACACGCGATCGCTAGTTACAGAGCGGGGACCGGGAGCTATGTGTGTAAACACATAGCTCCCGGTCCTGTCAGCGGGGGAAACGCTGATCTTCTGTTCATACAATGTATGAACAGAAGATCAGTGATTTCCCCTAGTGAGGCCATCCCCCTGTACAGTTAGAAGACACCCAGGAACACACTTAACCCCTTCCCTGCCCCCTAGTGTTAACCCCTTCACTGCCAATGGCATTTTTATAGTAATACAATGCATTTTTATAGCATTGATCGCTATAAAAATGCCAATGGCCCCAAAAATGTGTCAAAAGTGTCCGAAGTGCCCGCCATAATGTCGCAGTACTGAAAAAAAATGCTGATCGCCGCCATTACTAGTAAAAAAAAAATATTAATAAAAATGCCATAAAACGACCCCCTATTTTGTAAACGCTATAACTTTTGCGCAAACCAATCAATAAACGCTTATTGCGATTTTTTTTAATGAAAAAATATGTAGAAGAATACGTATCGGCCTAAACTGAGGAAAAAAATGTTTTTTTTTTATATATTTTTGGGGGATATTTATTATAGCAAAAAGTAAAAAATATTGAATTTTTTTCAAAATTGTCGCTCTATTTTTGTTTATAGCGCAAAAAATAAAAACCGCAGAGATGATCAAATACCACCAAAAAAAAGCTCTATTTGTAGGAAAAAAAGGACGCCAATTTTGTTTGGGAGCCACGTCGCACGACCGCGCAATTGTCAGTTAAAGCGACACAGTGCCGAATCACAAAAAGTGCTCTGGTCATTGGACAGCAATATGGTCCGTGGTTAAAGTGGAGTTCAACCCAAAAGTGCAACTTCCGCTTAAACCATTCCTCACCCCCTTACATGCCACATTAGGAATATAATTTTTTTTGGGGGGGGGGCTTTAGTAGGAGTGGGACTTTCTGTCCCACTTCCTCCTTCTCTCCTGTACCGCGCAGTACCCAGCACGGCCCGGGGACTATCTGATAGGTGACTGGGGATCCATAATGATAAAACACCGGACTGACAGGAGGAAGAGGAGATTGGCCACGCTACAGCGGCAGCCTACAGGGAAGAAGGGAGGTGAGAATAGAAAAACATAAGGAACTAGGAGGGGGAGAGGAGTAAGAACATGGGTGTAAAAAAATTGTGTAGCGCTAACGTTGGCTTTGTGTGCGGGGGGGGGCCCTATTTTGCTTGGGGCCCCCAAAACCCTTCAAACGGCCCTGCCTGGGGGTGTCGTTATCACTCCAGGCCAAGGATGGCAGCAGCAAAGTCAGGGTGTGTTGGGTGTCCCCCTTGGCAGCGAATCACTTGCAAGTGGTCGTTCCACTGTGCATGCTGGGGAGGGGTACTTAAAGTGGATGTCCGTTGAAAAAAAAAAATATTAAAAGTCAGCAGCTACAAATACTGCAGCTGCTGACTTTTAATATCGGCACACTTCCCTGTCCTGGAGTCCAGCGCCATCTGCAGCAGAGGATGAGCGATCGCTCGTCACTCTGCTGCCCCCCCCCCCCCGCCATCCTCGGTGAGGGAACCAGGAAGTGAAGCGCTCCGGCGAGTCGTGCTGCGCCTGCTGACTGGCTCCCGCTGTGCTCTGGGAGCTGAGTGTTCCCAGAACACACCGGGGGGAGGGGGGGAGGTGATGTCCTGCCCGCAGTCTGCCCGCAGACTGTGGCCGGAAGTGGGTGCAAATACCTGTCTTTAGACAGGTATCTGCACCCCCCTCCCCCTGAAAGGTATCAAATGTGACACCAGAGGGGGGAGGGTTCTGATCAGCGGGAGTTCCACTTTAGGGTGGAGCTCCGCTTTAAGGGACAGACACCATTGAAGGGGGTCTGTCGTCCCACGCGCCTCGTGGCCCATCTGGCCTGGGGTGCGTGCTTCTGAATCCTGACTCCGGGACCATGTTGGTCCGGGGTTGTGGTTTTGCCTGGTAGGCCCAGTAGTGGGTCTGCATTTGCAAGGTGATCCTGTGCTGTCTGTCCTGCGGGAGGAAGCCACTTGATGAAGGAAGCCAGGGGAGGACCTACCCTGGAGAGGACCATGCAAGAGGCTGGTATCTTGGGAGAAGGCCTGGAAACTTTATCGAAGGATGCACAATACACTGAGAGGCTTGATGGTGATCGCCTGTCAGATCTAAGCTCTACAAAGTTAATCTGAGGAGATCCGGGTGCTGAATCCTGTGACAGAAAATTCCGGACCTTATAAAGGAAGGTCTGTGGCAGAGACTCTACTTTATTCCGTGTGTCATTCCGGCTGCTAGGCCAGTGATAGGGACCTATCCGGGTGAGCAATACCCACTCTGGCTAGAGTGGCGACGAGAACTGTTTGCTGGAAGAAGGAATGTTTCCTATTTGAGACTATACACCTGAACCTACCTACCTATTTACCCTTCCACCCCTCCAACTTCTTTTCTACTAAGTTCTACAAATAAATCCTAGAAAAAGAAGCATATCATGTGGACATTGGAATTCTTGAAACTCTCTTTATTACCCTGGACAGCGAGAAGATAAAGGTAACATGCCACCCAAGAATACTCAGAAGCTCCTTCGGGGGTAGTGCTACAAACATAAAAAAGGCTGGAACTCCACTTTAATAACCTGTGGTAAGACTTGAAAATTGCTCTTCACAGACGCTCTCCATCCAATCTGACAGAGCTTGAGCTATTTTGCAAAGAAGAATGGGCAATAATTTAACTCTCTAGATGTGCAAACTGGTAGAGACATCCCCAAAAAGACTTGCAGCTGTAATTGTAGTGGAAGGTGGTTCTACAAAGTATTGACTCAGGGGGGGCGCCATACAAATGATATTTTCATGTATGTATTCGTTTTCAGTGTCTCATAAGGGATGGGGCTCTAAATAGAAATGGGCAAGGGGGCATCCCGCCCGCCCCGGACATTCGGTCCATGTGGGAAAAATGAAAATCATTTATCATTTCCTTCCACTTCACAATCATGTGCCACTTTGTGTTGGTCCATCACATAAAATCCCAATAAAATTTTGACGTTTTCGTAAATCAGTTTTTTTCGTTATCGTTTGTTAAAAGCGCAAGAAACTAAAACCGAAAGATCCGACATAAAAAATGGTTTATTTTTGTTTTCGTTGCAGTAAAAATTCAATATAGAGAGATTCGACATCATAGAGAAAAGATTCGACATCACAGAGAAAAGATTCGACATTATAGAAATAATAGATTCGACATTACAGAGAATAGATTTCGATTTATGAGAAAATAGATTCGACATTATTACTAGTCATACAACATTAGAATTCTTGCAGGCGGAATATTCGACCGGAAATGTATGATTTGGCGTAAAGTTTTGAAGTTCCGTTGAATATTCTTTTGACCATTCGACAGAAACCAAGTATTATTGGATTTTCGGACGAAAGCTATTCCCCAACGAAAAACGAAATAAATCAAAACGATTTTCGGGAGTAACTAAATAAATTTATTTTCCAGACGAAAATGAAAAAACGAAACGAAATATTCCAGTCTGCACATGTCTAATAAAATTAGAAAATTTCAAGGGGTATGAATTCAGGCGTTTGGATTCAGCATCGGTACAGTTCAGAAACCCGCCTTGAACTGAACCCCAGTACATTCAACTCAGTCCCAAAACCAACAGCGATGGGTTCCGCCACTGCATAGCCAAAGATCTTCTTGCCTCCGACCCATCCCTTTTCATCTTCTGTCATATAGAACTCTGATAACTAGGGTAGTCCCGATACCACTTTTTTACTGATACTTTTTTTCAAGTACTCGCCGATACCGAATACCGATACTTTTTTTTAATCTCATGTGACATCGGCGCATGTGTCAGTATGTTTTTTTTATTTTTTTATCTTTAACAATTATTTTTTTTTTTACAATTTTTTTTTATTTATAATGCTTTCTTTTTTTAAGGGGGGGGGGGGGGTTGACCGTGTCAGTAAGTTTTTTTCTTTAATTTTTTTTATTTTCTACAATCATTTTTTTTATTCTTTATTTTTTTATTTTTTTATTTATTAATTATATTTATTTTTCAGCCCTGTTGGGGGGGCTTTGGTGAGATATCAGGGGTCTTAACAGACCTCTGACATCTTCCCTTTGAGACAGAGAAAGGGACTAGGGACACATGTTCCCCTGTCCCTTTCTCAGCAGCATCAGCTGCGCTGAAAATGAATGGAGTGAAGACAGCGTCTTCTCTTCATTCATAAACTGAAACATTTGTAATTACAGATTACAATGTTTCAGTTATGTGAATGGACAGTCAGTGATCACTGACTCTGTCCATTCGGAGCAGTAAGGGGCCGGATTTACCGGCTCCTACCCCGCTCTCAATCCTGACAATTTCAGGGGGTGGAGGAGAGGCACGGAAGGGGAGACATACACGGTGGCATACACGGGATACACGGCGGCATACACGGGATACACGGCGGGATGCACGGCATACACGGGATACACGGCGGCTTTCAGCTGCTTTAAAATCAGCGGTGATCGGTGCTTGGAACTTCCCCATGCACTGATCACCGCCGACAGTACAAGTATCGGGTGAAGCATCGGGAGCATTTGCCCGAGTACAAGTACTCGGGCAAATGCTTGGTATCGGTCCCGATACCAATACTAGTATCGCTATCGGGACAACCCTACTCATAATGTTCTTACTTTCTTCGTAATTGTGGAATAAGAACTCAAACTGTCTGTATTTTATTTCTGGTGAAACCGGTGCTGACAAACCCCCAACAGATCTTCTATTGTTGTGCAAACAATGCCTCCATATAACTATTGTGTCCTGTGGTACATGGAGATAGAGCAGGGTCAGGCAAGGTTCAAACATTGGTAGTGAAAGTAAGGGGATAAAATCCATGGTCAGCTCAGCTGTCAAGGGTCATCTGCATTAATGCCAGCCATAGAGATAGCTGTCATATGTGAGAACATTATCTCATTGCAGAACAATCTTTTTTGTATAAAAAAAACATGTGCCCTTCTATCACCTTTGGGATCATCATGTTTGTTCATACCATGGGAAGGGACTCCAGCACTGGTCTTATCTTTACACAATGGCAATAAGCCAAATAAAGCAAACAGACCTGATTTTCTATTCCAGATCAGTGATTGACTCCATATAGTCCTCATGTAGACATAAAGATCTTCGTCCAATCCAGACTTTAGAAGTGTGAGATATTACTAATACATGGTTACATACACAATCTGATCTTTGCCAATGATTCCATGAGAGTACTAGTCATAGTGATACCTATAGAGTTGAGTTTAAAAACAAAAAGAATGTCAGTCTTATGCCGCGTACACACGGCCGTTTTTCGGGTTCTAAAAATGACGTTTTTTTTTTTTTAAAACGATCGTGTGTGGGCTCCAGAGCATTTTTCACAATCTAAAAAATGGCCAATTAAAAATTTCGAACATGCTCTATTTTTTCACAACGTTTTTCACGTTGTCGTTTTTAAGGTTGTAAAAAATTATCATGTGTGGGCTTTAACGACGTGAAAAAACGGTGCATGCTAAGAAGCAAGTTATGAGATGGGAGCGCTCGTTCTGGTAAAACTACCGTTCGTAATGGAGTAAGCACATTCATCACGTTGTAACAGACTAAAAAGTGCAAATCGTCTTTTACTAACACAAAATCAGCCCCAAGGGTGGCGCCATCCGAATGGAATTTCCCCTTTATAGTGCTGCTGTACGCGTTGTACGTCACTGCGCTTTGCTAGAGCATTTTTTTTTTCATGATTGTGTGTAGGCAAGGCCGTTTTAATGATCGGGTTGAAAACCCTTAAAAACTTAATTTTTTAGAACCCGAAAAACGGTCATGTGTACACGGCATAAGGCTCCTTTTACACTGGGGCGGAAGGTGTGGTGGCTAAAAATAGCGGCGCGATAGCGTCGGAATTGCGGCGGTATTCGGCCGATAGAGGTGCGGTATTAACCCCCGCTAGCAGCTGAAAAAGGGTTACTACCACCAGCAATGCGCCTCTGCAGAGGTGAATTGCCGGTGGTATAGCCGCATTGTCCCATTGTTTTCAATGGGGAGGAGCAGTAAACACACCGCTCCTCTCACCGCTCCAAAGATGCTGCTAGCAGGACTTTTGGAGCGGTCACGACAGCGCATCGCCTCAGTGTAAAAGCACTCGGGCTTTCACACTGAGACTGCAGGGCAGTTGTTTTCAGGCGGTATTTAGGTGCTATTTTTAGCGCTAAACCTCCTCCTCCTGAAAAACTCCTCAGTGTGAAAGGGGTCTTAAAGTGGTTGAAAACCCACATTGCCAAAAAAACAAACACCTGCAAGACAAAGGTATAATGAGCAAGTATGCATAGCATACTAGCTTATTATGTAATCCTCACCTGAGATCGAAGCCCTCACTGCGGTGCCCGTATATAGCACCTGCCGGCGACATCGCTCCTGGAGTTACTTCCGGTTATCGTGGCTCTGGTGCTGTGATTGGCCGGAGCCGCCATGACATCACTCCTGCCCATCCGCGCGGGAGCTGCCGGTAACAGCACACTCATTAAAGCAACGGCACGTACGTGCCATTGCTTCAGAGCGCATGTGCTGATGACATTGGCAAATACAGGGGATAGCTCCTAAACCGTTGCCTATGAAGGAGTTGTAAAGGCAGAAGTTTTTTATTTATTTTAATGCATTCTATGCATTAAGATAAAAACAACTTCTGCATGTAGCAGCCCCCAACACTCCTTAATTACTTACCTAAGCCCTTTCTCTCTGCAGCGATGTCCACAAGTGTCTTAGCTGTCCCAGACACTCCTGATTGGCTGAGACACAGCAGTGGCTCCGATTGGCAATCAGAATTAGTCAGCCAATCAGGGGAGAGAGGGCGGGGCCGGGTCAGGGCTCTGTATCTGAATACATGGATACATGAAGCTCTTACTAGACTTGGGTGCCCCCTGTAGCAAGCTGCTGGCTGAGGGGGCACTCACCAGAGGGAGGGTCCAGGAGAGCGGAAAAGGGACCAGAGAAGAGGAGGATCCAGACTGCTCTGTGCAAAACCAACTGCACAGAGGAGGTAAGTATAACATGTTTGTTATAAAAATAAAAAAAACATGACATCTGCAGTATGCTGTTTTTTTTTTGTACTAATCGTTTTAGCAGCCTTTCTTATCCGGCTCCGAGCGGGGATTTCTGTAGGGAATAGGCGTTCCTAAGGCAAGCGTAGTTGATTGACAGGCTTGGATAGCGAGTCACGCCTTCTGAAAAATAGCCAAAGTGACACTCGGCTGTTTACGGCGCTATACGGCGCCTGCGCCTGGCATGTAGAGCTGACTGCGCAGGCGCTGCTTGCCTTAGGAACGCCTATACCCGGAAGGAATCCTTGCTCGGTGCCAGAAAAGAAAATCTGCTAAAACGATAAGTAAAAAAAATAAAACAGCATACTGCAGATGTCAGCAGTATGCTGGATCTAATGGCAGAAAGTTAATTTTTGGGTGAACCCCCGCTTTAAGTACCATAGTTTGTCGCCATTCCACAAACATGCGCAACCCTATAGCATGACATGTTAGTTATCTATTTACTCAGCGTAACATCATCTTTCATATTATACAAAAAATATGTTTTATTTTGTATTTATTAAAATGTATTTAAAACAATTCACAAATACTGTGTGATATACAACATTGCAATAATCGTCAGTTTATTCCCCAGGGTCTCTGCTAAATATATATATATATATATATATATATATAGGGCCAGATTCAGGTAGATGGGCGAATCTTTATTTTAGAGTAACGTTTCTCATTTACGTTACTCCGCTGAAACTTTAGGAGCAAGTACTGTATTCACATAGCACTTGCTCCTAAAGTTGCGGCGGAGTAGCGAAAATGAGCCAGCGGAATTCAAATTGGGCGGGTAGGGGGCTTGTATTATTATAACTAGGTGCGATCCCGCGGCGAACGTACTGCGCATGCGTCGACTGTCAGTGTGCATGCTCCATGACGACGACGGCCATACTTAACATAGGATACTCCACTAGGGGGCTGGTTTTTCTTTACGCCGCGTATCTCTTACAGAAAAGTCGGAAAGTCACTGCGTCGGGCCCGAATACGATCGTGAATTGCCGATTCTCGCTGATTAGCATATTCTCGGCGTTAATCAGCGGGAACGCCCCGAGCGCCATTTTTAAAATTGCAGTTCCGATACAACGGCGAAATACAATTACGCCGCTCGTATAGGAACTCCAACCCGGCGTTTCTTGTTTTCTGACTACAGAAAACAGAAACGCCGGCTCAAAGTGAGAGTTAGGCTGGAGTATCACTGATACTCCAGCCTAACTCTACCTGAATCTGGCCCATAATGTTTGGGGGTTCTAAGTAAATTTCTAGCAAAAAAAATGATTTAAACTTGTAAACTAAAAAAAAATGCCAGAAAAGACCAGTTTACTGTCAATTTAAAAAAATATTGAATCAGAATTAACCACTTCATTCCCCACCCATAGACATATGACGTCCTGGGCTTCTCAGCCGCCTAGGGGGCGCGCACGCCTGCCACGTCACTCGGGAGCCGATGCACGTGCCCGGCGGCCGCAATGTCCGCCGGGGAACCCGCGATTGCCGATAACAGAGCAGGACCATGGATCTGTGTGTGTGCACTAATCGCTGTATAAATGTAAATGATCCCAAAATAGTGTCAAAAGTGTCCGATATGTCCGTCACAATGTCACAGTCACAATAAAAATCCCAGATTGGTGCCATTACTAGTAAAAAAAGAAAGAAAGAAAGAAAGAAAATAATAAAAATGCCATAATTCGATCCCCTATTTTGTAGACACTATGGGCCAGATTCACAGAGCCATTACGCCGGCGTTACAGGAGATGCGCTGCGTAAGTCTAAATCTGTGCATGCGTATCGATGCGCCACATTCCCAAAACGATATACGCATGAAATCTACTTTTTTTGGACTGGCGTAATTTCGATAGACTGGCGTATCCGCCCGCGCAAAACTGCGCTACACACACCATTGATTTTTTATTCAAATATGCAAATTAGGGAGTTAAGGGGATCCACAAAAGTAAGTTGGTGCAGCGCAGGCTACGCGCTGTGCGCAACAGCTGCACGGCCTGTCTAAAATTAGACCATATAAAAGGTGGAATAAAATTAGATAATCCGTCTACATGTCAGCTAAAGCAACACTGTTAGTGAGGAGCTGAGCAGTCACACTTGCTGCACAACAATCTGTATGCCAACATGCCAGGGGCATCCATGCTCATAGCTATACTAATGACTTTAGAGGAGCAAAGAAGGAGGAGGGCACGGAGGAGGGCACGGGAGAGAATATATCGCACACGCATAGACCTCTTTGGCATGAGTGATTCTGAGGTGTATCGCATCTTCAGATTCACCCCTCATGCCATCCTGGAATTAACCACAACCCTTCAGGAGGACATCACCAGCCCAACACACCGCTCACATGCAGTGCAGCCCAGTGGCGGCTGGTGCTCAAAATTTTTGGGGGGGCGCAAATGAAAAAAAAAATATTGCAGCCTCACTGTGCCCATCACATGCAGCCACTGTGCCATGCCACCAAATGCAGCCACTGTGCCATCAATTGTCACCACTGTGCCATGCCATCAAACACAGAAACTGTGCCATCAATTGTCACCACTGTGCCATGCCACCAAATGCAGCCACTGTGCCATCAATTGTCACCACTGTGTCATGCCATCAAACACAGAAACTGTGCCATCAATTGTCACCACTGTGCCATGCCACCAAATGCAGCTACTGTGCCATCAATTGTCACTACTGTGCCATGCCATCAAACACAGCAACTGTGCCATCAATTGTCACCACTGTGCCATGCCATCAAATGCAGCCACTGTGTCATCAATTGTCACCACTGTGCCATGCAACACAGCAACTGTGCCATCAATTGTCACCACTGTGCCATGCCACCAAATGCAGCCACTGCGCCATCAATTGTCACCACTGTGCCATGCAACACAGCAACTGTGCCATCAATTGTCACCACTGTGCCATGCCACCAAATGCAGCCAGTGTGCCATCAATTGTCACCACTGTGCCATGCAACACAGCAACTGTGCCATCAATTGTCACCACTGTGCCATGCCAACAAATGCAGCCACTGTGCCATCAATTGTCACCACTGTGCCATGCCATCAAACACAGCAACTGTGCCATCAATTGTCACCACTGTGCCATGCCACCAAATGCAGTCACTGTGCCATCAATTGTCACCACTGTGCAATGCCATCAAACGCCACCACTGTGCCATCAATTGTCACCACTGTGCCATGCTATCAAACGCCACCACTGTGCCATCAATTGTCACCACTGTGCCATGCCATCAAACGCCACCACTGTGCCATCAATTGTCACCACTGTGCCATGCCATCAAACACAGCTACTGTGCCCATCAATTGTCACCACTGTGCCATGCCATCAAATGCAGTCACTGTGCCATCAATTGTCACCACTGTGCCATACCATCAAATGCAGTCCCTGTGCCATCAAGTGTCACCACTGTGCCATGCCATCAAACGCCACCACTGTGCCATCAATTGTCACCACTGTGCCATGCCATCAAACGCCACCACTGTGACATCAATTGTCACCACTGTGCCATGCCATCAAACACAGCAACTGTGCCATCAATTGTCACCACTGTGCCATGCCATCAAATGCAGCCACTGTGCCATCAATTGTCACCACTGTGCCATGCCATCAAATGCCACCACTGTGCCATCAATTGTCACCACTGTGCCATGCCATCAAACGCAGCTACTGTGCCCATCAATTGTCACCACTGTGCCATGCCATCAAATTCAGTCACTGTGCCATCAATTGTCACCACTGTGCCATGCCATCAAATGCAGTCACTGTGCCATCAAGTGTCACCACTGTGCCATGCCATCAAATGCAGTCACTGTGCCATCATTTGTCACCACTGTGCCATGCCATCAAACGCCACCACTGTGCCATCAATTGTCACCAATGTGCCATGCCATCAAACGCAGCTACTGTGCCCATCAATTGTCACCACTGTGCCATGCCATCAAATGCAGTCACTGTGCCATCAATTGTCACCACTGTGCCATGCCATCAAATGCAGTCACTGTGCCATCAATTTTCACCACTGTGCCATGCCATCATATGCAGTCACTGTGCCATCAATTGTCACCACTGTGCCCTTTAATTGTCACCACTGTGCCCCATGCCACTGTGCTCATTGTCGCCTCTGTGCCCTTTGTCACCACTGTGCCCCATGATGCCACTGTGCCCCATGATGCCACTGTGCCCCATGATGCCCCTTTCCCTGTAAAAAACACTTACCTGACGCTTCCATGTCCTCCCTCGATGTCTTCTGCCGCCGTGGAGAAGCTTCAGCCAATCAGGTTCCCGATCCGGGAACCTGATTGGCTGAAACGGCCGTCAGCCTTATGCAAGGAACGCAGGTTGCCTGCGCTCCGAGTATAGACTTCCAGAAAAACCGGAGGGCAGTACTGGAAAAGCCTATCAGAGCCGCTGGCTTTGATAGGCAGTTCCCCTCAGCCAACCAGCTGCCGCTATTCGGGTAACCGGCGACCCATGTCCGGTTATATGAAAAGACCAGGCAGCTGGCAACAATAACTCACATTCAATGCATTGCATTGAATGTGTGTTATTTGCGAGAGGGGGTGGCGCTGCAGCGCCCTCTATAGACGACCGCCAGAACTTCGGCTAAAATGTCAAAATTACATTTCAGCCGAATAAAAGTTCTTAACCACTTGTCCTCTGCCCACCGTCAAATGACGGCGGGCGGAGGACTCCATTATCCTGACATCACGTCATATGACGTGATGTCCTTTTAAAGCCGCGCGCGCACCCGCCGCTCTGCTGGGATCCCGTGCGAGTGCCCGGCGGCAACGATCGCCGCCGGGCACACGCGATTGCTCAGTAACTGAGCGGGGACGTGGAGCTCTGTATGTAAACACAGAGCTCCACGTCCTGTCAGGGAGAGAGGAGATCGATTGTGTCCCTTGTACATAGGGACACAATCGGTCACCTCCCCCAGTCACCCCCCCTCCCCCCACAGTTAGAACACTCATAGGACACACATTTAACCCCTTCCCCGCCCCCTAGTGGTTAACCCCTTCACTGCCAGTCACATTTATACAGTAATCAATGCATATTTATAGCATTGTTCACTGTATAAATGTAAATGGTCCCAAAAATGTCAGAAAAGTGTCCGAAGTGTCCGCCATACCGTCGCAGTCCCAATAAAAAAATCGCAGATCGCCGCCATTAATAGTAAACAAAAAAAAAAAAAATGCCATAAACTATCCCCTATTTTGTAAACACTATAAATTTTGCGCAAACCAAACGATAAACGCTTATTGCATTTTTTTTTTACCAAAAATATGTAGAAGAATACGTATCGGCCTAAACTGAGGAAAAAAATATTTTTTTATATATTTTTTGGGTAATTTATTACAGCAAAAAGTAAAAAATATTGAATTTTTTTAAAAATTGACGCTCTATTTTTGTTTATAGCGCAAAAAATAAAAACCGCAGAGGTGATCAAATACCACCAAAAGAAAGCTCTATTTGTGGGAAAAAAAGGACGCCAATTTTGTTTGGGAGCCACGTCGCACGACCGCGCAATTGTCAGTTAAAGCGACGCAGTGCCGGAAGCTTAAATTTTGTCTGGGCAGGAAGGGGGTGTAGGTGCACAGTAGGCAAGTGGTTAAAGGGCCCATTTTTTTTTTGTGACTGCGGGAGGGGGGGCGGCGCCCGTGCGTCCCAATGGACGGGCCGCCACTGGTGCAGCCACTTGTCAAGGTCCTGGCAACACTCCATTTCCTTGCCAGTGGCTCTTTTCAAAGAACAAGTGGAGTGGTGGCTGGGATGGCACAATCCTCCATGAGCAGATGTGTGCACCAGGTTATCCCTGCAATCCTCAGACGCATGGCCAACCAAATCATCAAACCAACCACTGAGGACCTGCGGCTGAAGGCAATGACAGATTTCTACAGAATTGCCAGATTCCCACGCACCGTGGGGGCCATTGATTGCACACATGTGGCACTCCAGCCCCCCTATGAGACAGAGCACATATACCACAATCGGAAGCATTGGCATTCCATCAACGTACAGGTGATAGTCGATGCCCAAGGCCTCATATGGCACGTCCGTGCCAAACACCCCGGATCCAGCCATGACAGCTACATATACAATCAAAGCCCCATCCCAATGGAATTCGAACAGAACGTGTATGGGGACACCTGGCTGGTTGGTGAGTGACATGGGTGGCAGGCATGACTGTCCCCCCCATGATGCACACATCACAAGGGGCACATGCATGACTAACATCCTCCTGTCTTTTCCCTTACAGGTGACTCTGCATATGCACTGGGACCCCATCTCATGACT
Organism: Rana kukunoris; assembly: GCA_029574335.1. NCBI lineage: Eukaryota > Metazoa > Chordata > Amphibia > Anura > Ranidae > Rana > Rana kukunoris. Next base: position 692,874,670 of record CM056049.1, read on the forward strand.
CCTATCCGGAACCCCCAAACCAGAGGAGAGGAAAGATACAATGAAGCCCCCGCCTAAACACGTGCAGTGGTGGAGCGCACCTTTGGCCTCCTGAAGTCACGTTTCTGATGCCTGGATAAGTCTGGGGGGACCCTGTTGTATTCCCCAAACCTCGTGTGCCAGATCATTGGTGCATGTTGCATGCTGCACAACTTCGCAGTGAGAAAGGGCCTGCAGATTGACATACGTGATGACCTGACCCCCGAACCAGACAATCCCCCCCTAACCGAGGCTACCCCGTCTTCTGAGCGAAGAGCAGCCAGGAGACAGCTCATATTAGGCATCTTTGCACGTTAAACACACACATTAATCATGGCACAATGAGAATGCATGCATGCACACCACTGTGGTCCCTAGCACATACACATCACATCCTCATCAAATTGGATTAGCACAAGCCCACCATGCAGGACTTGTGAGCAGCAACGCCACGCCACGGCTCCAATTATGTCACTGTACATTCATACACCATTCACACGGACCTGGGGATCACTTCTCCCTGGTCCTGGGGAACCCTTCTCCACCACAAATGAGGGTGACACCCCTTTTCCGGCAGGAATGTCACCCCCACATTCCAAATTCATTCACAACCCCAAAAAAAAATTGTCCAGCAAAAAAAAAAAAAAGGGGGAAACCAAATTAATGCCGCTGGCGTGACCCACGCCTGGGGCGCCCACGGCCCCGGCTCCTCAGTGGAGACTCATGGGGGGGGTAATCCGGGAAAGGAGGAGCAGCCCCTGGTCTCTGCCCACCCAGTGATTGTGCCTCTACATTGCGCCGGTCTAACGTAAAGGAGGTGCGCTATGCCGGTCAAAATATGCGCCAATGTACGTGAATCTGGCCCTATAACTTTTGCGCAAACCAATCAATATACGCTTATTGTGATTTTTTTTTACCAAAAATATGTAAAAGAATACATATAAAAATATTGTTTTTTTTTCAAACTTGTCACACTTCTTTTGTTTATAGAGCAAAAAACAATAACCGCAGGGGGTGAAATTGCCCGGCATTCAAGTGGTTAAATAAGGAGCCACAAAATGTCATTGTGAACCAATCCAAATGCATATCAGAAGTAAATCAGGTGTGTACACTAACCATGAAAACTGGCTGATGCAAAACTCACCCAATGTTAAATGTCATTACAGTGCCAGGAAAATCCTCAGCAAGCATGTCCTGTGCCAGTAAACTTTACAGAGCTTTGTGGATATTTATAACTATTAATTGATGGCTATTTCATGCAGACATTAGAAAAGAGGGTATTGAAGAAATGATATAGTACATCTATATTTAGTTCACTTGTTAATATGCTTTGTTAGCTCGGACATGGGCTTTAACCCTTTCACTCCACCTCCCAGTGGCACCCTTTAAATAGGCTTTAAAGTGGTTGTAAACCCTTACATATACCCAGAGAAGTGACTGGTCCTAGGTGATACACAGAAATAAAACAAATCCTTCTACATCTGTTGTACCTGTTTATCTGCAGCCATCTCTCCTCTACACTGCTCAAAGTACAGAATTTATGTAGCATTTCTCAGCTACAGAAGGTAGGGGATGAGGATCTGATGAAGCTGCACAGAATAGAGCAGAGAGCTGAGTGTAATATTTGACCTGAGTGGGGGAGAAAGGACACACACCTCTAAACAATCTCATAGGTTAACTTCCATAGCTGAGGCTGTTAATCACCTGCTGTGTGCTAAAGGGGGTGTATCCTGGGTCTGCTTGGTGTCAGTATACACTATCAGAAGTGACTCATGCAGATGGCAGATGATTCAGCAGACAGAAATCATTTTAGATTCTTTGGATTGGGATAAGTGCACACTACACAATGATATGTCTCGTTCATTTTTCATTTCAGAGGTTTACAACCACTTTAATGCCCAGAAGAATGTGGCTTCTGTGACTGGCCTGTCCCGCTGGCTCCCAATCAGAAGCCAATAGCAAGTTCTGTCAGTGGCAGTTTGGTCAGTGGCCTCCCAGGCTGCTGTGAATGCATACTGTATATGCAGTGGCTGGTCCTTTACCACTTTAATACTGTAGGCCGTCATATGATGTCTAGTGTTGCTCACGAATATTCGCATTGCGAATATTCGCTACGAATATTGCATATTCGAGTATTCGCGAATAACTCGAATATTGCGGCGAATATTCGCTATTTCGAATATTCGTATTTTTTCAATTTTTTTTTTAGAACAGATCACATCCTAGAGATCCCCATCGACGTCTAAAAGCATTGCTGGTATGATTAGAGACCTTGGGCCGAGTAGCTGCAGTGATCATTTTATATTGCCGAAAAATCGCAATGCGATTATTCGGCAATAGCGATATCGCGCGATTATTTTGTATTGTAATATATCACGAATATTCTGAGCCAATCAGAGTGCTCCATTCCGCATTTCTCGAAATTTCGCAATTATTTTGTATTGTGAAATATCACGAATATTCTGAGCCAATCAGAGTGCTCCTTCCGCATTTCTCGAATATTCGCAATTATTTTGTATTGTAATATATCACGAATATTCTGAGCCAATCAGAGTGCTCCTTCCGCATTTGCCGAATATTCGCAATTATTTTGTATTGTAAAATATCACGAATATTCAGAGTGATCCATTCCGCATTTCTCGAAATTTCGCATTCGCATTCGCAAAATTTCGCAATCATTTCATTTCCAAAAAATATCACGAATATTCGTATTTAGCGAATATATCTCGAATATTCGACTATATATTCGAGATATATCGCGAAATCGAATATGGCATATTCTGCTCAACACTAATGATGTCCTGGTCTTTGAATGGAGATATCTGAATAATGTCTGTAGCTGTGGGCATCATTCAGATACAGTATCTTGTTTTTCTGCCAGCAATTCCACGTAATGTAGAAATAGTCATAGCGGTTGTTCAGCCAAGAAAAAAAATCTATTGTTCTCTATAGACTTGGTTCACATTTCCACTTCAAGTCACTTGAAGCCAAACACCCAAAAGCTCCAAATAATTTGGCACGTTTTTATTCCCGTAGAAATGCATTGAAATGCAGTATTTGCGTGTTTTTGTGCGCATTTACGCATTTACGCATTGAAAAAAAAATTCAAAACATTGTAGAACGTAAAATAGCAAAAATATATGAATAATTAAATGTAAACTAAATTCACAAATAACTAAAAATCATCATAAATAAAAATAAGTTACATGATAAGTCCTAACCTTAAAAATATTAAATAAATTATTAAAAATAATAATAAAATAAATATATTTTGGGTTAGAGTTTTCTAGTTATTTATTATTGGTTAGGGGTTAATTATTAATCTACTATTACTAAATATTAATTTATTTACGATGTTTTTTATTTATTTGTGTATTTATTGTACATTTATTTATTCATTTATTATTATTATTTTTATTAGTAGTAGTAGTAGTAGTAGTAGTAGTAGCGGTAGTAGTAGTATTAGCATCTTAACCCTAACAAAAATAAAAATAAATAAATAATCCTATGTCAGGAAGCTAGTTCAGCTAATACTAATTCTCATACAGCTAATGCAAATTCTTCTGCAGCTACTAATCATTCCCTAATGCTCATTTGCTAAAACTAATTCTCATGCAGCTAATGCAAATTTTTCTGCAGTTAATGCTAATTATTCTGCAGTTTCTGATCACGTGAATTAATTTTAGGGAATGAGCATTAGGGAATGAGCAGTAGCTGTAGCAAAATAATCATTAGATGCAGAAGAATTTGCATTAGCTGTATGAGAATTAGTATTAGCTCAACTAGCTTCCTGACATAGGATGTTTTATTTATTTATTTTTGTTAGGGTTATGGTGTTAGTACTACTAATACCACTACTACTACTACTAATAATAATAATAATAATAATAATAATAATAATAATAATAATAAATGAATAAATAAATGTACAATAAATACACAAATAAATAAAAATAATCATAAATAAATTCAATAAATGAATACTAAGTAATAGTAGATTAATAATTAACCCCTAACCAATAAATAATAATAAATAACTAGAAAACCCTAACCCAAAATACATTTATTTTATTATTATTTCTAATAATTTATTTAATATTTTTAAGGTTAGGACTCAGTTACTTATCATGTAACTTATTTTTATTTATTTATTACTTCTACTAATAATAATAATTCACAAATAAATAAGTGTAAAATAAATAGATAAATAAATAAAAATGATCATAAATAGACAATAAATAAATTCAATAAATAAATACTAAGTAATAGTAAATAAAATATTTAACCTCTAATCCTAAACCTAATACAGACGATCGGAAAATTCTAACAACAAAACCGTGGATTATTTTTTGGACGAAATGTTGGCTCAAACTTGTCTTGCATCACACGGTCGCACAAATGTTGTCGGAAATTCCGAACACCAAGAACGTGGTGACGTACAAGACGTACGCCGGCACTTTTAAAGGGAGGTTCAATACCAGTCGTGTTAGTAGAAGTGGTGAGAGACGATTTGCGCTTTTCAGCCTTGTGCTTTTCAGTCCGCAACAGCGTGACGAATGTGCTTTCTCCATTACGAACGCAAGTTTTACCAGACCGAGCACTTCCGTCCCGTACTTGATTCAGAGCGTGCGTGGAATTTTTGTGCGTCGGAATTGTCCACACACGATCGTAATTTATAAGAACGGGTTTTGTTGGCAGAAAATTTGAGAACCAGCTCTCAAATTTTAGTTGTCGGAAATTCCCACAGCAAATGTCCGATGGAGCCTACACGCGGTCAGAATTTCCGACAAAAAGCTCCCATCGAACATTTGTTGTCGGAAATTGGAAGAAGTCTGAGCCCAGGTTCACACTGGGTACGATTTGGTTCGATTTGAGGTGCGATTTCACATGTGAAATCGCATCTCAAATCGGCGGCAATTGCCGGCAATGACACCGTCCTAATCGGTGCGACACCGCATCTGCGGCGCTGCACCGATTTCAAAAAGTAGTTCCTGTATTACTTTTTGCGATTTCAGGACGCGATTTACATTGACATCTGTGCAGAACTCTGCACAAATGTCTCCTAAATCGCGCTGAAATCGGGACTGCCAGAGGGAGTGAAATCGTGCAAAATCAGCTGAAATCGCGCGATTTCACTCCCGCAGCCCAGTGTGAACCAGGGCTCAATCTTGGCTAGTAATGAGGCAGAGCAGCTGTCAATCAACCAGCAGGGGGCATTGACTGAAGCAGATTGGATAAAAGTACAGCTGTCTGTAGTTTACACAAAAGGGTGACAATTTTCAAACACTTTTGGAGAACAGGCTATTTAATGTAGATCTTTAGCCTCCAAATACCAAAATGTATGTTGCATTCACTTCTGCATGCACATCCCTAAACATCAAGGCCCAGATTCACAAAGCACTTGCACTGTGCATTTCCACAATAGATCCCAGATACATTACATTGATTAATAGTTCATTTTAGTTGTAGGCCAACATTTACGAAATTAACAAAAATAAAAATAATATATATATATATAAGCAAACAATATCACCTGCTACCCAATGGTCTATTACGAGGTAAGAAGGACTAAGAGGTGATATTAAGGATGGAACTTACATAAAGGAAAGGGAGAATGAGATATTGGATAAATCATAACTAAATTGATAAATTAGGAGATAATGGACTTAACTGATTTCAATCGTTGGAAAGAAAGCAGTTTAAGTCCAATCCGATGTTTAGCCCATAGGGCTGCATACTTTTGATTTTGTATAACCACATGGTTTCGTTCTGGGAGATCATTCTTCTCATGTGGGTCCCTCTCCAATGATTGGATATTTTGTCTATGCCATAAAATTTGCAAAGACTAGGGTCACTATCATGGTATTTTTTAAAATGTCTCGATACACTGTGATTTGGAAACCCTTTTTGAATATTTGTCAAATGTTCATTAACTCGTTCTCTCAGTTTACGTGTCGTTCGACCCACATATTGGAAGGTACAAGGACATTCCAATATGTAGGTCACATGGTCTGAGTTACATGTAATTAATGGTTTGATTTTAAACCTTTCTTGGGTAACATTGGACCGGAAATGCGTTCTTTTTTTACCATTTGCACGTATTGCACTTTATTGCTAATTACAATCACATTGTTTGTAGCTTGTTATTACTAATGTATGTGAGTACATTATATATATCATTTTATGTGAGCGCCCTCTACCACTTTCTTTTCACCTTCCAATATTAGTTATACGCCATTATTTTTAGAGGAGCAGCCGTATTTGAATTTATTTACACGTAGTTATTGGCGCGAAAATCCCCTCTCTATCATACTAGGAAAAGGGGACCCGAGAAAACAGCGGCTCCTTTGGAAGTAAGCACTACACATGCGTGGCAACGCAAGCAATTTTTTTGGTATTTTTTTGGTATTCTGTAACCATGCCTGGCCTCCTATGGCGCATCCATGAGATCAAGCACACATAGCTCCCAACGGCCCCAGATTTTGAACAATGTCCCTCTGTCCCTCTTTCTCCCTCATTTGTCCCTCATTTTGGTCTGATCTATATAGACGTATATAAAATGCACTTTTTATCTTTCAAAACGTGTTTCCCAGTGCTAAACCTTTCATCTAAATTCTAAATTGCTGCATTTGTAAATTTTAAAAGCCAATATTAAAGAAATAGTAGTGGCAAAAAAAAGTATTTGTGGATTTAATTAACCTTTTTTTGGGGTTAATTCTCCTTTAACCACTTAAGGACCGGACCAATATGCTGCTAAATGACCAAAGGTGTTTTTACAATTCGGCACTGCGTCGCTTTAACAGACAATTGCGCGGTCGTGCGCCGTGGCTCCCAAACAAAATTTGCGTCCTTTTCTTCCTACAAATAGAGCTTTATTTTGATGGGATTTGATTGCCTCTGCGATTTTTATTTTTTGCGCTATAAACAAAAATAGAGCGATACCGAGTATTTGCGGGAGTACTTGTACTCGCGCAAATGCTCCCGATGCCTCTGCTGATACTTTTTTTGTATTTATCAACATGTTCTGTGGAAATTCTTCGAGTTTTTTACTACTGCGTGACAAGCAAATAAAACATTTTTTATTCATTTTTATTCTTTTATAATGTCTTGAGTGATGCCGCGTACACACGGTCGTTTTTTGCGATGAAAAAAAAACGACGTTTTTTAAAACGTCATTTAAATTGATCGTGTGTGGGCAAAACTTAGTTTTTTGTCTTCAAAAAAACGACCAAAAAAAAATTCCAACATGCTTGAATTTTTTGTGTCGTTTTTCAAAACGTCGTTTTTTGTTTCACAAAAAGTCACCGTGTGTAGCAAAAACGTTGTTCCAAACGACGTTTTTCAACCCGCGCATACCCAGAAGCTCGTTATGAAGCGAGCTTCAATGGAAAAGAGTGGTGAACGTAACCTTGCTTTTTGTGAAAAAACGATGGTGTGTATGCAAAATTGTCTTTGAAAAGTGACGTTTCAAAAACGTCGTTTTTTACTTCACAGAAAACGTCGTTTTTTTTTCATCGCAAAAAACGACCGTGTGTACGCGGCATTAGAGTTCTTCATAATTCTGAAGAAAATATCCTTAGTCTGTATTGTGGTTTGAAAACTGTCACATGACATTTAAAAAAATTATCGGTATTCGGTATCGGTGAGTACATGATAAAAAGTATCGGTACTTGTACTCGGTCCTAAAAAAGTGGTATCGGGACAACCCTAGTTAAGAGGGGTGTGACAGGAGGCGTTCCCTATGCCTACATACATTTTCTAGTAGGTGTCCCTCATTCCCATCTCAAAATGTTGTGAAGTATGCAAGCGCAGACATTGGTGAGCCGGTGTTTCGTCAGATTAGGCAACCCGTCAGAATGTGTAACGGAAGTGACGGTCCGTCGCCGCCATCTTGCTACACCTCACACTCCTCCATATTAAGGATACACTGAGAAGGAGGAAAGCGGACATTACACCCACCGGAGTTTTGCATTTTACACTTATTTTTAACAGTAAAGTGAGTTTATATAGTGAAATACAGTACTTAGGCCTTGGCATACCTGGTGATCATCGGTGATGGGCATCCCTGGTGGTCCTGGTGGCATGCCTGGTGGTCCTGGGTGGGCATCCTGGGAGGAGCTGAGCTCTCCCCTGTGAGGAGAGCAGCCGGTTGGCTCTCTAGTGGTGTCTGTCAGATGCAATAGAGCAAGGGTGTCCAAACTTTTTTGAAAGAGGGCCAGATTTGATGTAGTGAACGTGCGTGAGGGCCGACCATTTTGCCTGACATTCTTTGAACCATTAAAATTTGGTGCAAGTGTGTTCATCCGAGCACTAATACACTGTGTGTGGTGAATATATACATCTTCTCTTAGGTCCCCAAAAAATCCCAGAGCTCCACTTAGGGTAAGGATGAGCTCAGGTTGTAAAAAATATGTATTTTATCTTCTTTATCCTCTGAGAAATCTGGGGCCAGATTCAGGTACATCTGCGCATTATTGGCCCGGCGCCTTTACGTTAGACTTGCGCAATGTAGCCGCGTAATCACCCTATTCTCGTAGCTTTTGCGCAGAAAATTGCGCATGAGTAACGTTATTTCAGAGGCGTAAGGCGGAGTAATACAAATTGGGAAGGACGTGGGCGTGTTACATTGAAATGAGCCGTGACCCCATGCAAATGAAGGGCCGGCCGGCTCGCGCATGCGCGCTTGAAGCAGACCATGGTCAGCACCTCTGTGCGCATGCTCACAACTCGGGAACGGCGCAATCAGTGAAATTGGAAGTGGACTAGGGCAACTTAGTGAACTACGCAAACAGCATAAATAGACAGACAAAAATGCACTTCCTTTGCAAAAGTACATCCCTTTGTTTCCCTCCCTATACAGCAAGGTGCTTTTGTTTATTAGCGTTTGTTTGTTTGTTTGTGACGTGTCTTTGAGATATTTGGGGACTGTTTTGCAGAGTGATTTTTGTCTTTTATGTGTTTTCTTTGTTGTTTTTTTTTTAAATTATATTTTTGCTGGGGCATTTTTTATTTTCGCTCGTCATTTATTTTATTTTTTTGGTTCTGTTTGTGTATGATTTTGGAATGTGGGGGTGATATTCCTGCGGGAAAAGGGGTGTCACCCTCATTTGTGGTGGAGAAGTGATCCCCAGGTCTGTGTGAATGGTGTATGAATGTACAGTGACATAATTGGAGCCGCGGCATGGCGTTGCTGCTCACAAGTCCTGCATGGTGGGCTTGTGCCAATCCAATGTGATGAGGATGTGGGGTGTCTGTGCTAGGGACCACAGTGGTGTGCATGCATGCATTCTCATTGTGCCATGATTAATGTGTGTGTTTAACGTGCAAAGATGCATATGTGAGCTGGCATGAGATGGGGTCATGAGATGGGGTCCCAGTGCATATGCAGAGTCACCTTGAAAGGAAAAGACAGGAGGATGTTAGTCGTGCATGTGTCCCTTGTGATGTGTGCATCATGGGGGGGGACAGTCATGCCTGCCACCCATGTCACTCACCAACCAGCCAGCTGTCCCTATACATGTTCTGTTCGAAATCTGTGGGGATGGGGCTCTGATTGTATATGTAGCTGTCATGGGTGTCATGGGTGGTGTCATGTGTTGGGCTGCTGATGTCCTCCTGCAAGGTTGTGGTAATTCCATGATGGCATGAGGGGTGAATCTGAAGATGCGAGACACCTCAGAATCACTCATGCCAAAGATGTCTATGCATGTGTGATATATCAAGTGAAGAGTGAGGGGCTTGTATCAGATAAGAATATTGTATTAGATTAGATTAAATTGTAAAGTTTATATAAGCAAATAAAAAAAATAAAAAAATATTAGAAAAAACATCTCCTGTGCCCTCCTCAGTGCCCTCATCCTTCTTTGTTCATCTAAAGTCAGTAGTATAGCTATGCGCGACGATGCCCCTGGCATGTTGGCATACAGATTGTTGTGCAAAACGTGTGACTGCTGAGCTCCTCACTAACAGTGTTGCTTTATCTAACAAGTAGACTTTTTTTCTCTTTTTAGACCAGCTTTTCTATGCTCTAATTTTAGACAGGACATTTTGCTGTTGCGCACACTGCGTAGCCTGCGCTGCCCTAACGTTCTTTTGTGGATCCCCGTACGTCCCTCATTAGCATATTTGACTAGCAAATCAATGGTCTGTCTAGCGCAGTTTTGCGCGGACGGATGCGCCTGTCTAACAAAATTACGACGGACAAAAAAAAGTAGATTTCTTGCGTATCTCGTTTTGGGGATGCTGTGCATCGAAACGCACGCGCACATTTAGACTTACGCACGCGCATCTCCTGTTGCGCAGGCGTAATCGCTCTGTGAATCTGGGCCCTGGCCTTTATCTCTTCTGTGGTGCTTTATTTTTTCACAACGTTTTTAAAGTTGTCGTTTTTAAGGTTGTAAAAAATGGTCGTGTGTGGGCGTTAACGACGTGAAAAACACGCGCATGCTCTGAAGCAAGTTATGAGACGGGATCGCTCGTTCTGGTAAAACTACCGTTTGTAATGGAGTAAGCACATTCTTCACGCTGTAACAGACTGAAAAGTGTGAATCGCTTTTTACTAACACGGAATCAGCTAAAGCAGCCCAAAGGGTGGCGCCATCCGTCTAGAACTCTCCCTGTATAGTGCCGTCGTACGTGTTGTATGTCACCTACCTTTGCTAGACCATTTTTTTTTTCACGATCGTGTGTGCGTAACGTTGTTTTAATGATCGGGTTGAAAAAAACTTTGTTTTTTCTAGACCCTTTAAAACTACATTTTTTAGAACCCGAAAAACGGTCGTGTGTACGCGGCATCAGTGTCTGTCAGCTTCCCAATGGGCTTTGGAAAACACCCCAGCAACACGCCCAGCTTGTCAGTGAGAGGCGCTTGGGGATTAAAGAAATATATATATACAGTGCAGAAAATAAGTATTTGAACACCCTGCTATTTTGCAAGTTCTCCCACTTGGAAATCATGGAGGGGTCTGAAATTGTCATCGTAGGTGCATGTCCACTGTGAGAGACATAATCAAAAAGAAAAATTCCAGAAATCACAATTTATGAATTTTTAACTATTTATTTGTATGATACAGCTGCAAAGAAGTATTTGAACACCTGTCTATCAGCTAGAATTCTGACCCTCAAAGACCTGTTAGTCTGCCTTTAAAATGTCCACCTCCACTCCATTTATTATCCTAAATTAGATGCACCTGTTTGAGGTCATTAGCTGTATAAAGACACCTGTCCACCCCATACAATCAGTAAGAATCCAACTACTAACATGGCCAAGACCAAAGAGCTGTCTAAAGACACTAGAGACAAAATTGTACACCTCCACAAGGCTGGAAAGGGCTACGGGGAAATTGCCAAGCAGCTTGGTGAAAAAAGGTCCACTGTTGGAGCAATCATTAGAAAATGGAAGAAGCTAAACATGACTGTCAATCTCCCTCGGACTGGGGCTCCATGCAAAATCTCACCTCGTGGGGTCTCAATGATCCTAAGAAAGGTGAGAAATCAGCCCAGGACTACACGGGAGGAGCTGGTCAATGACCTGAAAAGAGCTGGGACCACCGTTTCCAAGGTTACTGTTGGTAATACACTAAGACGTCATGGTTTGAAATCATGCATGGCACGGAAGGTTCCCCTGCTTAAACCAGCACATGTCAAGGCCCGTCTTAAGTTTGCCAATGACCATTTGGATGATCCAGAGGAGTCATGGGAGAAAGTCATGTGGTCAGATGAGACCAAAATAAAACTTTTTGGTCATAATTCCACTAACCGTGTTTGGAGAAAGAAGAATGATGAGTACCATCCCAAGATCACCATCACTACTGTGAAGCATGGGGGTGGTAGCATCATGCTTTGGGGGTGTTTTTCTGCACATGGGACAGGGCGACTGCACTGTATTAAGAAGAGGATGACCGGGGCCATGTATTGCGAGATTTTGGGCAACAACCTCCTTCCCTCAGTTAGAGCTTTGAAGATGGGTCGAGGCTGGGTCTTCCAACATGACAATGACCCAAAGCACACAGCCAGGATAACCAAGGAGTGGCTCTGTAAGAAGCATATCAAGGTTCTGGCGTGGCCTAGCCAGTCTCCAGACCTAAACCCAATATAGAATCTTTGGAGGGAGCTCAAACTCCGTGTTTCTCAGCGACAGCCCAGAAACCTGACTGATCTAGAGAAGATCTGTGTGGAGGAGTGGGCCAAAATCCCTCCTCCAGTGTGTGCAAACCTGGTGAAAAACTACAAGAAACGTTTGACCTCTGTAATTGCAAACAAAGGCTACTGTACCAAATATTAACATTGATTTTCTCAGGTGTTCAAATACTTCTTTGCAGCTGTATCATACAAATAAATAGTTAAAAAAATCATACATTGTGATTTCTGGAATTTTTATTTTTGATTATGTCTCTCACAGTGGACATGCACCTACGATAACAATTTCAGACCCCTCCATGATTTCCAAGTGGGAGAACTTGCAAAATAGCAGGGTGTTCAAATACTTATTTTCTGCACTGTATATCTATATTTTTTAAACCAAGCTCATCCTTACCCTATACGGAGCTTGGGGGGCCACAAAAGTGATAAAAGCAAATTGGAAGTGAGGGCTATATAAAACCGCATCGCGGGCCGGACTTTGGACATGCCTGCAATAGGGGAAAGGGCGATACATGGCTTTTCCTGTTTACATTGTGGTCAGCTCTGCCAGAGGCTCTTTACCTGTATCTGTGTTGTGGTGTCTCAGACTGACACACCGCCAATCGCAGCGTTACCGCGCCCCACGCTGCGTGGTCATGGTAGCCACAGAAACAAGCAGGTTGACATTTAGAAAGAGAAAAGGTGAACAGTGAATAATGAAAGGATTGTAGAACTCAATGCTGAAAGTATTTAGGAATTGCCATTTACAATTCCCTGTGTCTGTGTGTAAATATAGGATTATAATCTTGAGACACGATCACATACAGTAGAAGAACATAAGAACACATGCAACTGTGAATATTTACTGTTTTGTTTTTTCCTTTTGCCCATTCTTTATAACATAAGGATCTAGTAATTATACATCAAGATGGCACTATAAGCAGCATTTGTGCTAGCCTGAGGACCAGTCTCCACCATCTGCCACCTCCTGGGCTCATCGGGACCACCTCTAATTCCAGATATCGAGGTCTTTAGGATCTGAAGAATGGGACAGCTTGGTAAAATCTGCATAACAATGCTTGATCTTACTTCATGTTAATTAGACTTCTAAAGAAAAAAAACTATTTTATAACTCTGCACCATCATGCATTTGTAATGTTCGAATCTCAAAAGAAGTGCATCAAATATTGATAAGCTGAAATTACTATAATTAAAAAAACATCAGCTATTGACTATGCACACAATTCGGTACACTCTAAATAGCCCTGCACATTTGTAAGGAAGGCAGGCTTTTTGAGAAGATGGAAAGTATAGTAATTTTGTCTCTGACTTGTCATGAAATTACACAGCACTGATGCAAATCAGCAAATATGGAATCCAGAAATAGTACATAAAAATAAAAATCGAATTTTGGAAAAAAACTACGGAAAAAAACAGGAAATGCAGTACAGTACATGGGACTCATTAGAAGATTTAAAAATAAAATAAAAAACATTTTCTTTCTTTTTTTTTTTTTTAAAGCCTGACATTTTCTTACTTCTGAAAATGTTCCCTAAATGTAGGAATTGCACAATATAATCCTTCCTTGTATTAATATACTGCACTAAAGGGGCTGTAAAGGTACTTTGCTATTAGATGTCCTTATTTCTTCTGAGAAATCCTCACTTCCTGTTCTTCTTTCTGTAACTACACACAGTAATGCAAGGCTTTCTTCCTGGTGTGGAGAAAGCCTCTTGAGGGGGGAGGGGGCGAGCAGGAGTGTCAGGATGCCCATCAACACACAGCTCCTTTCTCTATCTGCAAAGTAGAGAGTGTCCTGACACTCCTGCTTGCGCCCTCCCCCCTCAAGAGGCTTTCTCCACACCAGGGAGAAAGCCTCACATTACGGGGTGGAGTTACAGCCAGAAGAACAGGAAGTGAGGATTTCTCAGAAGAAATAAGGCCTTTTCAAAGCAAAATGGAAGGATGAGGTAAGTGAAGGAGGACTGCACTAAGGTAAAGGAAGCTTCTAAGGGAAACATTTTTTTTTTACCTTTACAACCCCTTTAAGGCCCCATACAGCTAAGGCAAAAAATAAATAAAACAGTCCTCAGCAAAAAAAAGCATCTCTGTCTGCAAGCTCACCTTGTCTTTGGTGCTGTCCGACGCAGACACGTCAATCTGACCTTGGCATTTTTAAATGTTCAGTTTACGCTTTCCCCATACAAGGTGGCTGGGGGAATCCTGCGCTATTGTATTCTGACAGCAGAGAAACTCCCCTGCTGCCAGAATACACAGATCAGTGTTGAAGACATTAGCTGAAGCTGCTGATCAAGTGGCTTTTATCCGACAGGGCAATTGTACAGAAGTCAATCAGTAGATCAACGTCTGTTCAAGTGCAGTGGCCACACGGTAGATCCCAGTTGAACTGGCCAATTTTTGATCCATCTATGACCACCTTAAAGTGATTGTACAGTCTTGTTTTTTTCCTATAAAAATAATAAACATGTGTAGCGGGGGTCATGCTTTCAAAGACTTTTGGTAATGTTGCATACCTAAATCTCTCTCCAGGAGCTCCAGTTATACTATATATATATATATATATATATATATATATATATATATATATATATATATATATGTTTATTTATTTCTAAAAAGCAATGCATTGTGGGACTAGAAGTACCAGGATAAACGGACTCTATTGACATTAGTAGAAACAGACTACACTTCCCACAATGCCTTGTCTTCCTGGAGCACATGACACCTCCGCACAGCCTTATGGGGGAGGTTACTTAAAAACTGGGAGGAGCCGAGTTCGCTCTCTTGGGACCAGCACTTCTCCCTCTGCGGAACGAGGGAGAAGCATCAAGGTCGAGCGCATAGGCCTGGAGCATGGGCCTGTGTTCACCGGAGGGCCACCCATCCGGATACAGACAAGATCGAGTGTGTCCAGCTTGTGTTTCCAAGAAGTTAGAGACTTCCACCAGCTGACGGTTGTACCAGTGGTGAGCAAGGAACCAGAGACTGTGTGTGTCGCAGAGTGTTCATCGACCGGCATGTTTGCTGTGAAGAACGCAGGCGGACTAGGCCTACCCGGGTGAGAGGGCAGTTGCCCAAATGCTTTCAATGCTACTTTAGTTTTGTGACTTTTATTGCTTCGCCATTGAGATATTAGACTGTGATAAGATTATCCGAGAGACATAACATCTAGAAGTCACGCTAGCCAAGGTGACCGGAATTGCTGTACGGATCGTCCGCAGCCGCCCATATTGATTGTTGATTGTACTGATAGACTTAGTTCTATTACCCTTTTGGATTACAAACAAATAAAAGTGCACCAACATATTCATCATTAACCTTACCCCTGAGGAACATTCTGGAGTTAACTGAGGCAGGCCTGGTCAGATTTATTTGCAACTGTACTCAAAGGAATTGCCCATTAAGGGGAGCTTGCGATCATAGACAATTAAGAGTTATCTTTAGAACCTATAGTTTTAGTATTTTAACAGTTTTCGCCAACTTCTGCAAGGGCTTTTGCAGAGTTGACTGTTAATGTGTCTATATTTTTTAATCTGTTGCTCATCTGTTATCCCTTTTACTTTTATGCCAAGTAAAGTTATTCTTGGTTTACTACATTAAGTGTGTGAGGTGTGTTTGCTCCTGAGGACTGCAATCAAAGAAAGGTAATATCAATATTGTATGTCAATATATATACATATATGCTATGTGTGTGTAGCGCCCTTGTACTTCCAAGTACGGACGCTATTGAAATTTAGTGGGAAAGATCAGAGTGTAAACTTACTCTGATCCCAATTGTGATTGTTTAGGGCTCTCTGTTTCAGCTCGGCTGTGCTGTGGGTTTATTCTGCTGTGCCTGGGTGTTGTTCAACCCCGGGACAGCAGGTGGCAGCAGTGGATGCTGAGATTTGGGTGCTCTCTTCAAGCAGCCAATCGGGAAGCCTGGGCCTCCCTGGGCATGCTGGGAGAGGGTACTTATGGGGAAGACACCATTTCGTGGGGTCTTTTTTTGTCTTCTGGTTCCTGGTGCGGCACCCACTTTTAGGGTGACCGCACATCACAGCGCCCCATGCGTTATGGCCTACCTGGCCGGGGCGTGGATGTTACGTGGAGTTCTTGGCTCCGAAGCCAAGCTGGTCCGGAGAACTCTGAGGACCATGGGGACCCAGTGACTGACTGAGTCGGAGATCCCAAGCGAGTTGTGCTGTTCGGTTGGGAGTCCAGTTGAGGGATACCAATGAGAGACTGGTGTCCCAACAGCTCTGGAATGAACCATCGGGGATCGAGGTACTGGACACTGAGGGATTGATTCCTCTCTCAGTCGGTACTCTGGCGACATTAAAGGAAGACTCAGGAAAACCCTTTACACAGGAGGAGTAACTCCGTATTACACTCAGGGAAGGTCGGTGGCAGAGGCACTTTCCTGACGGTCGTTTAGAAGAGCCTGTGGCAGAGGCATTCTTCTCAAGTTCGAGTGGTACTCTGGCTGCCAGGTCTGTGAGAGAGACCTGTCCAGGTACGCTATACCCACTCAAGTTGGAGTGAAGCAGAAAGACTGATTATTGTCAGAGGCAGGACTGCTTCAATATCCAAGGCCTGAGTCTGCTATATCTCCTCAAACCTTTGTCTATCCTTCCCATCACCTGTTGACTGTTTTTACCCAGCTGGGTAATAAAGGTGCACTTATAAAGAGACTTCCTATTTTGTGGACATTCCTTTATTGCCACTGCATTTACTATTAACCCTAGACACATCGCCAGAGCCATGAGGTAACATGCCTTCCCAAATCAAACCTGCGGGGTAGTGCTACACGTGTATTATTGTGGTCCTAGCCAACGTGGGACTCACAATATATTTGTATTTGCTTGGTGTGTCAAGGGAGGGTTCGAGACATTAAAAGGGGTGAATAAATTAGAGAGTAGACCCAAAACTAATCAGCAGCTCCTTTAGGGTTAGTGCTACACATGTAATACCTGCTCTGTTGCAGTGGATTTGCACAGAGCAGCCCAGATCCTCCTCTTCTCGGGTCCCTCTTGTGTGATCCTGGCCCCTCCCTTCTGTTCAGTGCGCCCACAGCAAGCAGCTTACTATGGGTGCACCTGAGCTGAGTCACAGCTCTGTGCATCCATTCAGACACAGAGCCCCCGGCCCCGCCCCCTCTAGCTGACATTGATTGACAGCAGTGGAAGTCAATCAGGAATAAGAATCTTGGATGGCTGAGACACTCGTAAACAAAGCTGGACAGAGAGGGACCTCAGGTAAGTATTAGGGGGGCTGCTGCACACAGAAGGCTTTTTATTCTAATGCATTAAGATATAAAAAACTTCTGCTTTTACAACCCCTTTAAGATGGTTTAGTGTCTGTGTCTGTTTTCATGCTCTTTTCTGTTGCTGTGGGGAGGTGTGTTGACCTACACTGCCTTTCCAATCAGCTCTTAGGCCACCCACAGAGCCAGGACTAGGAGGGGGCCGAGGGGGCACCTGCCCTGGGTGCTGTGTTGAGGGGGCTGGCGCTGTCGAGTCAGCCACTCCTACCACTCCTTACTCACAGAAGTGACTGCAGTGTCACTCCTTTCAGAAGGAGCAGCGTCCGATGGTTGATGCTGAAGGGAAGATTCAGTTTTCTCCTCCCTCCAGCCTACATGAGGTGGAAAACAGCTGGCATTGAGACAGAACTGTCCTCAGTCTTAGTGCTGCAATGCTGAAAAGGGAGAGCAGACTGTATACTTCCTCTTTCCTGGAGTTGCAATTGCAGGTAATTATTTTTAAACGTGGTGCATTAGTAGCGCCACTTTGTAAAATGACCCAATGAGAGTTCTGTTAATAGTGCCACTTTATAAAAGTGGCGCTATTAACCACTTAAGCCCCGGACCAATATGTTGCTAAATGCCCAGAGGTGTTTTTACAATTTGGCACTGCGCTGCTTTAACTGGTAATTGCGCGGTCATGCAATGTTGTACCGAAACAAAATTTGCGCCCTTTTCTTCCTTTCTTCTGTGATTTTTATTTTTTGCGATATAAACGGAAAAAGACCGTTAATTTAAAAAAAAAAGAAAAGATTTTTCTTATAATAAAAAGTTAAAAATATCGAATAAACTAAATTTGGGCCAAACATGGCCTTAGTAAAAAAATTGCAATAAGCGTATATTTATTGGTTTTCGCAACTTTTGTGACAGGGGGGCTGATCGGGAGGGGGGTGACTGGGGGCGGGGATTTGTGTGCCTATATGTACAGATGTCAGTGTGGTGTTTGTGTACTCACTGTGTTTCCTCTCCTCCGCCGGACGAAAATACCAGCAGGAGGAGCGGTGACATCACTTCCTCCTCTGCCTGTGTTTACAGTTCAGGCAGAGGAGGAAGTGGATTGTCTGGGAGTGATCCGGAGGGGGTGGACAAAAACGAACAGCCGCCCCCTCATTCCTGATCGCTCCCAGAGCCACGGGGACCGCCGCACGCAGCAGGGGGGTTCCGATCAGACCCCTGACCTGCGGAAAGGCAGGGACGTACATGTACGCCCATCTGCCTGTACGTGCCATTCTGTGGAGGTACATAGTCGTGCGGCGGTCCTTAAGTGGTTAAGAACTACCTGGATTTGCCGCACATGTTAATAAAGTTACTAAAACTGTCAGTAGGAATTTTTAAATCTGGCACAGATAGAGAAACTTCTGAGCAAAAACCAACAATGGGGAAGTGAAAAGAGGAAGTGAAGTGAAGTGAAAAGAGGAATGTCTGCAGGTAAAGGATGCTTATTATGAAAAAAAAAATTCCTTTGCAACCCCTTTAACCACTTGTGGACCGCTGCATGTACATTTACGTTGGCAGAATGGCACGTACAGGCACATTGGCACACCTGTACGTCCCTGCCTTGACGCGGGTGGGGGGTCCGATCGGACCCCCCCTCGGTACATGCGACGGTCCCGGTGGCTGCAGGAGCGATCCGTGCTGAGGGGGCGGCTGTTTGTTTTTGTCCGCCCCCTCCGGATCGCTCCCAGCCAATGGGAGTCCGCCACCCGCCCTCTTCCTGTGTAAACACAGGAAGGGGGAAGTGATGTAATCTCTCCTCTCAGCGGTATTTTCAACCGCCGCTGAGGAGAGAAACATCACACAGTAAGTCTGCACAACAGCACACTGACACACAGACACATAGGCACATTTAACCCCCCGATTGCCCCACCCCCCTGTCACAGTGTCACTGAATGCAGTGATCATATATGTACTGATCACTGCATTTAGTGTCAGTGTGACAGGCAGCTAGTGTTAGGTCCAGGGTAGCCCCCGTACCCCCCTAATACATTTTTAACCCCTTGATCACCGCCCTAGTTAACCCTTTCACTCACTATTGCCAGTGTCACTAAGCGATCATTTTTCTGATCGCTGTATTAGTGTCACTGTTGCCGCTAGGAAGCTATTTTTTTTTTTTATTGCGATTTTTTTTACTAAAGACATGTGGTTGAATACATTTTGGCCTAAATGTTTGACTAAAATTTAGTTTATTCAATTTTTTTTATAACAAAAAGTAAAAAATATTGTTTTTTTTTCAAAAATGTCGCTCTATTTTTGTTTATAGCGTAAAAAATAAAAGAAGAAAAGGATGCAAATTTTGTTTGGGAGCCACATCGCACGACTGCGCAATTGTCTGTTAAAGCGACGCAGTGCCTAATTGTAAAAACGCCTCTGGGCATTTAGCAGCATATTGGTCCGGGGCTTAAGTGGTTAATGTTGGTAACATATTCAGGTATTACATGCAAAGTCATTACAGCCAATAGAGTTTGTTTTTTGGGGTTTTTCATATTTTCAAGTTTTATTTTTGTTTATAAAACTTTTATTTATAAAGGCGTTAAATAGCACAACGGCAATCTGTGTCAAACCTTCATACCAGAAATAATAACATGTTATTAGGATTTTACTCCAGGAATATGTAATTCTGCAATTCTAAGGAAATACTTAAAGCAGAGGTTCACAAAAAAAAGTGAACCTCTGCTTTTCGGAACCCTCCCCCCTGTCACATTTGCCACCTTTTAGGGGAGGGGGAGTGCAGATATAATACAGGTATTTGCACCCACTTCCGGGCATAGATATCTGCAGAATCTGCTGATAATCTACGCCACTTCCTGTCCCTCCCACTGTCTTCTGGGAGATGGAAGACAGGAGGGACCATTGTGACTCGCGCATGTGCAGTAGGAAACCGAGAAGTGGCATGGCTTCATTTGCTGATTCCCTTAGCGAAGATGGTGGCGACAGCATCCGAGGACTGAGGCACGTGTCAGCCTCGGGTGTCAACATCGCTGGCGCACTGGACAAGTAAGTGTCCATATAAGTCAGCAGCTGCAGCATTTGCAGCTGCTGGCTTAAAAAAAAAATAATAATTGGCGGACCTCTGCTTTAAAAAATGCATTAAAATTTAACTAAACCCATTCGATTTTAGATAACCAAAATGTACTGGAAGTTTTAGTCGACTAAAATTATGACTTAGGCTCCTTACACTCGGAGCGGTCCGTTTTTCGGTCCGCTCCGTGTGCCCGTCAGCTCAGCGGGGGGTCTCCGCTCAGCTGTCGGCGGACAGGGCGGTCCCCGCACACTGTGCAGGGACCGCCCTGTCTCTCCTCCGCTCTCCCCTATGGGGAGTCAGATGGAAACGGACCGTCTGTCCGTTTGCATCCGATCCGTTTGGCCGGACGGAAGAAAAATAGGACATTCTTCCGTCCGCAAAAACGGATGCGGATCTAGCGGACGTTAGTGGATGCATCATCCGCTAACAGATCCGCTCCCATAGGGGCCCATTACAAGTCCGTAAACGGACTTGTAATGAGCGGACGAACAGTCCGCTAGTGTGAAAGGACCCTTAAACTAAAACAATTCAGGTGGCTAAAACAGGAATAAAACTAAAATGGCATTTTAGTCCAAAGACTATAACCAAAACTAAATTGAAATTTGATGTCAAAATGAACACTGCCTCTTACCACTATGTGCAGCTCGCCTATCATGCTGCACAGTGTTATGTTTAAATCTGAACTCTGGGAAAATGCTTTATTTCTTTAGTGTTGTCGCATGAAAAGCATAAATTATTTATAAAAATGTGAGGTGTGTACTCACTTTTGTGAGATACTGTAGCTGTTTTCCACTTTAAAGAAATTAGGTTAACACGGCAGACAACTACCAAGAGGTTGCCTCCCTATTTTTTCCAAGTAGGTTTCTTGAATCATGTTGTTGTAATCTGTCAATAACTGTATTGTTTGGGTTATGAATATTGCATGTGCAGTATGTTTATGTGAGGCTTTGTTTTGGTTACCTATCCTTTGCAAATCCAGAAATAAAACAGTTGCATCCGGATCTTTTACATTTTGGGCAGATATGTCCCTGGGAACAAGAGATACCTGTTTGTCTTCAAACGATTTTCTGTATTGCTGAGACATGCTGTTGATCTTTGCTGATGATGACAATGGCACATGTAGCACTACCCCCAGTGGAGCTGCTGGATTTTTTGGGCGGGGTGTTATGTCGTGGCTCCTCCGAAATTCCTAGGGGTAAATGATGCGTATTGCATATAGTGGAAGTAAAGGAATGTCCAGACAGGTGCTCTTTGCTGTGCTCTTTATTACCCAGCCGGGTAAAAACAGTAAACTTTTGGTGAGGAAAGTAAAGCTGAAGAAAAAGGGAGAATAGCAGATTCAGGCGTAATGATAGGGTCTTGCTCCCAAACATAACACTTCTCTTCATCACTCCCGCCGGAGTGGGTTTATCGTACCCTGACAGGCCTCTCTCACTGACCTGGCAGCCGGAGTATCACTCGGACAATTATAGGAATAAGTCTCTGCCACAGACCCTCCTTGGTGAACTTGAACTTGGGAGAAAGTCTCTGCCACAGACCCTCCTTGGTGAACTTGAACTTGGGAGAAAGTCTCTGCCACAGACCCCTCTCAATGAGCCTCAGAAAATACCTCTGCCACAGGTCCCCTCTGGGTTGGATTATTGGAGGTGTGCCTCCTTACTTGAGTTACGTCTGGTTACGTCTATGGCACCCACCCTAAAGGTGGGTGCCACACTGGATGAAGAAGACCCAGAACCAATGGTGTCTACCCTATAAATACCCCTCCCCAGCATGCACAGCAAGGACAAACCCTCGTGATTGGCCGCTGGGAAGAGCACCTAAACCTCCACTCCACTGCTGCCACCTGCAGTTCTGGGGTTGGAAGAACACCCCAGTACAGCAGAATGGGCTCACAGCACAGCCAAGCTGAGACAGAGACCGCATTTTGCTACTAACAATCTGGATCAGAGTTTAACTACACTCTGATCTGCCCTTAAATTTCACTAGCACCAGTACTGTAAGTGTAAGGTACATAGGCACTACACACACATGTTGTACAATTGCATAATTTGGATAGAAGGTATCGGGACCCACTCACATGAAGATATTCAAAAAAGTTTTTGAGATGCACAACAACTCCACCAACTGGACCTCACTTCACTTCACTTCACTTTTGATTAGCAGAACTTTTATAGGCAAATTTAAAAAAAAAACAGTTGTAGCGCCCTGCTACTTTCATAGCGGGTGCTGCCTTAAATTTAGAGGTTGGTCAGAGATTTAGTTGCCTCTGACCGTGTTATTTTTGCCAAATTTGGGCCTCTGTTCCAGCCATGGCTGTACTGTGAGTGGCCACTATTGCTGTCTGGGGTGTTGGTACCACCCCAGGCCAAGGGTGGAAGCAGTCGAGTCAGGGTGTATTGGGTGTTTTTCCTCAGCAGCCAATCAGTGGGGGTTGATGGTCTCGCTGTGCATGCTTGGGGAGAGTACTTAAGGGACAGACGTCATTGGTTCGTGGTCGTCGATCGCTGGTCTGTCGTCCCACCACCCCCCATTTGTGGCCCTTGTGGCCGGGGGTGCATGTTCAGGTGTTCCTGGCTCTGTGACCACGTTGGTCCGGGGTTGTGATCTACCGTGTGGTCCTGGTAGTCAGACTGGGTCTACAGTTGCAGAGTGGTCCTGCGCTGTCCGTCCTGAGGGAGGAAGCCACCCGATGAAGAACCTGTCTGGGGGAGTACCAAGTACAAGGCTGGTACCTCAGGAGAGGCCTTGAACTTCATCGAAGGACACACGCTTGCTGAGAGGCTGAATGATGGTCGCCTGTCAGTTCGGAATTCGCTAAAGTTTACTCGAGAGGGAGATCCGGGTGCTTAATCCGAATGTTGAGAAGGATTCTGGACCGAATACATCTCCACCTTTGAGAAGGTCTGTGGCAGAGTCGAGACCTTGCTAAAGTTTCCGTGTGACACTCTGGCTGCTAGGCTGGTGAGAGGGGCCTGTCCGGGTGCGCAACACCCACTCTGGCTAGAGTGGCGACAAAGTTTTTATCACTGGAAGCAGGATTGTTTCTGAACAAAGTTATACACCTGAACCTACTACTTACTATCCTTCCTCCCAGGCCCGGACTGGCCATAGGGCATACCGGGCAAATGCCCGGTGGGCCGCGGCGGCCCGTGGGACGGTTGTGGCCCGCGAACGGCCCTTGCGGACCAGGGGCCTATTGCGGCCCGCGAATGGCCCTCGCGGCCCACGAACGGCCCCCGGCGGCTATTAAGCCTCACTGTGCCCATCAAATGCAGCCACTGGGCCCATCAAATGCTGCTACTGGGCCATCAATTGTCATCACTGTGCCATGCCATCAAACGCAGTCACTGTGCCATCAATTGTCACCACTGTGCCATGCCATCAAACGCAGCCACTGTGCCATCAATTGTCACCACTGTGCCATGCCATCAAACGCAGCCACTGTGCCATGCCATCAAACACAGCCACTGTGCCACCAATTGTCACCACTGTGCCATGCCATTAAACACAGCCACAGTGCCATCAATTGTCACCACTGTGCCATGCCAACAAATGTAGCCACTGTGCAATCAATTGTCACCACTGTGCCATGCCATCAAATGCAGCCACTGTGCCATCAATTGTCACCACTGTGCCATGCCATCAAATGCAGCCACTGTGCCATGCCATCAAACGCAGCCACTGTGCCATCAATTGTCACCACTGTGCCATGCCATCAAATGCAGCCACTGTGCCATGCCATCAAACGCAGCCACTGTGCTCTTTAATTGTCGCCACTGTGCCAATTGATGCCAGTGTGCCCATTGATGCCAGTGTGCCCATTGTCGCCACTGTGCCCATTGTCGCGGCTGAGCCAGAGGGGTCGGCTGAGCCAGAGGGAGCGGCGCTCCGGCGCCTTCTATAGATACACTGTCACTGTCTATCTATCTTCTTTCTTTCTATCTTTATCTATCTTCCTTCCTTTTTATCTATCTATCTACCTATCTTCCTTCCTTCTCTTTTTTTCTATCTTTATCTATCTTCCCTCCTTACTATCTATCTATCTATCTATCTATCTATCTATCTATCTATCTTCCTTTCTTTATCTACCTTTCTTTCGGTATCTATCTCCCTTCCTTCCCTTCTTTCTTTCTACCTTTATCTTTCTTTCTTTATCTATCTTCCTTCCTTCCCTTCTTTCTTTATATTTCTTTCTATCTATCTATCTATCTATCTATCTATCTATCTATCTATCTATCTATCTATCTATCTTCCTTCCCTTCTTTCTTTCTATATTATTCATTCTTTCTTTATCCATATTCCTTCCTTTCTATATCTATCTATCTATCTATCTATCTATCTATCTATCTATCTATCTATCTATCTATCTTCTATCTTCCTTCTTCTTTCTTTCTATCTGTATCTATCTTTCTTTATCTATCTTCCTTCCTTCCCTTCTTTCTTTTTATCTTTATCTATCTATCTTTCTTTCTTTATATATCTTCCTTCCTTCCTATCTATCTTCCCTTCTTTCTATATTTATCTATCTTTATTTCTTCATCGATCTTCCTTCCCTTCTTTCTTTCTATCTATCTTTTATCTATCTTCCCCTCTTGCTTTCTATCTTTATCTATCTTTCTTTCTCTATCTATCTATCTTCCTTTCATTTTTATTTTTTTTATATTATTCATTCTTTCTTTATCTATCTTCCTTCCTTTCTATCTATATCTATTTATCTATCTTCCTTCCTTCCTTCCTTTTTATCTATCTATATCTATCTATCTTCCTTCCTTCCCTTATTTCTTTCTATCTTTTATCTTTTTTTATCTTCCTTCCTCCCCTTCTTTCTATCTGTATCAAATTTTTTTCTTTTTCTATCTATCTATCTATCTATCTATCTATCTATCTATCTATCTATCTATCTATCTATCTATCTATCTATCTATCTATCTATCTATCTATCTATCTATCTATCTATCTATCCATCTCCCTTTCTTTCTATCTTAATCTTTCAATCTATCTTTCTTTATCTCACCCCACATCCCGTCATTAACCCCCGCTGTGCCCCCCCCCCCCTGGGCTGCTCAGTCTAAAATGCCCGGGCGTATTTTTTGTCCCAGTCCGGGCCTGCTTCCTCCCTTTTCAACTACTACTACTTTTATTATTTTTTGGGTAATAAAGCACAGAAAAATACATTTAAAGTGTGGACATTGCAGTTCTTCTCAGCTCTCATCGTACACCCTGGACGGCGGAGGACTAGAGGTAACTTGCCACCCAAAACAAACCAGCAGCTCCTTCGGGGGTAGTGCTACACAGTCATAGGCTGATAGTTGTAAAGAACTTGAAAAGTTCAAAGATCACTTCTGATAGTTAGAATCTAATTGGCCTATGTAGGATAACAAGTGGGTATTAACACTGGAAGTACTAAGTGTTCACACATTCAGATTAGCTGAGTTGTGGACAGGGTCTGGTCTGGTTTCTTCAACAATGCAAGAATAAAAGGAAGGTGTCTCACTTTCCATTGTGCTGGGACTATGGCAGGCATGTCCAAAGTCCAGCCCACGGGCCAGTTGCAGCCCACGTTCCAGTTTTGAACGGCCCGCCTGGTAATTTGGTAATACAGATCTTTTGCGGCCCCCGGCGATCTCCCAGCGCCGGGGCCAAAAAAGATGTATATGCCTTGGAGGAGACAGGGAGGAGGCGGGGCCAGTGCCGTACACACGCAGGAGAATTTCCTGTTTACGGGCAGCCTCTGTAATAGGAAGTCCTGCCTCTGATGCTGCCATTAGACAAATGTTCTGTCCATCAAAAGAGGCGGGACTTTCTATTAAAGAGGCCGCGGTGTAAACAGGAGATTCTGCTGTGGGTGATTTTTGGTGCTCGTGAGTGCATTTCTGGCAATGGTGGGTGCATTCTTGGCAATAGTGGGTGTATTGCTGGCAATGGTGGGTACCAGGGCCATCCTAACCACTTGACAACCGCCCTATAGACAAAGTACGTCTACAGGGCGGTTGCTTAACTCTGGGAGGCCGTTAATTAACGTCCTCCCAGAATCGCGCTCCTGTGTGCCCCCTGGGGCGCGCACACGGGAGTGTCCGTGACCGCCGGGTCCAGATACAGGCGGTTTACCATGTGATCGCTCCGTCTAATGACGGAGCGATCACTTGTAAACAAACCGGAGTCATGTGATGACGCCGGTTCCTCCCTCCTCTCTCTGTACCGATCGGTACAGTGTGAGAGGAGAGGGAGAGAGCAGAGACAGCAGCAGCGCTGTGGGCTGGATCTGTGACAAATGCAGTCACAGATCCAGCCATCCATCTATCCCTGCTCAGCCATCCCTGCCCACTCACAATACTCTGCCCCATTTTTTATGTCTCTATACCCTTCAAACAGTCATTTCAGCCCCAAATTTTTTTTCCTTTAGTGACCCTTTATGTTCTCTGGAAAATCAAACTGCTTTACCCCCACAATGACCCCCCCCCCCTCCAGCCGCTGCCGCCGCACACCCTCATAGGGACGCTACCTTCCATAACTTGCCAGTAGTGCATCGCATCCACCTAGATCAGAGCTGGCCCTGATGGGGGCCCAATGCACTGGGTGCTGCATTCCTAGCAATTGGGGGTGCTGCATTGATGCCAATGGTGGGTCTGCAGATGGGCACTTGTGAGGATGCAGATGGGCTCTGACCCTTATTTTGCTTCACAGATCTTTTAAAAAAAAAAAATCTTCCTGAAACTTCGCTCTTAGGCTCCGTACACACGTCCGAGCTTCTCGGCAGAATCCAGCGAGAAGCTCGCTGGGATTCATATTCTGCCGAGAAGCTCGATCGTGTGTACGTTTTCGCCGAGAAAACTGTCGAGCAAGGCGTCGAGCCAAAATAGAGAGCAGGTTCTCTATTTCCTCGATGGGCCATCGGGACTAATGGCTCGACGCCTTTTTCGACAGCCTGGTTGACGAACTCGACGGCCGGCCGAGAACCTCGTCGGGCGGAACGATGAGTTTAGCCCGACGAGGTTCTCGTACGTGTGTACGCGGCCTTTAAGTGAAGGTGCGTGTTATACGCCAATAAATACAATATACTGTATACAAATATTACGTCTGAGCTCATCTCTTTACTTAAACACAGCCACAAATGCAAGATAATTCTTGTTGAGCAGTGTATTAGGTATTAGTGCTCAACGAACTTAGACCAAATGTTATTGGTTTAAAGAATGTCAGGCAAATCGGTCGTCCCACATGCATGCTCACGTCATCAAATCTGGCCTTCTTCGAAAAAAGTTTGGACACCCCTGACTTAAATGGTCCCTGTTATTAAGTAAATCACTTGAGGAATTAGACTAAGGCCCCTTTCACATTGAGGCGTTTTTCATGCGGTACAGCGCTAAAAATAGCGCTGCTATACCGCATGAAAAATCATGCCCTGTAGTGTTCAATGTGAAAGCCCAAAGGCTTTCACACTGAAGCGGTGCGCTAGCAGGAACGCTCCAAAAGTCCTGCTAGCCGCATCTTTACCGCGGTATAGGAGCGGTGTGTTCACCGCTCCTATAGCGCGCCTTCCCATTGGAATCAATGGGAAACCGCGGTAATAGCGCGGTAATACCGCCCGCAACGCGGGCGGTATTAACCCTTTTTCGGCCGCTAGCGGGGGTTAAAACCTCACCGCTAGCGCCCGAATATCGCGGTAAACACGACGGTATAGCGGCGCTACAAATAGCGCGGCTATACCGTCACCGCGTCTCCACGCCTCAATGTGAAAGGGGCCTAAGGCCGCGTACACACATACGAGAACCTCGTCAGGCTAAACTCATCGTTCCGCCCAACGAGGTTCTCGGCCGGCCGTCGAGTTCATCGACCAGGCTGTCGAAAAAGGCGTCAAGCCATTAGTCCCGATGGCCCATCGAGGAAATAGAGAACCTGCTCTCTATTTTGGCTCGACGCCTCGCTCGACAGTTTTCCCGGCGAAAACGTACACACGATCGAGCTTCTCGGCAGAATATGGATCCCAGCGAGCTTCTCGCTGGATTCTGCCGAGAAGCTCGGACGTGTGTACAGGGCCTCAGACTCATGTTCTCCAAAAAGGTTCTGAGAGGTAAATAA
Source organism: Rana kukunoris (assembly GCA_029574335.1). Taxonomy (NCBI): domain Eukaryota; kingdom Metazoa; phylum Chordata; class Amphibia; order Anura; family Ranidae; genus Rana; species Rana kukunoris. The sequence goes on from CM056049.1 coordinate 692,903,211, forward strand.
AGGCACTTACTGACCCGGTAAAAAAAAAAAAAAAAAGAACATGACCGTCTACAGGTGTTTTAATCAGACCTCAGATTGCTTTAGTAAAATTACTCATCTGATTCGTTTCTATAAAATAGATAGTACCTTGTTTGTGCTGGAGACCACGCTGGACTGATTAAATCGGTCACTAGTCGTGGATGGGTGATAGTATGGGTGGGTAGGGACAGTGCCTCCAGTAAAGTGTGCCCAATGTTGGATAGCGGCTGTGAACCCTCTTGGGGTGTGGACTGCTGCCTTTTGGTAAGGCCTTATGGTAGTTTTCGATATGTAGACTTGGAAAAGTAAAAAGGAAAGAGAGCCCGATGTTCAAGGAAATACAAGTTTTATTGAAGATCTAAAGGTGTTTATTAAAAGTAACGCCAGGTACATCAAATCCAACGCGTTTTAATAGATGCTCCCTTCCTCGGGGCTGTTGCTGTCAGCTATTAAATGAGAAAGGCTGTCATGATGGGTATCTGTTTGCAAGGGGGTCAGAAAAACTCACTGACAAAATGACAGCTGTGGTTGCAGGGGCAGCAAAACAAAAAAAGCCAGTGAGATTTTCTGAAACCCCCAAATAGATAACCCTCTGTGGGAAACTTTCCCATATTATTATTATTGTTGCTGGCAACAAGAGCCCTAAAGAAGGGAGAGTCCCATCCTCCAAAACGCATTGGATTGATGTACCTGTCATTACTTTTAATAGACACCTTTAAATCTACCTCAAACTTGTATTCCTTTGGACAGCGGGTGCTCCTTCCTTTTTACTTTTATAAGTAAAACATTGATAGGTCACACTCTTTGAATTAGTCCTCCCACTATGTTGGTCACTGGACCAAGTTTTAACATTTGGTTGTGTAATCTCAGACAAAGGGGAACAGTATTCCTCCCAAGCCAGAACCTTTTATTGGTTTTGCAGTGCACTTGTGCAAAGTGGATTTGTATTTAGTAAATAAACCGTGGGGAAGATGTGCATATTACAGTGGGGGGAGATGTGGACATTACAGTGGGGGGAGATGTGCATATTACAGTGGGGGGAGATGTGCATATTACAGTGGGGGAGATGTGGACATTACAGTGGGGGGAGATGTGCATATTACAGTGGGGGGAGATGTGGACATTACAGTGGGGGGAGATGTGCATATTACAGTGGGGGAGATGTGCATATTACAGTGGGGGGAGATGTGGACATTACAGTGGGGGGAGATGTGTATATTACAGTGGGGGGGTGTGCATATTACAGTGGGGGGAGATGTGCATATTACAGTGGGGGGAGATGACGTGAATATTACAGTGGGGGAGATGTGCATATTACAGTGGGGGGAGATGTGGACATTACAGTGGGGGGGAGGTGGGTATATTACAGTGGGGGGAGATGACGTGGATATTACAGTGGGGGAAGATGTGCATATTACAGTGGGGGGAGATGTGGACATTACAGTGGGGGGAGATGTGTATATTACAGTGGGGGGGGGTGTGCATATTACAGTGGGGGGAGATGACGTGAATATTACAGTGGGGGAGATGTGCATATTACAGTGGGGGGAGATGTGGACATTACAGTGGGGGGGAGGTGGGTATATTACAGTGGGGGGAGATGACGTGGATATTACAGTGGGGGAAGATGTGCATATTACAGTGGGGGGAGATGTGGACATTACAGTGGGGGGAGATGTGTATATTACAGTGGGGGGGATGTGCATATTACAGTGGGGGGGAGATGACGTGAATATTACAGTGGGGGAGATGTGCATATTACAGTGGGGGGAGATGTGGACATTACAGTGGGGGGAGATGGGTATATTACAGTGGGGGGAGATGACGTGGTTTATGGGGGGAGATGACATGGATATTACAGTGGGGGGGGAGATGTGCATATTACAGTGGGGGGAGATGGGTATATTACAGTGGGGGGGAGATGGGTATATTACAGTGGGGGGAGATGTGGATATTACAGTGGGGGTGATGTAAATATTACAGTGGGGGATATGTGGATATTACAGTGGGGGTGATGGTGGTATGGTGGTGATCTGAAAAATGATCGGTTCTGTGACTCTGATCCGAGAAACGATCCGAAACTTGACTTTTTTGATCTGTTGCACCCCTAGGGCCAGATTCACAGAGCCATTACTCCGGTCTATCTCCTGTTAGACCGAAGTAATTTCAAATTACCCGCGTCGTATCATTAGTTTGAATCCTCAAACCATGATATGACGGCTTCGGGCTTCGATCCGACAGGCTTACGTCTTTGTACGCCGTCGGATCTACGCTGCAATCTTTTTCCGCCCGCTGGGTGGAGTTTGCGTCGTTTTCAGCATCGGGGTATGCAAATTAGCTTTTTCCAGCGATCCACGAAGTAACGATCGTTCGTCGCTTTCTCTTACGGCATCTGTAGTCATCTTTTTTCTGCGTAAAGTTAGGGAAGCAAAAATCTGGTCTAATGTTAGACAGCCCATGTTAAGTATGGCCGTCGTTCCCGCGTCGAATTTCAATTTTTGTTTTTGCGTAAGTCGTCCGGGAATAGGAATGTACGTAAACGACGCTACTCAAAAAAAATCTGAAGTGGGAGCTGTGGTGGCTCAACGTGATTGGCACTGCGCTGACAAGCCGTTTACCTCTGCAGCCAAGGGTTCGGATCCCGGTCTTGGCTACATGTGAATTGAGTTTGGTGGTCTCAGCCCGGCTCCCGGTGGGTGTGCTATGCAAGGTACGCCTGTGCTTAGTACGCCCACCCCCCCCTCCCATAAAAACCACCACACTTGCACGCACACGAAATTGGTTTAACACACACGCAAATTGGCCATGCGGTCTCCTAAAATAAAAGAGAGGCGAAGGACCTACAGGGCTGGCTGGGTGGGCTAGGCCCCCTCACTCCCTCATAGGGGGAGTCCCTCTGCCCCATTGGGGTCCCGTTGGGCTCCCAGGAGGAGCAGGTAGGGCGGGGTGAGTGGGAGGCCCCCCTCACACCTGCCATTGCCACCGGGGGCATGGAGAAGGATGGCGATTGCCTCCGGGGGGAGGGTCTGCCTACTCCCAACTCCTGCAGTCTGGCTCCTCTCTCTCGAGTTCCCGCACAAAAATACACTTTAAAAAAAAAAAAAAAGTCTGATGTAACGACGTGATTTCGCGCAATGCACGGCGGGAAATTTCTGAACGGAGCATGCGCAGTTCGGTCGCCGCGGGGACGCGCCTAATTTAAATGCTTCACGCCCCCTAATCGCGTATTTCGATTCCGCCGCGAGAAATACACTACGCCGCCGTACCTTACGGGCCGAAATCTACCTGAATTCGTCTTAGAGCCAGGTAAAATACGGCGGCGTAGTGTATCTCTGATACTCTGCGCCAGGGCAATTGTACCTGAATCTGGCCCCTAGTTGCTAACATTTCCATATATTATAATATGCCAAAACATACATCTGTCTAGAAAAACCATGGTGTACCCTAATTGACCTGTGAATTCTCTTTATCTCATTGTGGTACATGCCCAGCAGGACATAATCCTGGCAGCAATCTGGTGGTGGTCCCTTCATTCCATGTAACCACAAAGGTTGCTTGTGTAGTATGCTTCTGGGAAAACTGAGGCCTTGCTGTGTATCAAGGTCTAGCCAATAAAACACGCGGGCATGGTTATTGAAATCAACCAATCTGTGTGCCAAACTTTTATATAAACAAGGGCAGCAATGCTCAGGAAAATGCTGTGGACACAGAAGCAGGAAATGTATTTCTGCTTATGTTACATAATGTTCCCGAAAAAGACGTGATGCTCAGCTGTTAGCTGTGAGTTTGGCATGAAGCTGAATCACCTGACCTTTGGACCAATTTTCACACCTATAATTACCCAGAACCCCCTGGAAACCAGCCAATGCTTCGCTTCTGCTTCCAACAATCATCAGTCACCGTCTCATGTGCAGGGCTACTACTAGGATGTTTATTTGAGCAGTAACTTGGAACTCATTCAAAATTGGTTAAAGGCAATGTAAAGGAATAAAGTTGTATGTAATTATTGATAACAGACACAAACAAACAACAATAAAGTGGGAAATGAAAATGAAGAACTGTGTTTAACCACTTCAGCCCCGGAAGAATTTACCCCCTTCCTGACCAGCGCACTTTTTGCAATTAGGCACTGCATCATTTTAACTGATAATTGCGCGGCCGTGCAACGTTGCACCCAAACAAAATTGACGTCCTTTTTTTTCCCCACAAATAGAGCTTTCTTTTGGTGGACTTTGATCATCTCTGCGGTTTTTATTTTTTACGCTATAAACAAAAAAAGCGTGGTTTTGAAAAAAAAAGCAATATTTACTTTTTACTATAATAAATATCCCCAAAAATATATAAAACAACAATTATTTTTCCTCAGTTTAGGCCGATACGTATTCTTCCACATATTTTTAATAATAAAAAAGAAAAATCGCAATAATCGTATATTGATTGGTTTGCGCAAAAGTTGTAGCGTCTACAAAATAGGGGATAGATTTATAGAATTTTTTTATATATATTTATTAGTAATGGCAGTGTTCTGTGGTTTTTATCGTAACTGCGATATTACAGTGGACACATCGGACACTTTTGACACTATTTTGGGACCATTGTCATTTATACAGCGACAGTCAGGGCCGGCCTTTGCAGTGTGCGGGCTGTGCGACATGGACAAGAAGGGCGCCGTGCGGCAGTCACAGCTTGCAGTCCATTTACCGTGATCGTGAATGATGTGTGCAGGGATGTGTCCGGGTTACTGCTCAGCAGGCAGCCAGCACGTCTGCACGGCACCCCGGCGCTGCAGAGGGGGGGGGGGGTCGCCGACGCGCCCGAAGTGTCTGACAAGACACTCACACTGGTCCCCTTGGCACGCACGCCCTCCCCTCCTCCCTCCTCCTTCTCCTCTCCTCTGAACGGAGCAGTTTTCCCAGAAGCATACTCCCTCCTCCTTCTCCTCTCCTCTCCTCCTGCGTCAGGTGGTACTGGCCAGGGCAGCGCGGCGCCGTTGCGTGCATGCGTAAGGCATGCAGTTCAAATTCTAACGGCGGGACCAGAACAGGACGGGACTGACAGACTGCCGCCATACACAGTGCGCTGAAGAAAAGTAAAGGTAAGGCCGCCCGTCCCCTCCACCTTATCTAGCAGGCTGACAGGTGTCATCCCTCCTGCCACCTCACCTGTACTCTCCAATGAGGAGGGCGGGCACCAGATGTGAGCCAGTTTATAAAAAAAACATAAAAAAAAAGTCAAAATTGGTCTTTTGTTGAAAAAAATAAAACAAAAAAAATAAAACGCAGAGGTGATCAAAAACGAACGCGCAGTTATCAGCTTAAGTTATGCAGTGCACATATACAAAATGGCCTGTCATGAAGGGGGGGGTATATCACTGATTAACCACGTGACCTCTGGCAGATTTACCCCCCTTCATGACAGGCCAATTTTTGCGATGTGCACTGCGTAACTTAAGCTGACAACCGCACGGTCATGCAACGCTGTACACAAATAAAATGTTAATTTTTTTTTTCCTCTGTGGTATTTGATCACCTCTGCGTTATTTTATTTTTTTTCATGCTTTTTTATTTATTTTTTTATATATTTTTTTTGACAAAAGACCAAATTTGAAAAAAAAAAATGACTTTCTGCTATATAACTTATCCAATTTATTTATTTTTTTAATTTTTTTTCATAAATTTAGGCCAGGTGTCTCCAAACAAAGGCCTGGTTTACTGTGCCTTATGAGGGCCAGACTGTGGCCATTTGGAGTACAAAAGGTCCTGATGTCAGTGGGGAAAAAACAATGCTTCATCTTTGGTGTCAATGGGAGAAATTGTGCCCCATAATTGGTGTCATTAAGAGATATTGTGTCCCATCATTGATGTCAATGAGAGTAATGGTTGCCCTATAATCGGTGTTGTCGGAAGAAATTGTGTCCCATCATTGGGAGAAATTGTGCCCCATTATCGGTGTCATTGGATGAATTGTGCCCTATCATTGATGGCAGTAGGAGGAAATGTACCCAAGGGCTGAAATAAAAGCAAGCAGAGGGCCACATCTGGCCCCCGGGCCGCATTTTGGAGACCACTGATTTAGGCCAATGTTTTTGGTACAAAATATCCTAATAAGTGTCTACAAACTATTGGATATATTTATGAAATTTATTATTTTTTTCTAGTAATGGCGGAGATCAGTGACTTAAAGCGGGGCAGCGATATTGCGACTGACAATTTGATGTAAATGGGAGGAACTGTGCCCCTTTGTTGGTGTTATTAGAAGGAAATTGTTCCTCATTGTTGGTGTCATTAGGAGGAATTGTGCCTCTTTGTTGGTGTCATTAGGAGGAATTGTGCCCCATTGTTGGTGTCATTAGGAGGAATTGTGCCCCATTGTTGGTGTCATTAGGAGGAATTGTGCCCCATTTTTTATGTCAGAAGATGAAATATTGCCCCAAGGGCCAGATAAAAGCACGTAAAGGGCCAGATGGCCCCCGGGCCACAGTTTGGAGACCCCTGATCTAGGGCAATTAAAGGCTTAACTGTGTTGCCTAACAAGTGTTTTATGTGTACTGTATGTGCTGCTTTTATTAGGGGAAGAGATGGAACACAGAATCCATTACTACCCCCCTTCAGCGAAAGAGAGCTCTACCTCATTTACATAGACCGAGCTCCATTCTGAGTCTCTGCCCGATGATCAGAGGGTGCCAGTGGACATCAAATGCCCACCACCCACAGATTGGTTTCTGCTGTGAAGAATCTCAGCAGAAGCGGAACGTGCCCCCTGCAGGCCAGAAGTGCAGATCACGTGTATAAATATGTCAGAAAACAGCTGTAGAGCGGTCAGCAAGTGGTTTAATAGCAGCCTGTTTTAAACCTTGGTTCACGGTAGTGCTTCCGCAACATGATGCATTTAGTGGGGCGAGGGATGAAGATGGGGGGGGGGCACCACAGGATTAGCTTGCACAGGGCACCTGAACACCTAAGGCCGGCCCTGGCGACAGTGCTATAAAAATGCACTGATTACTGTGTAAATAACACTGGTAGAGAAGGGGTTAACCACTAGGGGGCGAGGAAGGAATTAAGTGTGTCCTAGGGAGTGATTCTAACAGTGAGGGGGCTGGGCTACGAGTGACACAACACTGATCACTGCTCCCGATGATAGGGAGCAGTAGATCACTGTCCTCTCACAAGGCAGAACAGGGAAATGCCTTGTTTACAAAGGCATCTCCACTATCTGCCTCTCTGTGACACGATCGCGGGACACCAGCGGACATCGAGTCCGCAGATCCCATGGGCACGGTCACGGAGCACACAACAGGGGTGCGCCCGCCCGGGTGGCAGCAAATTCAAAGCAACGCACAGGTGCGTTGCTTTGCGCAGCCGTGCCATTCTGCCGACGTATATCTACAGGAGGCGGTCGGAATGTGGTTAAAGGGACACTAAAGTCTGGGCTTTTGTTTAAAAAAAATAACAAACATGTTATACTTACCTCCACTGTGCAGTTCGTTTTGCACAGAGTGGCCCGGAAAGCTGTCTTCTGGGGTCCCTCGGCGGCTGTCTGGGCTCCTCCTCGCAAAAGCTTTCCCTCTTCATGCGAGGGCGCTCGCATGGAGGAAAGCTTTTGCGAGCGCGCTCCCGTGATACAGCGGCGGCCATAGCCGCCGACTGTATCACTCGGCTCCGCCCCCGGCGCGCCGCGTCATCCGCTCTGATTGACGGCAGCGCTAGCCAATGGCTGCGCTGCTATCAATCCGCCCAGCCTAGCCAATCAACGGCCAGGCTGGGAACCGAAGAGGACGACGTGGACGCGCCCGGGAGATTTGAACGGTCAGGTAAGTACAACGGGGGCTCGGGGGGGGGGCGGTGCTGTGAGATGTTTTTTTACCTTAATGCATAGGATGCATTAAGGTAAAAAAACGTGTACCTTTACAACCCCTTTAAGATCCTAAAATCTATGGTCTATAGTCAAACTTCAGAAATGAATTTTTTTTTACTATACTTATGTAGCGCTTACCCCCGCAGGAGCTGCTAGTTTGTTGTGTAATTGGCGTATATAAGTTGCCCTGTGAGGTGTCTAGGGGTGATGGCAGTGCTGAGAGCAGTGACGGAATGTCCAGGCAATTAATTAACGCTGGTTTCCAGCGAGAACCTCGGTCGTGTGTACGCCGCCTCACAGGCCTGGCAGCCAGAGTGTCACTCGGAATCACTGAGAAGGAACAAGTCTCTGCCACCGACTTGGCTCTATTAAAATTTAGATCAGTAGAAGGCCTCTGCCACTGGCCCAATACTCAAATGCTTAAGATGTAAAGCGGATCCTCTCAATCATTTTGGGGCCACCGACTAACAGTTTGCAACATACAACCTGCCAGTGTTCGGTCACCCAGATCCCCGATGGCTTGTCTGAGTCTTATAGGATCACCTGCTTCCGGGCTCACCCCAGACCGACTCCCCATCGAACAGCACCTCCAGCCTGGGATCTCTCTCTCTTGGTGTGGGAACCCCGTAGGTCACTGGGGCCCCTCTGCGACTTTAGTTGCCCTGAGCCATGAGGGCCCAGAGTTTGGAACTCTGTGTAGCACGTGCGCCCCGGCCAGGTGGGTCATAGTAGCAGGACCCGTGACGTGCGCACACCCTAAAGGTGGGTATCGCACCTGCGACCGTTGCGGGTAGAAGACCCGGAAACAATCGCGTCAACGCCAGAAATACCCTTCCCCAGCATGCCCCACGAGGGAGAACTTTCCTTAATTGGCTGCTAGGGAAAGGCGGTTCCTGCCTGGGCCCTCTGACGACCAAAGAATGGAAGTGCATCCCTGGTAGACAGAATGGGACCACAGGAAGCCCAGCCCAAACAATTTACACAATGAAAAATGGATGAGAGCAAGGAAAATCTCTCATCCCCCCTCTAAATTTAGATAGCGTCCTAACTGGAAGTATAGGGGCGCTACACATATTTAAATGTTATACATTGTTTAGTTATTATGGTCAGGTTAAAAAAAAATGTCCTAACCATAAGTGTGAACAGCTTATTGCATTAGGGTGTGCACCATAAAGCTCAAACACACATGCTTTTCTCTGCAGCCACAGCTGCAGTGAACAGTGAATGAATTGGAAGTGCGACTTCCTGTTCATTCACAAACTGAAGCATAGTAAACATTATTATGCTTCAGTTAAGAATGAACAAAGTGAGTGAGTGTGTACACTGTTTTCATTTAGAAAAGAAAGGGGCCAGTAAATTACATATTGAAGCTATCCATCCTGAAACATTATCCATAGCACCTGAGGGAAGAGGAGGGAAGCCAGAAGCACTGCAAGGGGGGGTTAGCAACATGGGGGGAAAGCCCGGGCAGTAGTAATCTTCAAAAATCTTCACACATACGATGCAGGGCTCTGCCAGGGATTTGGCACCTCACACAGTCCTGTGGTGTATCTGCACAGGCACAGGGTATGCTGACAAATACCCTTAGTTTCTGGTATGTGGGCACTGTAGTGGATCGTGGCATCTGTGCACATGCGTAGAAATTCCCCACATGTGTGTAGACATTTCAAGGGCAGTAACAAGTCTGTACATGTGCTGAATCTTGAAGTACTCTGTAACACACTGCCTCCTGGGATAGGTATGACATGGCAATCCCAGGAAGCAGCGGAGCCCAGCCTAGGTCAGAAAGCAGGAAGCGATGCCTTGTAGCACAAAAAGTGAAATAGTAAAAAACTTTTTTCCCATTTTCTTGTTGGGCTGGGGGAAGAACAAAAAAGAGAAAAGAGCCCAGATTCACAGAGAGTTGGGCACACATTACGCCGCCGTAGCACAAACGCCGTACGCCACAACGATGCAGCGCGGAGAGGCAAGCACTGTATTCAGCAAGCTATTGCTCCCAACGATGCGTCGGCGTGGCATATTTTTCGAAGGCGCAGGCCGGCGTAGGTGGACGTGGACGTGACCCCATGCAAATGATAGTCCGAGAATGGTGCAGTGTTTTACGCCCGGTGTATCACGAACTGCGCATGCGCCGTGACGTTGCCGTGACGTGAACGCATGAAAATGCACCCTTATGTGCATGCTCACAACCACGCTGGCAGAACTGCCTAAGCTACGCCGGATCACCACGTATAACGTGAACGTAACGTACACCCAATACGCCGGTCTGTGTTCTCTGGTGCAGACCTTTGCATGTCTGTTGCCGGGTTGCGCGTCATCTATGGGGAATAACTTTACACCGGACGTACAATTTACCTGCACCTCGCACGGCATGAATTGGGTGCACGTACGTTCGTTAATCGCCGTATTTCCCTCATTTGCATGTTTGAATGCCTAATCAATGGGAGCAGCAACATGCGCCCAGACGAAAAGTGCGCCCACGCTACGCCGGCGTATGTAAGCTACGTCGGCGTAGGGTGGCCAGTTTTTAGGCGTGTGTTGGTTTGTGGGTCTGGCGCACAGATACGGCGGCGCAAATTTGTACTTGCCGGCGCACATTTGCACTTACGTTGGCGTGAGTGCTTTGTGAATCTGGGCAAAGGTTGCTGGAATTATTCTTAACACTGAAATTGTCGGCACTAGTGGAAAAATGCTATATACCAGCTAGCACAGCTAGAAGCTAGAAGCACACTATGAAATATTTCCCATAGCAGAAGAATGAATTAAATCAAAGTGCTGCGCTAAAATAAATGTCATAAGCAACCATTACTTCATCAAACAGAAATGTGCAAAAGCTATGGAATAAATAAACAATTGGTGCAATAAAGTCTATGCAATATATAGTTGAATCCAAAGTCCTACGCCAGAGATGTCTTCACCACCAGATAAATACTTCAATAGAAGTGATGGTTCTGCCTGCCGGAGAACGTGGTCAGAGGTAGAGGGGAAGCTTTCGCCACTAAGGGACCATCCACTAGACATGTGCATTTCGTTTCGTTACGAATTCGAATTCGGACGGATTTTTCACTATTCGGAAAATCGGATGCATCCAAATTTCCGAATTACAAAATTAACGAATTTAAACAAAATCGAAAAAAAACGAACGAAATTCGAATTTGAAACGAATTCGAATCGAATTTGAAAAAATTTGAATCGAATTAGAAAACAATTCAAATCGAAAACAAATTCTAAAAAATGTAAATCGATTTCTAAAAAAGAATACAATAAAATAGAATATAAAATAATAAAACTATAGAATGAAAATCAAAGAATAGTAAAAAACAGAATAGAATTTAATAGAATGTAATCAAATACAATAATACAAATACATACAATCAAATCCGGTTGAAATAATTTCAAATTTGGTTGAAATAATTTCAAATTCGGTTGAAATAATTTCCAATTCGGTTGAAATAATTTCCAATCCGGTGGAAATAATTTCCAATCCGGTTATAATAATTTCCAATCCGGTTGAAATAATTTCAAATCCGGTTGAAATTATTTCCAATCCAGTTGAAATATCATCGAATTTGGTTGAAATATTAACGATAGCGGATTAAATATTATTGAATTCTGTTGAAATAATTTCGAATCCGATCAAATATGATCGAATTCGAATTCGTAGAAATATTATCGAATCTGGTAGAAACGTTTTCCAATTCGACCGGGTTTTTGAATTTGGTCGAAAACGATCGAATTCGACCAGGTTTTTTCGAATTTGGTCGAAAACGATCGAATTCCGAAAACGAATTTAACAAATTTAAGGAATCTAACTTAACGAAATTAATTAAATAACAAATTAAAACCAAACGAAACAAAACAAATTTTTTCCTTTTGCACATGTCTACCATCCACCTTGTTACCAGGCACCACTGTAAGTAGCTTAAAGGGTCACTAAAGGAAAAAAAAAATTTGCTGAAATGACTGTTTACAGGGTATAGAGACATAAAAGTTAACTGATTCCTTTTCAAAATGATTAAAAATAGATAAAAATCAACCATATAATGTGCCTGCAGGTTAGTTTCACTTTTGAACTGGCTTCATGTTTCTGCAAAGTAGAAATAGACACACAGAACAAAAACAAACAAATCCAGGGCAGTGTTTTGTTTTTAAAATGAATCTGATTGGTTCTGGGAAGTTTTAGACACACAGTAATGACAGCTTAGACCACCGTGAGAAAGCTCCCAGTATGGTGGTTATAAGGAAACAGACAAGCAGGAAGTGTGGAGAACAGAGCAGGATTACAGCAACTTCAAAGCAAAAATGAACAATAAGGACATGAAACCAGTACTGCAGTAAGGTAAAGGAAGCTATTTAGCTAAAAAAAAAATCCTTTAGTGACCCTTTAAGCAAGTACCGGAGCAGTATTTTCACCAAACAGGGATGGTGACGAATTGGGAAACTTCAGCAGGTGTCAAGTCAGGGACCTAGCCAGCAGATGTGATGCTTGCAGAGCAGTCTTGTGTGCCAAGCCAGGGACTGAGCAGTCCAGTGGGGGTGATGCTTGAGGAGTATCTGTGAGTGCCAATCTAGGGACTCAGCAGGGATGCAGGGTTGACACTTGAGGAAGATACTCAGTGAGAAGGTTGGAAGAGCTCCGGAGACTTTCCCTGCATGGCTGTCTACCTATAGAAATCTCAGAGTCTGACAATTAAAATTGCATCTACTAAGGGGTGTCCTGGCCCTAACCCTCTCTCCCACAGTTCTGTTTAAAAGACAATAAATCTCTGCATTCAAGAAGTGGCTGGCACCCATTAATCTACATTGCATTGAACCCACCATGCCTCGTAACCCACTCTACATAGAAGGATGTCAGCTGTCCCTGACTCTGGAGTTCACCATTAGGCCTCTGGGGACCTGGGACCCGGCAAAATGTGTTACAATAAAATTGAATGCACTTAGAAATAGTATAAAAAAAAAGAACAACGCTGTTGTAAATGCAATATTCAAGCCAAAAGCCACACTTCCAGAGCTGTGTACTACAAGATTCTTGTGCGTGATTACTTTAAGACATATAGCTTGTCCTGCCATATATTTGGGATTTACACTATCTGGAGCGCTCAGGCCGCGTACACACGTACGAGAACCTCGACGGGCGGAACACATCGTTCCGCCCGTCGAGGTTCTCGGCCGGCCGCCGAAATCGGCGACCCGCCCGTCGGGAATGGCAACCAGCCATTCATCCCGACGGGCCGTCGAGCAAATAGAGAGCCTGCTCTCTATTCGCTCTACGGGATTCCCGACGGGCGGGGCGAGCCAGGAGCATACACACGGCCGAGGTTCTCGCTGGAATGCAGCTCCCAGCGAGGTTCTCGCTGGTTTCTAGCGAGAACCTCGGTCGTGTGTACGCCGCCTCAGTCTCCCTTTTTTCTTGACATATCTGCATGCATTGAGCGAGGACTGGCTGGAAGTTCTATTCCATTGGGTTGCCCGGATGCCGGTGGGGAGTAAAGCCGCGTACACACAATCAGTTCAAACCGATGAAAAATGGACTGAAGTTCGTTTTCATCTGTCCAAACCGATCATGATCGTGTGTAGGCCCCATCGGTCTGTTATCCTTCGGTCCAAAAACAGAGGGCTTGCTTTAAAATTGAACCGATGGACGGCTAACCGACAGGTCAAAACCGATCGTTAGTAGGCACGAGCATCGGTTAAAAATCCGTGCATGCTCAGAATCAAGTCGGCGCATGCTTGTAAGCATTTAACTTCGTTTTTTCATCATGTCGTTGTGGTTTACGTCACCGCGTTCTCACACGATCGGTTCATGAACCAATGGTGCGTAGGCACATCAGTCCATCAGTCAGCTTCATCGGTGAAACGATGAAAACGGTCTGTTGGACTGTTCTCAATGGATGGACCGATCAGGTGTACAGGGCTTAAGATCTGGCGTTACAGCTGATAGATCTATACTGTTATTATAATACTTCTCTAAAACTGGAGAGTCACATACATATTAAATATTGCCTGTGCTATGAATTTTAAGTATCTAATCTATGAGCTGGGATGCCATATGTAAATACTCTGTTTGGTTCCAATCTGCATCATCTCATGTATATATACAAATTAATGAGGGCCAAGAAAGAGAAGAGACTTTGTAAAGAGAACCACATTCAAACTAATTTATATAAAAAAAATACCTAATTTTATTATATTACAAATTAAAAACATTCATTAAAATCATTGGGCCAGATTCACGTACATCGGCGCATTTTTTGACTGGCGTAGCGCACCTCCTTTACGTTAGACCGGCGCAATGTAGAGGCGCAATCACCGTATCCTCGTAGTATTTGCACAGAAATTTGCGCTGGTGTAGCGTTAATTTCGAGGCGTAAGGCGGAGTAATTCAAATTGGGAAGGACGTGGGCGTGTTACATTGAAATGAGCCGTGACCCCATGCAAATGAAGGGCCGGCCGGCTCGCGCATGCGCGCATGAAGCAGACCATGGTCAGCACCTCTGTGCGCATGCTCACAACTCGGGAACAACGCAATCAGTGAAATTGGAAGTGGACCCGGGCAACTTAGTGAACTACGCAGACAGCGTAAATAGACAGACACAAACGCACTTCCTTTGCAAAAGTACATCCCTTTGTATCCCTCCCTATACAGCAAGGTGCTTTTGTTCTGTTGTTTGTTAGCGTTTGTTTGTTTGTGACGTGTCTTTGAGATATTTGGGGACTGTTTTGCAGAGTGATTTTTGTCTTTTATGTGTTTTCTTTGTTGTTATTTTTTTTAAATTATATTTTTGCTGGGCATTTTTTATTTTTGCTGGTCAATTTTTTATTTTTTTTGGTTCTGTTTGTGAATGATTTTGGAATGTGGGGGTGACATTCCTGCCGGAAAAGGGGTGTCACCCTCATTTGTGGTGGAGAAGTGATCCCCAGGTCCGTGTGAATGGTGTATGAATGTACAGTGACATAATTGGAGCCGTGGCGTGGCGTTGCTGCTCACAAGTCCTGCATGGTGGGCTTGTGCCAATCCAATTTGATGATGATGTGATGTGTCTGTGCTAGGGACCACAGTGGTGTGCATGCATGCATTCTCATTGTGCCACGATTAATATGTGTGTTTAACGTGCAAAGATGCCTAATGTGAGCTGTCTCCTGGCTGCTCTTCCCTCAGAAGACGGGGTAGCCTCGGTTAGGGGGGGATTGTCTGGTTCAGGGGTCAGGTCATCACTTATGTCAATCTCCAGGCCGTTGCGAAGTTGTGCAGCATGCAACATGCACCGATGATCTGGCATACAAAGTTTGGGGAATACAACAGGGTACCATGGGGGGTTCCGCATAGGAGTCATGAGATGGGGTCCCAGTGCATATGCAGAGTCACCCTGAAGGGATAAGACAGGAGGATGTTAGTAGTGCATGTGCCCCTTGTGATTTCAGCATCATGGGGGGGGACAGTCATGCCTGCCACCCATGTCACTCATCAACCAGCCAGCTGTCCCCATACATGTTCTGTTTGAAATCAGTGGGGATGGGGCTAGGATTGTATATGTAGCTGTCATGGGTGTCATGGGTAGTGTCATGTGTTGGGCTGCTGATGTCCTCCTGCAGGTTTGTGGTTAATTCCAGGATGGCATGAGGGGTGAATCTGAAGATGCGAGACACCTCAGAATCACTCATGCCAAAGATGTCTATGCGTGTGTGATATATCAAGTGAATAGTGAGGGGCTTGTATCAGATTAGATTATTATATCCATCAAGGTTTTAAAGGGCTATTGAAAGATTGTGAGACCGTGTTTGTAATTTGTATGTATGTTATGTATTGATGTATATATGTATGTATTTTTTTTGTAAAAATGTTTATAAAAGCAAAGAAATATTTTTTGGAAAAAAAAAAAAATCCTCTCCCGTGCCCTCCTCCGTGCCCTCCTCCGTGCCCTCCTCCTTCTTTGCTCATCTAAAGTCAGTAGTATAGCTATGAGCATGGATGCCACTGGCATGTTGGCATACAGTTTGTTGGGCAGCAAGTGTGACTGTTCAGCTCCTCACTAACAGTGTTGCTTTAGCTGACATGTAGACGGATTGTCTAATTTTATACCACCTTTTATATGGTCTAATTTTAGACAGGACGTGCAGCTGTTGCGCACAGCGCGTAGCCTGCGCTGCACCAACGTTCTTTTGTGGATCCCCGTAACTCCCTCATTTGCATATTTGAATAGCAAATCAACGGTGTGTCTAGCGCAGTTTTGCGCGAACGGATGCACCTGCGAAATTACGCAGGTCAAAAAAAAGTAGATTTCTTGCGTATCTCGTTTTGGGGATACGGCGCATCGAAACGCATGCGCAAATTTAGACTTACGCCGCGCATCTCCTGTAACGCCGGCGTAATCGCTCTGTGCATCTGGCCCATTATGTATACTACACACTACAGAGCATGAAAGTATAATGGGTATGAGGTTTGGTTCAGTTGACCAACAATCTATTGGGTCATAGATCAACAGAATAATCTCATACCCATTAAACTTTCATCTTCTTTACTGTGTAGTACTGTGTAGTATACATAATGTATGTAATGAATGTTTTTAATTTGTGATATAATAACATTTTATATATTTTTTATATAAATTAGTTTGAATCTGGTTCTCTGAGGTATATACAAAGGGGCAGATTCAGATACAATTAGATTCGCGTAGAGTATCAGAAATACACTACGCCGCCGTATTTTACCTGGCTCTACGTGGAATCCCGGTAGATTTTGTCCAGTAAACGACGGCGGCGTAGTGTATTTCTCCCGGCGCAAGCCATCTACGCGAGTAGGGGGCGTGAAGCATTTAAAATAGGCGCGTTCCCGCGGCGATCGAACTGCGCATGCTCCGTTCAGAAATTTCCCGCCGTGCATTGCGCGAAATCACGTCGTTACGTCATTTTTTCTTGAGTAGCGTCGTTTACGGACATTTATATTCCCGAACGAGTTACGTAAAAAAAAAAAAAAAATTTATTCGACGCGGGAACGACGGCCATACTTAACATGGGCTACGCACCGTTAGACCAGCAAAAAGCTGGTCTAACAATACGTAGAAAAAAATAGACGAAAGCGATTGCGAAGACCACTCGTATCTTCGTGGATCGCCGAAAAAAACTAATTTGCATATCCCGACGCTGAAAACGACGCGGACTCCTCCCAGCGGCCGCAAAAATATTGCAGCGTAGATCCGAAGGCTTTCGAAGACGTAAGCCTCTCGGATCGAAGCCCGAAGCCGCCGTATCATGGTTTGAGGATTCAAACTAGTGATACGGCGCGCAAAATTTGAAATTACTCCTGTCTAACACCAGTTAGACAGGCGTAATCGCTCTCTGAATCTGGCCCAAAGTCTCTTCTCTCTCTTGTCTTAATTTGTATCAATTTTAAGTACTTATACCCCGTGATGAGGTTAAACTTTTTATATCTTTACTGTATCTCCTTCGCTCAGTTCTGTAAAAATTGTTAACAAAGCTCAATAGCTCAGTTTTTATATTTCATTCAGACAGTGGGTTGAACAAAATAACCGACTCAATTCAAGTAGAAGATGGAATCCTGTGTCTTTGTTTTCTGACAGTGGGGAGACTTCCCTGCCTTCAGAATACACTGATCAGCACTGCAGTCTATAGCGGAAATTATCCAACAGGCTGGTTGAGCAAAAGTCGATTGGTAGATCGACTTCCGTTCAACCACTGTGCCCATATATGGATTGAAATTCAGCCGCTCCCATGTATGGCCAGCTTAACCCTATAGTGCTATGCTTTCTAATACATTAAATTGTTGTTTTTACAATGTAGAACGAGAATTATGTGGGTATGTGCTCCGTGAGGACGTCCCATGACGAAACACATAGAGCGGGGCAAAGTACGCTGAAGTCATTGTGCATGCCAGTTTGTGCAGGCGGTCCATGGACTAACTGGAGATGAATGAGCAACACAATTGAGTGTTTAGCCCAAGTGTCAGGTGAACAATTGATACATGTGAGTGTAAACTTGCTGTTTTAAATAAAAAAGCCTGTTTTTATGATCTCACGTGATGGGAGTCACATTCATTCTTTTTATTCCCTGCATTGAATGTTATAGCATATGGAAGGTGATACAGATAAGAGCCTAATCTGGGAGAGTTGTGGAGTAGTGATCCACTGGGAGATATATAGCGTGTGTGCTGGTTTATATTCTGAACAGCCTATTGTTCTGTTGAGTTTAGTGAGAGCAGTGACGGATTCACATTTGGGTGCTGAACTACATTTGGAGGAACACTGTGGTGGATTCATATTATTTATTTGGACATTGCACAAAATTAGAGGATTTTGGGACTTTATATTGAGTCTTGTTTTTACTTGTTTGAGCCCATATAGTGTCACTAGAGCACTTTATAGACATTATCCTGATGTTTGCACAATGTTTTTGAACATTAATTATATTGCACTATTTTTTTTAGACATTGATTACCGTATATTAAACTATTTTTTTAGACATTGATTATATTGCACTATTTTTTGCACTTGTATTTTTCTTATATTTGCATCTTTTTGCCAGATATTTGGTGTTATTTACAGAATATTTATTTGATGCATTATCACTTTCATGATATACCGGTATGTAGGCAAATCAGATCCAAATTTTTGCCTGAATTCGGACCTGAAACGGAGTCAAAAGACGCACAGGACCCATCTACAGTGCGCTCCACGGCCCCCTGGAGATGTGTGAACTGGTTCCATTGAAAGCCAGTCCCACTCTCCTGTCAATTGAATTGGATGCGGGGAAACCCGACCTTAAAGTACAGTGGAACCTTGGTTAACAAGCAAATCCGTTACAGGAGAATGCTTGTAATCCAAAGCACCTGTATATCAAAGTGAGTTTTTCCATAGAAGTCGATGGAAACAAAGACAATTTGTTCCGTATTGGCTTCTATGGCATGCATTACCGCATGTGGTCAGAGGTCGGGGGTGCCGGAGAGCCTCGGAAATACTCAGGGAGAGCTCGGCTGATCTTGGAAACCCTCGGAAAGGGTATTTCCGAGTGATTCCAAGTATTCCCGAACGGCTCCGAACCGTTAGAGTTTCACCGGCGCCCCCGTACCTCTGTCCAAATGCAGTACTGCACACCCCATTAGCCTGAATTCTGCTTGTTTTGCGAGACAACACTCGCAAACTGAGTCAGGATTTTTTTTTTTATGTTGCTCGTCTTTCAAATCGTTTGTTGACCACGTTACTCGTAAACCAAGGTTCCACTGTATATGTAAACCTTAACAATACACTTCACTTATTTGCTGAGTCTGTTAAATAAACCATTGAAAGTGTTTTGTTATATCTGTTTAATGAATTCCAAAATACCAGAAGCCGAATGCAAAGTCTGGCACCCCACCCTTCCTCTATATTCCTCTTGCTTTTGCTTGTCCCTGGAAAGTGCTGACAGCTGAGACAAGGTACAGCAATGAATCAGCTATCTCCCTTGTTGTTGTTGGATCGGAGAGAGCAAAAGGAGGATGGGGGCAGATCAGGCCTCATAGCCAGAGTTATAAAGTATTTAGAAACATGGGACAGTTATACAAAATGCTAATGATAGAATTATTTTAAAGAACTACTCCTGGCATACAATACGTTGAGTGTAATGATAATAATAACAAACATGTTACACTGATAAGGTTATCAGTAGTGTACCCCAAGGTTCAGTGCTGGGACCAGGGCCGCTGATAGGCCAGTACAACTGGCCCTGTTGTACCGGGCCCGGCAAGCAGGGGGGCCCGGGCATCCTCGACAGTTAATGTTATTAAAAAAAAAAAAAAAAAAAACCTCCACAGCGTCAATCGTCCAACCAGTCACCGCCCCCCTTGCTTTCTACGTTTTTTTGTTTTTTTTTTGCCACAGTACCTTGTTCCGTTCCCGTTCGTGAAGGTGGCAGCTGGATGGGACTATTTCCTTTATTTCAGGAGCGGAAAAGTATCTCTTTTCTCTCCCGCGCCCGCTCCTCTGCTGCATAAAGTCCCGGACAGCTTGTCCTTCCCTGGGGCTGCGGAGTGATTCTTCTCCCTCCGCTCTTGGCGCTCAGGAAGGAAGAAACAGGCAGAAGATAAAAAGCAGCGGCAGAATTAGAAGGAAAAAAAGCAGTGGCAGTACAGTCAGGATCAAGGAGGATAACAGGTATGTACTTGTACTTGTTGGGGGGGGGGGGGGGGGGGGGATTCAAGATCTACTGTCTGCAGCACTGCAGCATCTAAACATTATGGCATTAGCGGCATGGGTGGCACTGTCTGTAGGTAACACATGCGTTGTGGCATGTAGTTTAGAAAGGATGAGAGTGGGTTTACATCCACTTTAATGCATTCTATGCATTAGGTAAAAAAAAACTTTTAGGTGTAGCTCCCCCCTAACCCCCCTCCCCCCTTTATACTTATCTGAATCCCATCTCAATCCAGCAATGTGCGCACGTGCAGCAGCTCTCAGAGGTCTCTCTGTCCTCATTTGCTCACACAGCAGCAGGAGCCATTTTACTTCACTGAACAATAAGAGGATTGCTCAGCGCTGGATTAACTCTGTGTGGCAAGACTGGGCAAAGATGATAGGAAATCTTATACTCTACATTGTGACATTAAAATAATTAAAAATACATTTTCGGTTTACATCCACTTTAAGGTAAGACACCTTTAGCCTTTAGAATCACTTTTTTTTTTATAAATTCTTTATTTTCTACTTTTTTCTTTTCCAAAGTTTCAAGTTACACATTAACAAATTTCTTGACATTCATTTGAATCAATTATAACCAAGATATAGAGAGATCGAGAGAGAAAATAAATAAATAAATAATAATAATTGATAATTAGCCGAAAAGGAGGAAGCGAATGAACCCCCTTCCCTTCAGCTCCTCTCTCCCTCTCCCTAACTTCTGTGGATTAGTGTACCCTCTTATTTCTTACCGATCTAGTCCCCCCCTGTTTCACCCCCCTCCCCAAAAAAAAAGGGGGGCTTCCTTGTCCAACCCCCCATCGGCCATTTCTCCCCCCCTTACTCATCTAACCCCACTACTCCTCCCTATACCTTAGATATGGAGCCCATATCTTCCGGTATCTCTCATCTTCATCTTTCAATGTCAATGTGAGATTCTCCATTATTTGAATCTCCGCCACTCTCGCAATCCACTGAGCTTTAGATGGGGAGATCTCTTGCTTCCACAGGATCGGGATACATGCTCTCGCAGCTATAATGAGATGTCTTAACAGCGAGTTTTTGTATTTTTCTACTGACATTGGGATATCTAGTAATAGCACCGCTGATGGTCTACCTTCTAGGTTAACCCCTGTGATTTTTTGGATCGTTTCTAACACCGTTTCCCAGAATTCTTTTATTTTTGCACATTCCCAAAAAATATGCAGTAGTGTCCCTTCTGCTGCATGGCATCTCCAACACCTATCTGGGGTCTGCAGGTATATACGATGTAATACTGTTGGTGTTCTATACCACCTTGTTAAGATTTTATAACTCCCCTCCTCATATTTGCTTGCCACAGAGGCTTTATGAGTAAACCGGAGAATCCTAGTTTTTTGTTCTTGGGAGAATCACTTTAACTCCTATTTTTTTCTAGAGTTTTTCTTTAATCCCGCGTACACACGATCGTTTTTCCAACTTCATCATTAAAAATGATGTTGCCCACACACCGTCGTTTAAAAAAAATTATGAGAAAAGCGCGGTGACGTACAACACGTACGACGGCACTCTAAAGGGGAAGTTCCATTCAAGCTCCCGTCTCATAACTTGCTTCTGAGCATGCACGGGTTTAAAACTTTGTTTTAGCCCACACACGATCATTTTTTACAACCCGAAAAACGACATTGTTTAAAACAACGTTAAAAAATGCAGCATGGATTGGGGCGCATGCGCGAGGCGCCGAGAACGGTCATGATCTGATCGTGCTCCGCTCCACCTCGGCTCTCACAAGCTATTTTTAGCCAACAGACGGGCGAAAAAAGCTCCCCAGCCAACGTGCCAAACTCGGATCATGCAGCGGAGGTCAGCCGGGAACAAACACAGCCAACGTCGTCCATCCCAGCACGGCCGCAGAACTCGAGCCTCCAAGGCCCAGCAGCTCTCCCCACAACCCAAAATGGCGCCGGGTGAGGAGGACGTGGCGCGCGGCAGCACACGAGGCCAGCTACAGCCGAATCGGGATGCGGTGAGCCAGATGGGAGATGTCAGTGTGGCGGAGAGCCCTCAACCGAGCTCACGATCGCCTTGGGTGGAATCACACCATACCCCGGTGGCGGGAGGAGGGGGCAGCCTGCACGTTCATCAGGCCTCTATGCCCATGTTCACGCTGGATGGGGGACATATAGCTCTGGGAGGTGGTCGGGATGCAGGGCCAGCTGGACCCGCACAACTTCTACCTGGGCCCGGACACTTGGTTCAAGCTATGGTGCATAGAGACCCCTTTTCATCTCAGTCCCAGGTTGGATCACCCACCCCCTCCCTATACAGTGAACAGGGACAGTTCCAGCCCTCACCCTCGCCCTTGTCGGACTCCCCCGACGGTGCTCTGCTGCTGACTGCTCTATCCCCTGCCTCATCCATGGACAGGCAAATGGCAGAACTTGCTGGAACTACCCTCAGCCAGACCAGCTCAGGGCTCTCACACCCTCTTGCCCCTGCTCCCTCATACTCTGGGGACACTGTGCTCCTGGCCAGGTTCTCAGCCCTTCTTCAACAAGAACTGACAAAGGCCTGCTCTCTAATCACCACTGGGATGAAATCTGATTTTCAAAATATTGGGGTGCGGCTAGACAGCATCGAAAATAAAGTGGATGGTACGGTCAAACGTGTGAATCAAAACTCCAGGATGATTACATCCCTGCAAGACCAATTAGACCAAGCCAACGCTAAAATCGAGGACCTTGAGAACAGATCTCGGAGATACAATTTCAGGGTGAGGGGTCTCCCTGAGACCGTAGTGAATGTGGAGGAGGCTGTTCATACCCTGATGACCCAATTGATTCCAGATATCTCATCTCACCAGCTCGAACTTGACAGGGTACATCGTGCCCTAGCGGCCCCCAGGCCGGATGGTTTACCCCGAGACATCATAGTCAAGCCTCATTTCTACAGGATAAAGGAGAAGGTGATGCTAGAGGCTAGACAACGGGGTGACATTGTTATCATGGGTCACCCGGTCCAGGTCTTTGCGGACATCTCCCAAGCAACCATCCAGAAGAGGAGAACCCTCAAACCTCTATTGAGTCATCTTATTAATCGCCACATAAAATACCGCTGGTCATTCCCGTTTAAGCTATCTTTCTCATATAAGGGAAAATCGTATTCCTTCAACTCATTCCGATCGGGAGAAGATCTACTTCAAAAACTGGGCCTGATCTCCTTGGATCCGCAGACCCCCCGAAGCGTTACTGAGACAGAAGATAGACCGGTATCTCCCCTTTGGTCACAACAGGGCCGTTCCGGGGCCAGAAGATCCCCTCTGAACACTTGAGTTGTGACAATTGCCGCAAGCTTGCTCCCTTTTGTTTTGTGTTCCTCTTTGCCCTCCTGACGGGCTCTTGAGATTGGTCCTTACTGCTCTGGACCTGAGCCTGAGGCTGAAGGAACGTTTACTTTAGTTTAATTTAGTTTTTTTTTTTTTTGTGTAATACGTTTCCGAGACTGTCCCCACCTGGGTAGCCTCTGACTCCGTACGGATGATATATACTTCTTGAGACAAGTGTGGGGTTGGGCGAGCTGACCCCGCCGGTCTGTTCCATTTTGCGAATAGACCAGGTCGAGGTGGACACGCATGCCCCTTCTGGTGAACTTATCCCTCCTTTCGAGCGGAGATAACTTCACTTCAATTAATGAGAGTTTACTCTCCCGCTGACACGCTACCGTTGAAGCGTGTTTTTCTTTTTTCGTTTATTTGTTCTTTTATTGTTATGTTTCTCTTCTACCTTTGCAATAAGTTGACTTTACAGATTGTCCTGTCTGAACACGATTTAATGATTGCCTTATTGCTATTCTTGCATTTTTTCTTTCCTTTTGTCTTGACCCTCCCTTTTTCTTTCCTAGCCCATCCCTCGCTCGGTGCATCCTCCTGCCTAGACGAACCAGACTCACCTCATCAGGAGCTCTCCGGAAGTGGACATTTGAGGCTTCCAAACCGTGAGTACAACAGACCGAACCATCATGGCTAACAGACCCCTCACGCAATTTTCGATTTTAACACATAATGTACAGGGTTTTAATTCACCCGCCAAAAGAACGAAGGCCTTCCAACAATACCATAGAATGGGGATAGACATTCTCTTCTTACAAGAGACACGCTTCTCTAAAACCTCAGCCCCGAACTATCTAAATACGAAATACCCGTCAGTTTACTTATCTAATGGACCGGATAAAAAGAAGGGGGTAGCTATATGTTTTGCTAAAAAGGTCCCTTTCACACCTACAACTGTGCTTAGAGACAAGGAGGGCAGGTACGTTATGGTGACGGGGAAGATTAATGGTAGTGCAGTTACCTTCCTTTCATACTATGCCCCTAACACAGGACAATTGTCCTTTTTCCGCACAATGCTTGACACCATAATGCCTCATGTGACTGGACACGTAGTTTTTGGCGGGGATAGCAATGTCTCCCTGGACCGGATCCTTGATAAATCTGATCCTGAGAGAACCTTCTTGAAACATGCTTCTAGGCAGAGTAGTGCGATGTCTCGCCTCCTCCATAGTTATGATCTAATTGACGTATGGAGAGACGCTCATCCAACTAATAGGGACTATACCTATTACTCCTACGTCCATCGGACGTACTCGCGTATCGATCACCTGTTCACGCTCTCCCCCTTGTTGTCATTTGTATCGTCTACAAAAATCTTTCCTATGTCGTGGTCTGACCACTCGGCAGTCCAGGTAGTCCTGACTGGCCTCTGGACCAAATCTGGCCCGTCGCCATGGCGCCTGAACGAGTCATTACTGAACGATCCCATATTGGAAAAGGAGATTGAGCAATCCATACTACAGTTTTTCGCAGATAATTCGTTATCGGTCTCCTCCCCGGCGACGTTTGGGCGGCTCACAAGGTCACCGTTCGCGGCGAACTGATAAAACTTGCTTCAAGGGCTAAAAGAGAGCGTGAGCAAACGATACGCCAGCAAGAGGATGAGTTGCGTCGCCTCACAAGGGAACAGAGAGACAATCCTCACCTTGACTTTAGAGACCAAATGGATGTGGCACGTACGGCTTTAAATTTGAGCCTCACAACAAAAGCGGAGAAATATCTCAGATGGACACGCCATAGATTCTATACCTTGGGCGATAAGCCAAATACACTGTTAGCGCGAAGGTTGACTCCCCGGCCTTTTAACCCTGCCCTCCCCAAGTTGAGATTGAAAGACGGCCGGGTTACTCAGAACCCCCAACTGATAGTTCAGGAATTTTCCACGTTTTACTCCAAACTATATAAAACCCCTGAGAGGTTTGATAAAACTCTAGCAGAGGACTTTTTGCACGACATACCCCTCCCCACCTTATCTAAAGACCACATGGAGCGGATGGAAGCTGAATTTTCCACAGAGGAGATTTTGGCGGCCATTAAGTCCCTAAGCCCGTCCAAATCGCCTGGACCAGATGGGTTCACTGGCCACTATTACCGCAAGTATGCGGATGTTCTAGCCCCTTATCTCTGCGCCTTTTTTAATAGTTTACGTGAGGGTTCCCCTCTCCCACCCCATGAGAATAGAGCATTTATCCACGTCATCCCCAAGCCTAACAAAGATCATAGCGACTGTAATAACTATAGGCCGATATCACTAATAAATGTGGACCTCAAATTACTAACTAAAATCTTGGCCACCCGTATGAATTCATTCCTACCACAGTATGTCCATCCTGACCAGGTGGGGTTTGTGCCGCACAGACAGGCTTCAGATCAGACTAGGAGGGTCATCGACATTATATCCGCGCTGAATTCGGGATGGGATGGCGGAGGCCGAAGGGGGGCTTTGTTGTTATCGTTGGATCTACACAAGGCCTTCGACTCCTTGTCCTGGGAGTATCTCTTCTTTATACTGGAGAGATATGGGTTTGGCTTAAATTTCCTTAAAACGCTTAGCATGATTTATAGCGACCCCACTGCTAATTTATCTGTTAAAGGATATACGTCTAGCGATATAAGCATAGGAAGGGGTACTCGACAGGGATGCCCTCTTTCTCCCTTGTTATTTATTTTGGCTCTGGAACCTTTGGCAATTAAAATTAGGTCACACCCGGACATATTGGGAGTTGGCTGTGGGGGACGGGAGCATAAGTGCGCGTTATTTGCTGACGACATTCTGCTACTCCTCTCCTCCCCCGTCACCTCATTGCCCATCCTCAATGTGGTATTAGACAACTTTGCATTGTTCACGGGTCAAAGCGTGAACCAATCCAAATCGCAGGCTCTCGAAATATCATTACCGCCCTACGTAGTTCGAGCCCTCCGAAAATCCTTCTCTTTCCATTGGCACGAAGAGGCTCTACCCTATTTAGGTATTTTTTTGACCCCTACTCTCCATACACTATATGAGAGGAACTACCCCCCATTGTTCCGTAAGTTGTTGGAAGACCTCCGGAGGTGGTCAAATAGGCCCCCGTCATGGTTCGGTAGGTTGTATTCAGTCAAAATGACTATATTGCCCAAGGTACTTTATCTCTTTAGGACTCTCCCAATTGCAATAATAGGCAAAGATTTGAAGAGCTTTCAGGCTAAACTTGTTGACTACATATGGGACCACAAGAGACCTAGGGTGAACAGGAAAACTTTATATACCCCTAAATCGGGTGGAGGTCTGGGCATGCCCGATCTCCTTAAATATTACCACTCTGCCCAATTGGCTCACCTGATCGGGTTCCATACCTCCCGATCCAGACCACTTTGGATGGGATTAGAGTCCTCATCGATCCCGAATCGGGAGGTCAAAGATCTTATGTGGCTGAAAAGCAGAGATAGGCCTTCTGTTTTCTGCCCGTCACTGTCTTTCTCTTTGAGCCTATGGGATCGCCTAGCTTCTGCCCACGGGTTTAAATCACCACATACGCCAATGGCGTCCCTGTTTTATAACCCTCTGTTCCCCCCGGGTCTCCGTCCCCGAGATTTTTTATGGTGGATCAACAAGGGCCTACTGAGAATAGCTGATCTCTGTGATCATAAGGGAGCTTTGTCAAAATTGGTCCTGCAGGAGAGGTTTGATCTTCCGGACTCGGAATCATTCCGCTATGCTCAAATAGCTCATTTTTTGGCGTCTCTGAGTCGCATCTCTAATCTCTCTTCTTTCACGCCCATGGAACAACTCTGCAGGACCATTGACAAACACTCCGGTCTTATCTCCATACTGTATAATATGTTATCCCCTAACACTCAAAAATTGGCCTACATGCAAAAATGGGAACAAGATGCTGATATTACACTAGACACGGCTGAGTGGCACACGTTGTTACTGTATGCCTCTAAGTCCTATATTAACACCTCGTTGATCGAGGCTAATTACAAGGTTCTGATGAGGTGGTATATGGTCCCAGCCAGAGTAGCGACTTTCGTACCTGGGGCGTCCCCGAGGTGCTTCAGGGGTTGCGCTGCAGACGGTACAATGTACCATGTTTGGTGGACGTGCCAAAGGGTGAGACGTTTTTGGATACGCACGTACAACTTAATATACTCTCTGACTCAAGTGAACCTTACCAAATCACCCCTGCAGGCGCTGCTGGGACGCCCGGTGGAGGGTACATCTAAACATTTGAAAAAATTCATTGCCTTCATTTTTACAGCTGCCAGGATCTCCATAGCTAGGTCTTGGAGATCCTCCTCTGTCCCTTTTCACCTTTTGAAATCTAAATTATCCTGGATAATGGTAAATGAACGATTGTCAGCTATTCTAAATGATAAAGTTGCCATGTTCCACAAAGTATGGGACCCATGGATCACATACCTTATGAACGCGTATTGAGCGGAGGTCATGGCTGAGACTCCCTACGGAGCAGGAACGCACCACCCCTTCCCCTTCCCCCCCCCCCCCTCCTCCCCCCCCCCCTTTTTTTTTTTTATTTCTCCCCCTTCCTCCCTTCCCTCTTCTTTTCTTCCACTTTCTCTTTTCTTTACTACCGAAGGTAATATTTACTTAGATGACTTGTTGATTTCAATAATGATTGTTGGTATTTAGCAGCTCCTTGAGAGCGGTCAATACACGAACTGTTAGTCCCCGAGCCACATTTGAGTTGGCTCGGTCAAGTTTGGGTAATTCACATTGCAATGATGTTTGAGACTAAGGTATGGACCGGATTCGGAAAAGTTTATGATGCTTCTGTTATTTGATTATATGCCCATAACCATGGTAGACCGCTGTAATTATATTTTTTGTTCTTCTTGTTTAGTCATCTAACATTTGTACTCCTTTGAAAATTTTAAATAAAAAATATTGAACCAGAAAAAAAAATGCAGCATGCTCAATTTTTTTTGTTGTTGTTTTTCAGGACACGAAAAACGATGTTAAGCCCACACACGATCATTTTAAATGACGTTTCTAAAAACGATGGGTTTTTTTTAAAACGAAAAACGATCGTGTGTACGTGGCACATATGGCACCCATAAACTTTAAAATCAGTGTCCATTCTTATGCCGTGTACACACGATCATTTTTCAGCATGAAAAAAACGTTGTTTTTCAGCATGTAGAAAAATGAAAGTTTTTCCAACTTCATCATTAAAACGACGTTGCCCACACACCATCATTTTTAAAAAATGCTCTAGCAAAGCGCGGTGACGTACAACACGTACGACGGCACTATAAAGGGGTAGTTCTATTCGCCTTTGGGCTGCTTTAGCTGATTCCGTGTTAGTAAAAGACGATTTGCGCTTTTCTGTCTGTTACAGCATGATGAATGTGCTTACTCCATTATGAATGGTAGTTTTACCAGAACGAGCGCTCCCGTCTCATAACTTGCTTCTGAGCATGCGTGGGTTTAAAACGTCATTTTAGCCCGCACACGATAATTTTTTACAACCCAAAAAACGACATTGTTTAAAACGACATTAAAAAATGCAGCATGTTCGAAAAAAAAAATTGTCGTTTTTCAGAACCCGAAAAATTATGTGAATCCCACATACGATCATTTTTTAATGACATTTTTTAAAAACAACGGGCCGGATTCAGATACATTTGCGTATCTTTCCGGCGGCGTAGCGTTTCGTCTTTACGCTACGCCGCCGCAAATATTATGGGCAAGTGCCTTATTCAGAAAGCTCTTGCTCCATAATATGCGGCGGCGTAGCGTAAAGTGCCTGGCGTAAGACCGCGCAATTCAAATGTCTGAAGTGGGGGCGTGATTCATGTAAATGAATCATGACCCCACGTAATTGACTTTTTTTTAGGACGGCGCATGCGCCGTCCGTGGACGTTCCCAGTGCGCATGTGCCAAATCACGTCGCTTTTTCACAGTGTAAACGACGTGAACTTAACTAACGTCGAGCCCCATTCCCGAGCGATTTTCGCAAACGACGTAACCGACGTTCAATTCGACGATGTCCCGACGTCCATACTTAACATTGGCTACGCCTCCTATAGCAGGGGTAACCTTACGCCGCTTGAGCGCTTACGCAAACTACGTAAAATACGACGCGCCGCCGCAAGTACGTTTCTGAATTGGCGTAAATAGCTCATTTGCATATTTTATGCGAAAAACGATGGAAGCGCCACCTAGCGGCCAGCGTAAATATGCAACTAAGATATGACGGTGTAAGCGAATTACGCCGCTCGTATCTTAGAAGAAAGCTGGCGTATCTTCTTTTCTGAATAGCAAAAAAAGATACGCCGGCTATTCTTAGTATTTACGCAGCGTGGGGTAGATTCACATAGAGATACGACGGTGTATCTACTGATACACCGTCGTATCTGTGAGATCCGACGCTCGGATTAATGCGGCTGATTCCTCGAATCAGGTTCCGCATAGATCTCCCTTAGAGCCGACTGGTGTAAGTGAGTTACAGTGTCGGATCTTAGGCTGCAATCTCCCGCCGTCCGCTAGGTGGCGCTTCTATTACTATACGCGACGAATATGCAAATGAGGAGAACCGCCGATTCTGAAACGAATGCCCGGCCGTCGTTTTTTTTTTTACGTCGTTTGCGTTCGGCTTTTTCCAGCGGATCGTTACCCCTGCTATATGCGGGGTAAGTGCGGCGTATCCTATGTTAAGTATGGCCGTCGTTCCCGCATCGAATTTTGAATTTTTTACGTCGTTTACGTAAGTCGTTCGGGAATACGGCCATACGTTAATAGCGTTAACGTTGAAAACAATGACGTCCTTGCGACGTCATTTGAGGCAATGCACGCTGGGAAATTTAGCCGGCGGCGCATGCGCAGTACGATCGGCGCGGGGACGCGCGTGATTTAAATAGTAAACTCCCCCTAGCCGCGGAATTTGCATTCCGCCGGGGGATTTACGATCCGCCAGGGCAACTTACGAGGCAAGTGCTTTCTGAATACAGCACTTGCCTCAAAAACTGGCGCAGGCGGATCGTAAAAAAGATAGGTCACGCGGATCAAAAGATCCGCTGATCTATGTGAATCTACCCCCGTATCTCTAGATAGGCTGACGTAAATGCTTTCTGAATCTGGCCCAACGTTTTTATCATGCCGAAAAATGATCGTGTGTACGCGGCATTACTCTAATTGATAGAAATGGACGGTGGTTGTATAATACTAATGGTACATTAAAACTGATTGAAATCATGCATTAAAAATCTCTTTATATGTCAAAGTGACCTTTGATGGCCTCAAAAAAATCTAAGCAGAATAAATGGAAGATAAATCATAGTGATTCTCCCTTCTGGAAGGCTTTAGTGCTGCCTTCGCAGTGTTTTGTTGATTGATGCTGAGCTGATAAGTGTTCTTGTTCGATGTCCCTTCCTTCCCATACTGCACATGAAGACACTAAAGGCAAACCTCTTCTGTTAAATATATCTCTAGTGTTTACAGCTTACAACCATCACAGAATTCGGATTGCTGCACTGTAATCTCCACATCTGCAATCATCTGCCGGCCATCAGAAGACATCTGCCATCCCTGTGATGAAGACATGTTCTTGTATGACACTATGGCCCGAATTCACAGACATCGGCGCACATTTATGCCGCCGTAGCGTATCTCTTTTACGCTACGCCGACGCAGCGCAGAGAGGCAAGCATGGAATTCACAAAGTAAATGCTCCCAACTCTGCGTCGGTGTAGCGTATATTTCGTAGGCATAAGTCGGCGTAAGTAGGTGGAAGTGGGCGTGATCCATGCTAATGAAGCGTAACCCCATGAAAATGATGGGCCGTGCGCCAGACAAGTACTTAAACCGAACTGCGCATGCGTCGAGCCGTGGACGTATCCCTGTTCGCATTGCGCACAACCACGTTGGAAAAACTGCCTAAGATACGCCGGATCACTGTGTACGCCGTTAATGTAACCTATGCCCAGCCAGACCAACGTCGGCCCATATTCACAGACGTCCAACGTACAATATATAGGCTCCCTGGTCCATACATTTGCATGGGTTGCTCCTTATCTATGGGGAATAACTTTACACCGAACGTAAAACTTACGCAAACCGCCTAAATCATGCGCGGGGCGCAAGCACGTTCGTGAATCGCCGTATCTCTCTCATTTGCATATTTGAATAGAAAATCAATAGGAGCGCCACATGCGTCCAGCGTAAATATGCGCCCACTCTACGCCGGCGTAGGCAAGTTACGTCGGTGGGATGAAGTCTGTTTTTAGGGGTATCTTAGTTTGTGGGTCCGGCGCACAGATACGACGGCGCATTTTTGTACTTATGCGGCATATCTGGAGATACGTTGGCGCAAGTGCTTTTGTGAATCCGGGCCTATATCGCAATACACAGAGTTGTCTGAGTAACGTGTCCATTGATATGTGGACCTTCTCCGGTTGGTATCGTGCAAGAACATCCATTCTACATAGAAAAGTGTTAAACTGGCCATACACAGCTTGAATTATGTCCGATTGCTGCAAATGAATGATGCCGCTCCAAAAACGCTCCACAAAAAAAAAAGGCTGTCGCTGCACTAGGTTTAGGTGTGAATGGAGCCTTAATCTTGTATGTCGTGTATCTTAACCACTTGCCGACTGCCTCACGTACATATACATCGGCAGAATGGCACGGACAGGTACGTTTCTCTAAATCTGCCGCCTGGTGGGCGCAAGTGCTCGCCCACCACAAGCTCCACAACCGTGTCTGCGGGACTCGTGGACTTCATGTCCGCCGGTGTCCCGCAATCGTGTCGCGGAGAGGCAGAATGGGGAGATGCCTTTGTAAACAAGGCATTTCCCTGTTCTGCCTAGTGACAGGACACTGATCTACTGCTCCCTGTGAGCGGAAGCAGTGATCACTGTCGTGTCACTCATAGCCCAGCCCCCTCAGTTAGAATCACTCCCTAGGACACACTTAACCCCTTCCTCGCCCCTACTGGTTAACCCCTTCACTTCCAGTGTCATTTACACAGCTGTATAAATGCCAATGGTCCCAAAATTGTGTCAAAAGTCTCCGATGTGTCCGCTGCAATATCGTAATCATGATAAAAATCGCAGATCGCTGCTATTACTAAAAAAAATATATATTTAACCACTTCAGCCCCGAGCCTGTTTTTCAGATTCGGTGCTTACGAGACTAAAACAGTTTTTTTTGCTAGAAAATTATTTAAAACCCCCAAACATTATATATATTTTTTTCTAACACCCTAGAGAATAAAATGGCGGTCATTGCAATACTTTTAAGCGCACTTTTATTGGAAAAAATTCACTTTCTTGAATTAAAAAATAAGACAACAATAAATTTGGCCCAATTTTTTTATATATTGTGAAAGATGATGTTACGCCGAGTAAAATGATACCCAACATGTCACGCTTAAAAATTGCGCCCACTCGTGGCATGGCGTCAAACTTTTACCCTTAAAAATCTCGATAGGCGACGTTTAAAAAATTCTACAGGTTGCATTTTTTGAGATGCAGAGGAGGTCTAGGGCTAGAATTATTGCTCTCGCTCTAACGATCGCGGCGATACCTCACTTGTGTGGTTTGAACACCGTTTTCATATGCGGGCGCTACTCGCGTATGCGTTTGCTTCTGCGCGCGAGCTCGTCGGGACGGGGCACTTTAAAAAATTTTTTTTGGGGCTTTCGTTTTTATTTTTATTTATTTTATAATTTTTAACACTGAAAAAAAAAAAAAAAATTATCACTTTTATTCCTATTACAAGGAATGTAAACATCCCTTGTAATAGAAAAAAGCATGACAGGTCCTCTTATATATGAGATCTGGGGTCAAAAAGACCTCAGATCTCATATTCAGGCTTAAATGCAAACAAAAAAAAGAAAAAAAAAAAAAAAGTCAAAATGTAAACAAATTAAATGTCTCTTTAAGACGCTGGGCGGAAATGACGTTTTGACGTCACTTCCGCCCAGCAGAGGTATGGGGACGGCTGAGGGACATTTTTTTCCTCAGTCGCATCCCCGGACAGCCAGCAAGAGGACCCAATCGCCTCCGCCGCTACCGACGGCTACGGTAAGCGGCGGAGGGCACGGGAGAGCGGCGGGAGGGGGGGGGCACCCTCTCCCGCCGCCGGTAACGGCGATCTTGCGGCGAATCCGCCGCGATGACCACCGTTATCGTTAACAGGACCGCCCCACGAAGAGATGGATATCTCGGTTGTGGCAGCAGCTGCTGCCGTTACCGAGATATCCATCTTCAAAAAAATGACGTCTTTGGACGTGGGGCTGGTCAGAAGTGGTTAAAAAATGCTATAAATCTATCCCCTATTTTGTAGACGCTATGGGCCAGATTCTGGTACATTGTGCGTCGGCGTAGCGTAAGCCATTTACACTACGCCGCCGCAACTTAACAGAGCAAGTGCCGTATTCTCCAAGCACTTGCTCCGTAAGTTGCGGCTGCGTAGTGTAAATGGCCCTGCGTATCCCCGCGTAATTCAAAGGGGGCGGCTTGTATTTAAATTAAGCGTGCCCCCGCGTCGATCGAACTGCGCATGTGCCGGCCGGGAAAAAAGCCCAGTGCGCATGCTCCAGCTCACGTCGGAAAGCGTAGTTGAAACCAACGTCAAAACGACGTAATCGTCACTTACGCAATGCCCTATTCGCGAACAACTTAGTAAAACGACGTAACCGACGGAAAAAGACGACGCTGACCCAACGCCATACTTAACATGGCAACGACGGAACTTCGTAAACCTACCCCTCATATAGCAGGGGTGGTTTACGCTTACGGAAACGACGTAAACGACGACAGGGCGGCGTAAAAACGTTC
Organism: Rana kukunoris; assembly: GCA_029574335.1. Lineage (NCBI taxonomy): Eukaryota > Metazoa > Chordata > Amphibia > Anura > Ranidae > Rana > Rana kukunoris. The sequence continues at coordinate 692,937,402 of CM056049.1, forward strand.
GGGAATCGGCGTATTAGGCTCATTTGCATAGGCAAATGAGAAAACAACGTAAAGGCCACCTAGAGGCCAGGAAAGTAATTACATCTACGATCCGACGGGGTATGTGTTTTACACCTGTCGGATCTTCACTGTATCTATGCGTAAGTGATTCTAGGAATCGCACGCATAGATACCCAGTAAAAAAAACAGAGATACGACGGTGTTTCCTGCGATACACCGCTGTATCTCTTTTGAGAATCTGGCCCTATAACTTTTGCGCCAACCAATCAATATACGCTTATTGCGATTGTTTTTGTAGAAGAATACATATCGGCCTAAACTGAAGAAAAATATATTTTTTATGTTTTTGGGGATATTTATTATATATATATATTTTTTTTTGTTTAATAGCGCGAAAAATAAAAACCACAGAGGTGATCAAATATCACCAAAAGAAAGCTCTATTTGTGGGAAAGAAAAAACTTCAATTTTGTTTGGCTGCAATTGTCAGTTAAATTGACGCAGTGCCAAAACCCAAAAAATTACCCAGTCATTGGGCAGCCAAATCCTCCAGGGCTGAAGTGGTTAATCAAATTTTTACATTTGCCAACATTTTATCAAAAGCAGTGTACTGTAATGCTCCTCTCTGTACAAGTGGTTGTGAAATACTGTATATATTGGTGTGGTGTTGCATATAGTCCCCATTCTTATAAGCCAAGCAGGCCTAACCCACTGGTACACGGCAGCTCCCAGGTAGTATACATATTGTTACGTTCGCTGGCCAAGAAGTAGAAGAGACTATACAAAAAAGTTATTTTGGTTTCAGAAGATGGCTGGGTCTGGTGTCTTGGCTGGAACATAGTCAGTGGGACAATGGGGAGAAGGCAGAGGCAACATTGCACTGATGTGGCAGAGATCAGAACACCATTGCTGGCTTACACTGGCACTGGTGTGGCAGCTATCAGAGACACCGTTGCTGGCTTCACTGGTTTGGCAACACTGGCACTGGTATGGCGATAAACAAAAACACTGTTGCTGGTTTAGACTGGTCTGGGTGACACTGGAACTGTAATGGCAGTGATTAGGAACACAGTTGCTGGCTTACACCACTCTGGTGACACTGTACTAGTGCGGCGGCAAACAGGAACACTGTTGCTGGCTTTCACTGGTCTGGTGTGGTGGCGATCAGGAACACTGTTGCTCGCTTACACCGGTCTAGTGGCTATCAGGAAACACTGTTGCTGGCTTACACCGGTCTGGTGTGGTGGTGATCAGGAACACTGCTGCTGGTTCACACCCATCTGGTGTACTGGTGTGGCAGTGATCAATACCACCATTGCTGTCTTACGCTGGTCTAGTGACACTGTACTGGCGTGTTAGCAATCTGGAACATTGTTGCTGACTCACACAGGTCGGGCAACACTGGGACTGGTGTGACAGTGATAAGGAACACTGTTGCTGGCTGAGACTGGTTTGACGATGATCAGGAACATTGTGGCTGGCTCACACTGGTCTGATAAAACTGTACTGGTGTGGTAGTGATCAGGGGCACTGTGGCGGTTTTACACTGGTCTGATAAAACTGTACTGGTGTGGTGGCGATCAGGGACACTGTGGCTGGCTGCACTGGTCTAGTGACACTAAACTGGTGTAGCTAGCGAACAGGAATACTGTAACTGGCTTGAGTAACACTGAACAAAAACTGCCAACATCTATGATTACTGTGTTCATTGGACACGCCAGACCCCAAAGCAGAGTGCAGGGCCAATGAAACTGACCCTGTACTATGTGATCGCTGTAACCAATCACAAACTCTGTTTCTTCTCTCATGTTGATCGGTTTTGAGAGGAAACAGAGTGGCCCAGATTCACAAAGCAGTTACGCCGACGTAAGTGGAAATGTGCAAATGTGCGCCGGTAAGTGCAAATTTGTATCTGTGCGCCAGACTCACAAACCAACATACGCCCAAAAACTGGCCACTCTACGTTGAAGAAAACTGCAGTATCAGGCCTTGGATATTGTGGAGAGCAGTTAGCTCTCAGTACAGTCACACTTAATCGTCACCACTCCTGTCAGAGTGGGTAAAGTGCCCGGACAGGTGTTTAACTTGGGCCTGGCAGCGGAAAGGTTACTTGCAATAGTCACTGGGAGGAATTAGGGCCTCTGCCCCAGGCCAGAGGAATTTCCATACTTTTCAAAGGGGTAGAACTAATGGATCCTCCCAGTAAGTCGCTTCTCTAGAGTGATTAGAGGACAGTTGAAGTGTACCTGTCATGTAGTGATGACCAGATGCCCGGTGGTTCGTCTAGGCCTCGCGGACAACCTCTGCCTTTGGGTCTCCCGAGCCAATCCCCCCCACGTACAGCTCCCAGCTTAGGATCTGGGACCCAGCAAGCCACTGGGGCCCTTTTCAATGTCAGGGTGAAGCTCTGCTTGGTGCACAGCTTCGGCCAGGCAGGCCTCTATGGCGGGGCCCATGGATGCGCGCACCCTGAAGGTGGATGCCGCACTTGGAACGCGGGCCCCGCATAGAACGTCTCACTCTCTAAGGCGTCTGCCACAGATATACTCTCCCGCCAGAGAGAAAGGAGTCACCGCTCCAGGTGGGATCACTATATGGTTACAGGTGGTGCAGGATACCGAGGGTGCTGGCGGTGCACTAAGCAAAATGAGGACAAAGAAAAATGGATAGCCGCACTCCAAAACCTGATGGGTGGTCTTTTATTCAATAGACAGCAAGTACAAAAATAGGGTCACAGCAGTGGAAAACAAGGAGCAGCCGACGCGTTTCGCACTGGATCAGTGCTTATTCATGGCTTACTCTCCCGCCAGCATGTCTAGAGGGAAAATCCTCCTCTGATTGGCTGCTGGGAGAAAGTGGGTCTGTCAGAACCCCTTCCAGCGTCAACTGTCACCCAGGGGTAAAAACACCTCCCCTAGCATGCAGACTGGCCTAGAAAGCAGTTCTAAACTGACAGCAGCCTAAACTTAACCAATTAAGGAGCAACTTAACTCTCCCATTCCCCACTAACTTTAGCGTAACACCCGCCAAATAGGGGGGGGGGGAGGGCACTACATGTATTTAGCTACAAAGGTGGAGCGTTTCTTCAAAAGTAGGTGAGCAAAAGTCTAGGGTAGGCATAGAAAGGATGAACAGTAGTGTGACTTTATACATTGTGAAAATGGCACTAATACACTGGTGGCAATGATATATAAGGCCTATTTAGTGAAGTTACTGTAGTAGTGGGGAAGTGTTATGATGTGCATGAATCATCGTCACTATAGAGGAAAAAATGGAGCTGTTAGAAGAGTCTGGTGTTATCTCTCAGGTGCAGGGCCCATGTTTCATTCAGTGTCTCAGGGAGGGGTTATCAGAAGGCTTCCATGCCGAGAACTCTACTCTCACTTCCTAGGAGGTGCTGATGGTATTGGGAGTGATAACGCCGATTACTCAACCTTGTTCTTCCAGAATTTCCTTTTGTGATTCCCTCCTGACATTAGGAAAGGTCTTTGATGAATCGTGTTTGCATGGAAACAAAGCACATTTGCAACCAAAACAGGCTGGATTTGTGACGGCTCTTGAAGTTAGACACCCTCCTAATTAATAACAATAGACGCAGGGCAAGTTGTGGCGTGTTTGGGGTTTCGCCTATATTGTTACATTAATTGAAAGTAAAAATATGGTCACTTTTTAAAAGATCACTGTTCTAGAACATAAACGGCTTAACCACTATGGGGGTTATTTATAGGGATGAGCTTTATGGTCCAAGTCGAACATGAGTTCGACTCGAACATTGGCTGTTCGCCCGTTCGCCGAACAGCGAACAATTTGGGGTGTTCGCAACAAATTCGAAAAGCCACGAAACACCCTTTAATGTCTATGGGAGAAATCAAGTGCTAATTTTAAAGGTTAATATGCAAGTTATTGTGATAAAATGTGTTTGGGGGCCTGGGTCCTGCCCCAGGGGACATGTATGAATGCAAAAATACGTTTTAAAAACTTCAATTTTTTCAGGAGCAGTGATTTTATTAATGTTAAAGTGAAACAATAAAAGTGAAACATTCCTTTACCTGGGGGGTGTCTATAGTATGCATGTAAAGTAGCGCATGCTTCCCGTGCTTAGAAAAGTCCCTGCACAAAATGAAATTTCTAAAGGAAAAAAAAGGAATCTGATCGTTTTTCGGGTTCTAAAAAATTAAGATTTTTTAATGTCATTTTTTCCATGATCGTGTGTAGGCAAGGCTGTTTTAATGTTTGGGTTGAAAAAAAAATCATTTTTTTTGGGGGGGGGGGGGGGGGGGCTGAAAAACATTGGGCCAGATTCAGCAAGACTTGCGCTGGAGTATATCGATATGCGCCGCGTAACTGTGAAGATGCGCCGTAGTATCTATGCGGCCGTACCCACCAAACTACATGCGACAGAAAACAGGCTTTTTCCGATCGGCTTAACTTTCCCTCGCCAGAGTATCGTAAGCGCATATTTTCGCTTGTCGCATCCGTCGCAGCTATTGATTTCCCATGCAAATATGCAAATGAGGGAGATTTCCCGATTCGCAAACGGATTAGCACCAGACGCTGGCTACATGCGCCGCGCGTATCTCGTCCATCTGTCGCAAAGTTATTCCTACAAATAGCTGCTTTATCTTTACTCCAGACGGCCACAGGTCAGCAGGAGAGCAGCTACAGCAGCAGCGTTACCGACGAAACTAGCAAGCTGAACAACCACACTTGCAAGGACAACACCTCTGTGTGCCAACATGCCAGGGGCAGCCGTGGTCCTAGCACTACTAATGGGTCCCCCGGAACGGAGGAGGCGGGCACGTGAGAGGATATATCGCACGCGCATGAGCCTCTTTGGCATGGGTGATGAGGAGGTGTATCGCCTCTTCAGATTCAGCCCAGATGCAATACTTGTACTAACCACAACCCTGCAGGATGACATCACCAGCCCAACACACCGCTCACAAGCAGTGCAGCCACTGGTGAAGGTACTGGCAACACTTCATTTCCTTGCAAGTGGATCATTCCAGTGTACAAGTGGAGTGCTGGCTGGGATGTCACAGTCCAACATGAGCAGATGTGTGCACCAGGTTGTCCCTGCAATCCTCAGACGCATGTCCCACCACTTCATCAGACCAACCACTGAGGAGCTGCGGCTGAAGGCAATGCAGGATTTCTACAGCATTGCCAGATTCCCACGCACCATCGGGGCCATTGATTGCACACATGTGGCACTCCAGCCCCCCAGTGCCACAGAGCACATATACCGCAATCGGAAGCATTGGCATTCCATCAACGTACAGGTGATAGCCGATGCCCAACGCCTCATATGGCACGTCCGTGCCAAACACCCCGGATCCAGCCATGACAGCTTCATATACAATCAGAGCCCCATCCCAATGGAATTCGAACAGAACATGTATGGGGACAGCTGGCTGGTTGGTGAGTGACATGGGTGGCAGGCATGACTGCCCCCCCCCCATGATGCACACATCACAAGGGGCACATGCATGACTAATAACCTCCTGTCTTTTCCCTTCCAGGTGACTCTGCATATGCACTGGGACCCCATCTAATGACTCCTTTCCGGAACCCCCAAACCAGAGGAGAGAGAAGATACAATGAAGCACATATCAAAACTCGTGCAGTGGTGGAGCAAACATTTGGGCTCCTGAAGTCCTGTTTCCGCTGCCTGGATAAGTCTGGGGGGGCCCTATTGTATTCCTCTACCTTCGTGTGTCAGATCATCGGTGCATGTTGCATTCTGCACAACTTTGCCATGAGAAAAGGCCTGCAGATTGACATACGTGATGACCTGACCCCCCAACCAGACAGCCCCCCCCTGCCAGAGGAGACCCATTCAGCTGATGGAAGAGCAGTCAGGAGGGTCCTCGCCGTAGGCATCTTTGGACACTAAACAAAAACATTGATCACACGGACAATGCACGCATGCACACCACTGATGTCCCTAGATCACACACACCACATGCACATCGCATTGGATTAGCTCAAGTCCAACATGCAGGACTTGGCAGCAGCAACGCCGGCGTCAAGGCCCCAATGATGTCGCTGTCCATTCATTCACCATTCACACGTCATTCACACAGCCGTGGGGATAACTTCTCCCCAATGGTGACACCCCTTACTGGCAGGAGTGCCACCCCCTCACATTCACACACCATTCACACTGTCCCCTGCTCTCCTGACCGTGTGCAGTTAAACTGAAAGAAAAAACTCATAACCTGAGCATAAATAAAAGAAAAAACTCATAACCTGAGCATAAATAAAAGAAAAAACTCATAACCTGAGCCAAAAAAAAAAAAAAAAGCCCTCATCTGGGCTGACGGGGGCTCTTTCTTGTGGGCCCTCTCTGGCTCCTCAGCTGCCTGGAGGGAGTGGGTGAGGGGGCATCTGGAGGTGGCTGATCCCCGGGTGGGCCACTCCTGGCAGGTGTTGGCTGCATGCCCTCCAAGGCCACGGCAATCCGGCTCAGATAATGATTGGTCTGGGCCTGCATTCTCAGCTGGCGGGTGATATTATGCCGCTGGTCACGCTGCCTCTGCCTCCCCTGTTCCCGGATGGCAGCAGTGTTGGCATGGATGGCTGCAGTGAGGTGCCGAACATCAGCCTGCACCTCCCCTAGGCTGGTCACCACTGCAGCGCAGTTGCAGCTGACGTCCTGCACAGCGTTCGTCAGCTGGGACACGGAGCCCAGGCTGTCAACTAGCCGGTCAAGATGCCCAGCAATCTCCCCCATCTGCTGGGTCTGCCTGGCCTTGTCCCAGGCCATTTGGTCATGGACCACGTCAGACACCCCCCTGGTCTTCCGGGTCGCCTTCCAGGGGCCAGAAGATGGTTGTCCCCGGGGGGATGGAGTCGCCCTTGAGGGGCTTCCTAGAATGGGGGAGGCGATTACAGAGGGCCCTGCAGAAGGGGAGGACTCCTCCAAAATTAAAAGAAAGTCCTGCTCTGGAAAGGCAGGCTCCTCCTCAACCACCTCATCAGGTAAGGTGTGGGCACTCTCCTCCATCTCATGCTCTTCACCACCCAGGGGGTCGGGCTCAGGATGCCGTTGGGGGGTTGGGGTGGACTGGCCGCCGACAGATGATGGCCCAGCTATGTCATCTGTGGATGACACAAAGCAGACACATGTTGGTGGTCCAAGACACTTGGCACATGTACCCTCCCCCCCCCCACATGCAACACACCAAATAGGGAATAAAAAACACTTACCTGTCCTGGAGCCTTCCTCCACGGAATGATATCCCGGGACCCCCTCCAACTGCTCCCTCTTCAGGCAGAGGGCGACCACCTCCTCCTCTGGGTGAAGTAGCCCAAGGCATTGACCCTGCCAGCAGTGGACTCCAGGATGCCCTGCTTCCTATCCCGGCTGGTCTTCCGACTTTTCCTGCCATGGAGAAAGTCGTTATACGTCTCCATAGCAGAGATCACTAGGGTGAGCTCCTGGACATTAAAATTGAGGTTTCTCCTCTCTTTGGGGGAAACGGGAGAAGCCATCATACAGCAAAAGTAACTTCCCTGGGGTGGGGGAAACCGGATATACTTTTGCGCCGGAAAGGCGCATCTACGGCCGCTTTTATACGCGCAACAGAAGACATTGCGCTGGCGTTTCCCATGAAGTGGTGCCGATGGAAGTTGTGAGCATGCGCACAGGGGAGCGAGGGGAGCCCTCCCTCACTGCACATGCTCCGTGGATGATGCGATGAACGTAAGTCACTGCGCTGGGCTCATCATTTACATATGATCACACCCACTTCCACTTGCGTCGGGTTGCGCCAGCGCTTTTTCGTTACTCCGCCGCAAAGTAACGAACATGCGCTTGGTGAATACTGGACTTTACTCACTAGTTCGCGTCAGCGTAACGTATATGCGTTGCGCTACGCCGGATAAAATATTCGCGCATCTACCTGAATCTGGCCCATTGTTTTTTATAACCCGAAAAACGATCGTGTCTACTCACGGCTATAATGAATTTTCTGGTCCCTGCAATACAGATAAAAGTAATTGAAAAAAAAACAGCATGGGTTCCCCCTTTAGTCCATTACCAGGCCCTTTGGGACTGGTATGAATATTAAGGGGAACCCCGAACCAAACTTAAAAAAAAAAATGCGTGGGGTTCACCCCAAATTCGATGACGGGCCCTTCAGGCGTTGGGGTTCCCCCGAAAAATCCATACCAGACCCTTAACCAAGCACGCAACCTGGCAGGCTGCAGGAAAATAGGGGGGATGAGAGAGCGCCCCCCATCCTGAACCGTACCAGGCCACATGCCCTCAACATCTCATGTCTCGTCTCATCCCCACAACCCTTGCCCGCTGATTGTGGGGGTCTACGGGCGGGGGAGCTTATTGAAATCTGGAAGCCCCCTTTCATAAAGGGGTTCCCCAGATCTCACCCCCCATGTGAATTAGTAATGGAGTACATTGTACCCCTACCATTTCACAAAAAAAAGTGTCAAACTGTTAAAAACCACAGGAGACAGTTTGGGACAAGTCCTTTATTAAAAAGAAAAAAAAAAGGTTCCAACGATGTAATCCACTCTCGAGCGATAACGAACGATACCGACTTATAGGAGGAGCCCGGCTGGCTCTGATAGGCACTTCCACAGCCAAACAACTGCTGTTCTTCAGGGGGCTGGCCATCTCAATAGTCGGCGGCAGCGGCAATACATAGATTCATGCAATGCATGAATCTATGTATTGTATCAGTGGCGGTGCGGGAGCCAGAGGGGGCGGCGCTCCCACGCACTCTATGGACGCACCGCCACTGTGTGCAAACTGGCTGCGTTTGGTGGGCAAAGTGGCTGCATTTGGTGGGCACAGTATCTGTGTTTGATGGGCACAGTAGCGCCGTTTGATGGCACAGTGGCTGTGTTTGATGGCACAGTGGCTGTGTTTGATGGCACAGTGGCTGCATTTGATGGCACATTGGCTGCGATTGATGGGCAAATTGGCTGCGTTTGATGGGCAAATTGGCTGCAATTGATGGGTGTTTTTTTTTTTTTTTCAGAATTTGCGCTCCCCAAATATTTTGAGCACCAGCCGCCACTGAATTGAACAGGTGTACCTAATAAAGTGGCCAGTGTGTGTATAGCTAAACGTTCTCCTCTCCATGGAGAAAAGAACAGATCATTTGCCATGCATGAATTGTATTCATACATCAACTATGTTGGGAGGGGGAGTGCAGTAAGACTTATTGGTATTCATATCCTTTTAGGTCTACCAGATGTCTCATCGTCTGTTGCCCTCGGGGAGATTTATCTATGCATCCACAAGCTTGGCCCACCTAGAGGGCAAAATCAGAAAAGGTGATTTTTCTATAGAAAAAAAAATAGTTTTGAGATTAATGCCATCAGATCGCTACTGTTCCACTGAAACATTGACAAGGATTCATGCCAGCCATTCTCAACCAGGGTTCCAAGGAACCCTAGGGTTCCTCCAGAGGTGGCTAGGGGTTCCTTGAGCTGTGGCTGATTTACCTCCTGTTTGAAGCCAATTCCACTTGAAGGAGCCAGTGGTATGACACCAATGATCTTCATAGTTCTCTGTAAGGGGGGCATTCTTACCACTACTCACTGACCACCAAAGTAAGGGGCATTGTCCCCACTGACCCCCAATGAATGGGTTTTATCAGGGGTTCCCCGAGACCTGGAAATCATTTTTAGAGTTCCCCAGCGGTAAAAAGGTTGAGAAAGGCTGATTCAGGCTTTGGTGTGGTACCTTAGTACTTGGAGCATCTGCGGCTACTCTTCCAAATGCACTATGCTGAGTGACACCTGAAGCATGGAAAGTAATGCTCCCCTATTGGTATATTTTTTGAATTTTTGGGCTATTGACCTGCTAGAACATGCTAAGGAGATGGATTGGCTACACACAGATTATAATTTCTTTAACTCCTCCTATGTTTATGACTATTAGGACCTTTATCAATGGGCCTTTGTTCAGGTTACACAGGTTTTGCATTCCTACTCAAATCCATGGGATGCTAAACCTGCTTGAAGGAGGTCAGAAGGTCAATTCAGGTCAAACCCACCTGTAAATGAATTCTGAAACAAAATCCCTTCAAACTAATATCGAACTGATGCCCATTGGCACAACCCTAAAGCCCATTAACACAGGCCATTAGTGTTATTGAAAAATGCTATATCAAAAATAATATTAAACATGTGCAGATGGCAAGTAAACTCATACAACATGCCCCATGGTATGTAGCGCAAAAACACAATTAAATGCTCAAAAGACCTTGGGCCAGATTCTCAAAAAATGGCGTATCTGGCGGCGTAGCGTATCGTATCGCATTTACACTACGTCTACGCAAATTACTGGAGCAAGTGCCGTATTCTCAAAGCACTTGCTCCGTAATTTTCGGCGGCGTAGCGTAAATGCAGCGTCGTAAGGCCGCGTAATTCAAATACTGAAGGAGGGGGCGTGCTGTATTTAAATTAAGCGCACCCCCGCGTCAAACGAAGTGCGCATGCGCCGGCCTGGAAAAAAGCCCAGTGTGCATGCTCCAGCTCACATCGGAAAGCGTTGTTAAAAAAAGACGTCAAAACGACGTCATCGTCACTTACGCAATTCCCTATTCGCGAACGACTTAGTAAAACGACGTAACCGATGGAAAAAGACGACGCTGACCCGATGTCATACTTAACATGGCAACGACGGCACTTCGGAAACATACCCCTCATACAGCAGGTGTAACCTTACTCGTACGCAACCTATGTAAACTACGTCGCCGCGTCGCAAAAACGTTCGGGAATCAGCGTATTAGGCTCATTTGCATAGGCAAATGAGAAAACAATGTAAATGCCACCTAGCGGCCGGCGTTGTCATTACATCTAAGATCCGACGGTGTAATTGCTTTACACCTGTCAGATCTTTAGTGTATCTATGCGTAAGTGCTTCTAAGAATCACACGCATAGATACCCATTGAAAAAACTGCGATACCACGGTGTATCTGAGATACACCGTCGTATCTCAGCTGAGAATCTGGCCCCTTAAAGTCCTCAGATCAAACAAAACCAAGATAAGAAAATACAAAGAGATGTAAAAAAAAAAAAAAGGGAGGATCCCTTTGAGGTCCAGACAGAGTGAGAGATAGAAAGCCTCCAGATCCCAGATAGCAGGCACGTCACGCCACCTCAGTGAAGAGAGATGGGGGCTTACCAGAACTATATGACCACTAGAGCATAAGACCCCTTTCACACTGAGTCGTTTTTCAAGAGGTTTAGCGCTAATAAAACCGCCTAAATACCGCCTAAAAAAAACTCCTGCCCTGCAGTCTCAGTGTGAAAGCTCAAGGGCTTTCACACTGAGGCGATGCGCTGGCGGGACGGCTCCAAAAGTCCTGCCAGCAGCATCTTTGGAGCGGTGAGAGGAGCAGTGTGTTTACCGCTCCTCCACCGCTTCTTCCAATTGAAAACAATGGGACACTGCAGCTATACCGCCGGCAACGTGCCTCTGCGGGCGGTATAAACTTTTTTTCGGCTGCTAGCGGGGGTTAAAACCGCACCGCTAGTGGCCGAATACCGCCTCAATTCCGCAGCAATTCTAAAAATATCGGCGCTATACCACCACCACACCTACCGCCCTGGTGTGAAAGGGGCCTAATGGTCAAAAACGCTTATAACACTCCAAGAAGGTATCACTTCTCCATGGTTCTTCAAATGGGATAAGATGTCATCAGAACAGTTGGTCTTCCAAACTTCCACTCCACAGAAACACCAATGCCCATACCAGTGGCAGCTGGTGCTCAAATTTTTTTTGGGGGGGGAGGGTGCAAACAAACTGAAAAACAAAAAAACACATCAATTGCGCCACTGTGCCCATCAAACGCAGCTACTGTGCCCATCAAACGCAGCTACTGTGCCCATCAATTGCTGCCACTGTGCCCATCAATTGCTGCCACTGTGCCCATCAATCGCTGCCACTGTGCCCATCAATCGCAGCCACTGTGCCCATTAATTGCTGCCAGTTTTCCCCATTAATTGCTGCCAGTTTTCCCCATTAATTGCTGCCAGTTTTCCCCATCAATTGCTGCCAGTTTGCCCCATCAAATACTGCCAGTTGGCCCCATCAATAGCCTCCAGTTTGCCAATCAGGTGACCAGTAACCTGACCCGGTGCACCTGAATGGCTAAGAGGCGGGTCAGTGTTAAGGAATCGATTCCCTAACACAGCACTCTGTAAACAGCGAATGCTGTTTAACAATTTGGAAGCCTATTAGAGCCCACTGGCTCTAAACAGGAAGCCTATTAGTGCCGACTGCGCTAATCAGGCACTTCCAAAACACCCCCACCGCTGTAATTCAGATGGCCGGCGCTCGACAAGGGGCCTCCAACTGCTCCCCCACTGTGGCACAAACCAAGCTGCTTCCACTTTCCATGTACTGTATACATTGGCATAGCATGGGTTGTCAGCGCCCGGGGCAGCGCAAGAGATTTGCGCCCCCTAACCCATGGATTTTTAGCACTCTCTGAGTCACTTCCGCTAGTACAGTAGTACTGACCTAAACCGACCTACCTGATTTCTATACTGACCACTAGACCGACCTATCTGATTGCTATACGGACCTAGTCGCTCAGACTATGAACCCAGCCTGCCTAGAGGCTCCAAAATATGAAACTTTTTTTGCAATGAATTATCAATTTTTTTCATTTACAAAATTGAAAAAATCTGTGAAACAATTCAGCAAAAAAAATAAAACACAAACCTCACCCTTATGCCGCGTACACACGATCATTTTTTGTGATGAAAAAAAAACGACGTTTTCTGTGAAGTAAAGAAACAACGTTTTTGAAACTTCACTCTTCAAAGACGATGTTGCATACACACCATCGTTTTTTTCACAAAAAGCGAGGTTACGTTCACCACTCTTTTCCATTGAAGCTCGCTTCATAACTAGCTTCTGGGCATGCGCGGGTTGAAAAACGTCGTTTTAAAATACGTTTTTGCTACACACGGTGACTTTTTGTGAAACAAAAAACGACGTTTTGAAAAACGACACAAAAAATTCAAGCATGTTGGAATTTTTTTTTGGTCGTTTTTTTGAAGACATAAAACGACGTTTTGCCCACACACGATCAATCTAAATGACGTTTTTTAAAACGTCGTTTTATTTCATCACAAAAAACGACCGTGTGTACGCGGCATTACAAATCAAAAGAAAATAGTAATACAAACATTCTTCAATCAACATTTTTTTCATTGGAGCCAATTTCCATTGACTCTATTAAAAATATCATCGGAAGTCTACGAGACAGTACATCCCCCAATGACATCATTCCCACAAAACTTCTGAAAGAATGTGCCGATATTTTGGCACCCGCGATCAAGCACCTTATAAACCAATCATTTAAAGAAGGTATGGTTCCGACTTCCCTAAAACAAGGCATTATTAAACCCCTTCTAAAAAAAAACAACCTCGACCCAAAAGACCCAAACAACCGTCGACCTATAACCGCCCTCAACATCATTTCCAAGGTTATTGAGAAAACAGTAGTACAACAACTACAACACCATTTAGACACCGACAAACTTCTAGACCCACTACAATCGGGCTTCCGTCCAGGACACGGGACAGAAACAGCACTTCTCAAAATATGGGATGACGCTCTTTAAGCATCAGACGAAGGAGAATCTTGTCTTCTGATACTTCTGGACCTTAGGCCGCGTACACACGATCGAACATGTCCGCTGAAACTGGTCCGTCGACCAGTTTTAGCGGACATATCCGATCGTGTGTACGACCTAGCGGACAGGTTTTTCCAGCAGACAAATTTCAAAACAAAGGATTCGACGCATGCGTGGAAGTATTTTACTTCCTGGATTGGTGACGTGGCGGCGTCAACGTCACCGCCACGTCACCGCGTCCTCAGCCCGAGGGGATTTTCGTCCGATGGTGTGTACACGCCATCAGACCAAATATCTGAGGAGACATGTCCGCTGGAAACGGTCCGTCAGACATGTTCAGCGGACATGTCTCCTCGTCTGTACGCGGCCTCAGTGCTGCCTTCGATACAGTAGACCACAAACTATTGCTGTCTCGCCTCACAGAAATAGCCAGAGTTGCAGATTCGGATCTGCCATGGTTTTCATTATTCCTGGAAAAACGATCCCAGACAGTAAAAAACAGGACCTTTCACGTCTGAAACATGTATCGTGTCATGCGGAGTCCCCCAAGGATCACCCTTATCGCCTGTACTATTCAACATTTACATCTGCCCACTCCTAAAAATGATTAGTAACCAAGACCTACTCTATCACTCCTACGCGGACAAAACGCAACTTTATTTTCGTATCAGCCACAAAAAGGACCAATACCTCGTATTAGAATAATGCCTCACTCAGATAGACAACTGGATGACAGAGAGTCACCTCAAACTCAATGGAGCAAAAGCAGAACTCCTTCTACTCCATGCAAACCGAAAGGGACTGGCCAGGAATACCTGGACACCACCACCCATCCTGGGACAAACCATCACCCCAAGTACCAAAGTCAAAAGTCTCTGAGTCATTTTTGACTCTTATGCCGCGTACACACGATCATTTTTTGTGATGTAAAAAAACGTAGTTTTATCTCACGAAACAAAACAACGTTTTTCAAACTTCATTTTAAAAAACGACATTGCCTACACACCATCGTTTTCTGAAAATGCTCTTGCAAAGCGCGGTTACGCACACCACGTTCGATGGCACTCTGTTCCATTGAAGCTCCCGTCTCATAACTTGCTTCGGGTTTAAAAACGTTGTTTTAAACGTTGTTTTGCACACACACGATCATTTTTTATGACACAAAAAACGACATTCTGAAAAACAACATAAAAAATTCAAGCATGTTCGAATTTTTTTGGTCGTTTTTTTGAAGACATAAAACAACGTTTTGCCCACACATGATCATTTTAAATGACGTTTTTTAAAACATAGTTTTATTTCATCACAAAAAACGACCATGTGTACGCGGGATTAGGCCCTGTACACACGATCAGACCGGTCTGATGAGACTGGTCCGACAGACCGTTTTCATCAGACAACTCTGAACTTGTCTGATGTGCGTACACACCATCGGACCAAAATCCCATCGGACCAGAACGCGGTGACATAGAACACAACAACGTCATGAAAAAACGAAGTTCAATGCTTCCAAGCATGCGTCGACTTGATTCTGAGCATGCGCGTGTTTTTGGTCCAATGCTTTTGTGTACTAACCATCGAATTTGTCCGACGGACAGGTGTCCATCAGGCCTCGTACACACGAGGGGATATGTCCGCTGAAAACGGTCCGATGGACCGTTTCAGCAGACATCTCCGATCGTGTGTATGGGCTAGCGGACAGATTTGTCCACCCGACAGATTTCAAAGCATGCTTTGAAATCTATCGGGTGGAATCCGTCCGCCCGACATGTCTGCTGGTTAGTACACTTACCAGCAGACATGTCGTCCCGCACCGCCGCTGCGCCGCCGCCGAATGGATTCGGCGAATGCGCGGAAGTGTTTTACTTCCTGGTGCGGTGACGTGGCGGCGTCAACGTCACCGCCACGTCACCGCGCCGTCCGCCGGCGGGGAATTTGATCCGATGGTGTGTACACGCCATCGGATCAAACTCCTGATCGGACATATCCGATGGAAATGGTCCGCGGACCGTTTTCATCGGATATGTCCGATCGTGTGTACGAGGCCTCAGACAGGTTTTAAAGCATGTTTTAAAACTTTGGTCCGACGGACAGCGGTCTGATGGGCCGTACACACCTTCGAACTGGTCCGCAGACCAGTTTCATCGGACCGGTCTGATCATGTGTACAGGGCCTTACATGACAATGGATGCACAAATAGGATCAGTAGTTTGTGGATCTCACCATCTTCTACATCTGCTACCAAGACTTGTCCCCTTCATCCCAAAAGAGAATACAGCAGTAGTGGTAGGGACAATTATTAACTCCAGGTTAGATTATGCAAATTCCCTCTACCTCGGACTCCCAGCGCGCTGACGTGTCGGTGACGTGGCGGTGACGTTGACGCCGCCACGTCACCGCACCAGGAAGTAAAACACTTCCGCGCATGCGTCGAAATCATTTGGCGCGTGTGCGAGAAGACATGTCTGCTGGTTAGCATACTAACCAGCAGACATGTCGGGCGGACGGGTTCCCAGCCGACAGATTTCAAAGCATGCTTTGAAATCTGTCGGATGGCCAAATCCGTCTGTTTGCCCGTACACACGATCAAATCTCTCTGCTGAAACGGTCTAGCAGACCGTTTCCAGCAGACAGATTTGATCGTGTGTACGAGGCCTTAGAGCTTTGGAGAGAAATAAGTAAACAATACAAATGCATGTGCTTTTTCTCAGATTCCATGACTACGGTTTACAACCACTTTAAGTCCCATGACTTTATAATAACAGGCAATTCTGATTTAAAACATTGATTACTGTGACCAGACAGGCAAGCATTTCTCCCCTCCAGTGGTAAATATTTTCCTGTAAGTGGGGCCTAACTTCTTCTGGTGTGGAGGGATGATGAACACAGGTGAACAAGCTTACTTGAGCACTTTGCATGCAAATTCGAGATTTTCCTAGCTTGTGACGGAAAATATTGATTATATGAAGACAGGAGGCGAGTATCTTATGCATTAATCTTTCTTTATTAATGCTCACAGCAGAAACAAAACTGATCAGTATTCAAGCTTTTCTAAAAATAACATGAAACAGAAAAGCTGAAACTTGAAAACTAGAAAGAAACTACGTTTCCCAGCAGTCCTTGGGTCTGTGACCCCTCCCTCTGGCCTCTGCATATAAGGACTGCTCCTCCCCTTCCTATTCCTCTTTCTTCATGCGAACTTCCAAACGAATTGAAAATGATTCACCAGTCTCTGGGACCCCCAACTCCGGGGACTTCGGCCGGCCGGCCTTTTCTGAATCCCAGACGTTCCGTTGTAGGCGGGGTAACATTCGTCCCAACGGGGACCAACCGACAGCTTCTACGGCCAACCGGGCCTTTGGAAACGAAACCATGTTAGAAGGAACGTGTCTTCGACCTTCCTGAACGCAGTCGAACGTGTTCAGTATCCTGTAAGAGAGTAGAAGGAACCATAATAGGGTAGGGTAGGGAGGGAAGATACTCGCCTCCTGTCTTCATATAATCAATATTTTCCGTCACAAGCTAGGAAAATCTCGAATTATACCTCAGACAGGAGGCTCATATCTTATGCAAGTTCAAAGCTAGCATTTCTTACAGAAAATGAAGACAATATACATCAGATTACCCCAAAGCGGCCATAGACACGTGTGTTTCCGGTCTGAAGTAAAAGGAGCGGAAAACGGTCTCCGAGGACCAGTCCGCCGCCAGTAGAAGATCTGACAGAGATCCCCCGGCCGAGACCACCTTAGTAGCCATTGCACTTCTAGTGGAGTGTGCGCCGAATTTAGTGGTATCTATACCCGCCATGTCCATAGTCGACCTGACCCAGCGCGCTAGAGTGGCAGAAGTCACCGGGCGATGAGGTTGGACGTAGGAAACCAATAATTGGGGCGAAGATGGAGAACGAAGTTCGGCGGTACGCGTTTCATAGGCCTGCAGGCACTTGACGACACATAAGCGCGGACGATCCGAAAAGAAAGGATAGAATACCGACTGAATGCCGGTCTTGGTCCTACGCACGACCGAGAACCTAACTCCTAGGGGCGAAAATTGTCGCCTGGAAATATCCAGTGCTCTAACATCTGAAACCCTTTTGACCGAGATAAGACAGAGGAGGATCGTAAGTTTGTACGTGAGATGTTTGAGAGACAAGTCCTCATTGTCATCCCACGTGGATAGCATGTCTAGGACCCTGGATACGTCCCATGTTGATAGGTATTTGGGACGAGGAGGTCGTTTAAACTTGATACCTCTCATTAGTTTGCAAATGAGAGGGTGTCTACCCACCGGCAAGGCATCCACAGGGTGATGGTAAGCCGAAATAGCTGATCGATACACGTTAATGGAGCTGTACGCTCTACCGGTATCGAAAGCCTCCGCCAGGAAGTTCACTATAAGTGCTACAGGGGTATGTATCGGATCAGCCTGTCGTTGATTACACCAACGCACCCAGATTCCCCAGGCTGACCTATACGCTGATCGAGTCCCGGGGGCCCAGGCCAGGGCGAGAAGCTCTCTAGCTGACTGTGAAAGGCCTCCGTCAGCGTCTGGCATCCTGAGACCAGGCAGGCTAGGAGGGTCAGAGAGCCGTCTGAAATTAGCGGGTGTATGTCTTTGGACGGGTGTGAAAGGAGGACTGGAAACGAGGGCAAGACCCTGGGAAGGTCGATGACCATTTCCAACAGAAGAGGAAACCACGGTTGTGTTGGCCACCAGGGCACAATCAACACCACCTTGGCTCCCTGGGTAGCTATCTGCAATAAGGTCCGGCATATCAGCTGGAATGGTGGCAACGCGTAATGCGCCCCCCCGTCCAGGATTGGCGGAAAGCATCCACCGCTGTTGCCGTTGGGTCCAGCCTCCAACTGAAGAATTGGGGCAACTGATGGTTGAGTCTGGAGGCGAACAAGTCTATGGACAGTGGTCCCCAGAGATGGATGATACTGATGAAGGTCGAGCGGTCTAGCCTCCACTCGCTGGAATCGGTAATGTATCTGGAGTTCCAGTCCGCCACGATATTGGAGGATCCCGGAATGTACTCCGCCATGGGGACGATGTTCCTGGCCAGGCAGAAGTGCCATAAAGCCTTGGCGATATCCGCCAAGATTTTGGACCTGGTGCCCCCCAAACGGTTGACGTATTGTACCGCTGAAATGTTGTCCATGCGTAGCAATACGCAACAGTTTGATCTCTTCGAGAGAAAACTCTGAACCGCGAAGAGGTCAGCTAGTAGCTCTAGGGCATTGATGTGTAGGAAGGATTCCCTGACTGACCAGATCCCTCCTGTTGAAATCTCTCCGAATCGAGCGCCCCAGCCCCTCCGACTTGCGTCGGATTCTAAGACGACGTCCGGATAGGAATTGAAGATTGTCTTGCCGTTCCAATCGACGGCATGACCGAGCCACCACTTTAGTTCCGTCCTGGCCCCTGCGGAGAGTGGAATCTCGTCTGCATAACGGAGACCTTGTCTCAGGTGAAGGATTTTGAGGCGTTGAAGGGCTCTGTAATGGAGAGGGGCCGGGAAGACGGCCTGTATGGATGCAGCCAGGAGGCCCACTATTCTGGCTAATACCCGTAAAGATTGGGATTGCTTGCGCAGTATTGCTCTGATCTCTTTGCGGATCAGAGCAAGTTTTGCCTTGGGTAAACGCAAGACCGCCTGGTTGGTATCTACCAGGAAACCGAGAAACTCCATGCTCTGGGATGGTGCTAGAATAGACTTCTCCATGTTGATGAGGAAGCCTAGGTCCTGCAGGAGACGTACGGTCCAGCCTACGTGGGTCTGAGCCTGAGATTTTGAGTTCGCAATGATAAGGATATCGTCTAGGTAAATAATCAGACGAACGCCCCTGCTCCGCAACGCGGCTACCACGGGCTTGAGTAATTTGGTGAAGCACCATGGGGCCGATGACAGCCCGAACGGTAGGCATGTAAACTGCCACGTGCGATCCCACCATTTGAATCGGAGTAGGTGTTGTGACTCCGGATGTACGGGGACTGTGAGATATGCATCTTTTAAGTCCACCTTTGCCAGCCAATCCCCCGGGTGGAGGAGGTCTCGGAGGCAATGGATACCCTCCATCTTGAAGTGACGGTATGTGACGTTTTGATTCAGGGCCCGGAGATTTATCACGGGGCGGTAACCTCCCCCTTCTTTTTGACTATAAAAAGACTGCTTATGAACCCCAGGGAGAGAGGGTCTACCTCGAGCACTGCTTGTTTGGAAATCAGTTCTCCCAACTCGTTGTCTATGAGTGCAATGTTCTGAGCAGTGAAACGAATGGGGGGAGGAATAATGCCCAGTTGAGGGCAGGACAACAGTTCTATATGGAACCCTGTGACTGTGTTTATCACCCATGCGTCTGCCGTAATCGCAGACCAGGCGTGGATAAAAAAACGTAGTCTTCCCCCTACAGGGGTGGAAAAACTTGGAGTCAGAAGAGGACTTACCGGAGTATGGACGGGATCTGGGGTCACCTCTGCTCCCACGTCCTCTCCATGGTCTGCCACGTGGTGGAAAGAACGGTGCGGGTTGTGCCACCGTGGTATAGGAGGCAGGAGTCTGGGCGTAATGTTGCTGGGCGGGAGCCCTATTAAATGGTCTGGAGTAACCAGCTCGGCCGGCAGAGCGGCCCCTACCTCTGCCGGCCCTAGCAAAAACCTTTTGGTTGCCTGCCCTTTTGAGGGACGATTGAGCTTTGTCGAGACTATTGAATAGTCCCACGAATTTGTTAATGTCCCTAACAAGGGAGTCCCCAAATAGTAGGCCTTCAGCAGAAGGTCCCGGTTCGGTCTCCGCCAGGTGGGCCAGTTGTGGATCCAGGCGCATGAGGATGGAGCGTCTGCGCTCTGTGGAGCATGCCGTGTTGGCGTTACCTAAAAGGCATATGGCCCTCTGGGCCCACCCCCGAAGTTGTTGCACATCAACCTCTTGTGCTGAGGCAGCTGTTTGCTCAGACAAGTTAAGGATTTTTGTCAGTGGGCCCAACATGTCGAGGACCCGGTCCTGGATGCTCCTGAATGAGCGATCTATCCCCTTCTTGGGGAATTTCCCTGATTTGGCCAGGTACTTAGATAAGACGGGGTCAATGTCTGGTGTACATGCCACCTTACTGGGTAGGAAAGGGCGTGGGCATTCCGCCCGCAATTTATTTCGGTTAGCTCTATCCAGCGATCTGCGGAGTTCCACGTATTGGGACACGTGGGGCAGGGGAGCCCAATCTCCCGACCGCGGGTGAGATATGGCATCTGGATGGAAGAGAGGTTCTCCCAGAGCGTCTGTGATTGTATTGCCCTGAATATCAGGTTTGGCGTCGTGTGGGATCGCCATTGACCCAGCACCCATATCATCATTGTCATCGTACTCGGACCCCGAGAATCCGGCTTCTGAGGACTCGTCAGACGAAATATCGTCTGAGTCGAGTACGTAGGAGTCCGGTTTGTTCCGCCTGGCGGATGTACGCCTCATGCATGACTCCCTGAGGCTCAGGGGTTGAAAGGGGTCCGGTGGGTGCGTGGGGTGGCAATCCGGGTGAGGGAGAGCCTTGTGCACATTGTTTGCTTCCCCTGCCGGGGAGTCCTCGATATGAGCCAAATGCTTCCTCTTTTGGGAGGATTTCCCTCTTTTTACTAGAGGTTCTTCAATTACGGTGGGGGCAACCCTGGGGGTTTGTTGTGAACCCGAGGGTAACGCCACGGCTGCCATGGCAGCTTGCACAGACCTGGCTACCAGGTCCTGAATCTGTGCAGCGTTAAGCATGCATGATGGCTCCAGAGGCACTTCAGGTCCCTTCAAGGGGACAGAGCGGTCCTCAGACATTGCCTTCTGGCAGTGCAGTTATAGAATGCTAAGTAACTGGGTGATGATAAATCACCACCTCAGATCCTGACCTATGGGAAGGAGGGGGCCTGCCAGAGAGAGGTGTACTACACCTGTTAGATGTTAAGTATTATTAGTAGCCCAGCAACCGCTCCTGTCACCTCCTCAGCTCCGTCCGCACTGCCGTGCGGTGCGCGGGAAGAAAACCGTCTCCTGGGCGAAATCTCGCGAGATTACGCCGCAGGGACGAGAGGAGACCAGGCTGCGAGCTTATTGGTCATCGTGGACCAATCGCGCGTGCGGGAGGAACGTGATCCCGCCCCTCCTCACCGAGCAGAGGGGAGGGAGGTGAAATGGGCGCCGAGCGCAGTGTGACCAACGGCTGCGACAAGGCGAACGAGCGGTGTATAAACGAACAATGTTCAGTAATAAGCACTAGGTTATAATAATAATAAGTTATAATAAGGTTACACAGGTTTTGTACAAGTAAAAGTAAAACACCTCACAGATAACTAGCAGCAGTGCAATACTTATCTCTCCTGTGAGCAGAAAGAAAGAGGAATAGGAAGGGGAGGAGCAGTCCTTATATGCAGAGGCCAGAGGGAGGGGTCACAGACCCAAGGACTGCTGGGAAACGTAGTTTCTTTCTAGTTTTCAAGTTTCAGCTTTTCTGTTTCATGTTATTTTTAGAAAAGCTTGAATACTGATCAGTTTTGTTTCTGCTGTGAGCATTAATAAAGAAAGATTAATGCATAAGATATGAGCCTCCTGTCTGAGGTATAATTGAAGATTATTTTACTACAATGGGCTGTGGTCATTTCATTCTACTGTGTCGCCAGCAATAAGCAGATTACTGCCTATTATATGGCTTACAAATGGTGTAATACTAGCCCGTTTTCACCTTTTGTTTTTACTGGTGAAACCGGTACAATGCTGACCAGGTGATAACCCAACAGTGCCAGAGAACACAGAGTACAGTAAAACCTTGGTTTGAGAGTAAATTTCGACTTCATATAAGAGTAGTGTCATGTCACAACTGAGTATAAAATAGAAGAGAGGCGCCTCTAAGTTTAGCAATATGGTTACATTTAACCACTTAAGGATCCCTTCATGCCGATATACGTCGGCAGAATGGCACGGCTAGGCACATCCACGTACCTGTAAGTGGCCCTTTAAGCCCAGCCGTGGGGTCGCATGCACGTGCCCCATTCCAAAAGCTCCGTGACCGCGCCCGCAGGACCCGTGGACCCAATCGCCGCCAGTGTCCCGCAATCGGTCCTCCGGAGCTGAAGAACAGGGAGAGGTGTGTGTAAACACACCTTCCCTGTTCTTCGTTGTGGCAGTGTCATTGATTGTGTGTTCCCTGATATAGGTAAACACGATCAATGATGTCACACGTCCAGCCCCGCCCCCCTACAGTTATAAACACATATGAGGTCACACTTAAAGGGGAGGTTCACCCTCCAAAAAAATTTCAGGCATGCAATGGAGCCCACCCACCCGACCGGCAGTATGCCGGTGTTTTTTTTTTTTTTCTCTACATACCTTTTTACGGGCTCTCTTCCCCTCCAGCGATCCCGCGGGACTGGGCGTTGAGAATCACAGGCTGTGATTGACGTCTCTCAGCCCGGCGCATACAGCGCGTCACGAGATGCCGAAGGAACCCAAACGTCGGATCGCCGGAGGGGAAGTGAGCCCGTAAAAAGGTATGTGGTGGGTGGGCTCCATGGCATGCCTGAAATTTTTTTGGAGGGTGAACCACCCCTTTAATCCCTTCAGCACCCCCTAGTGGTTAACTCTCAAACTGCAATTGTCATTTTCACAGTAAACAATGCATTTTTATAGAATTTTTTGCTGAGAAAATGACAATGGTCCCAAAAATTTGTCAAAATTGTCCGATGTGTCCGCCATAATGTCGCAGTCATGAAAAAAATCGCTGATCGCCGCCATTAGTAGTAAAAAAATATCATTAATAAAAATGCAATAAAACTATCCTCTATTTTGTAAACGCTATAAATTTTGCGCAAACCAATCGATAAATGCTTATTGTGATTTTTTTTACCAAAAATAGGTAGAAGAATACGTATCGGCCTAAACTGAGAAAAAAAAATGATATATTTTTGGGGGATTTTTATTATAGCAAAAAGTAAAAAATATTTAAATTTTTTTTCAAAATTGTCGCTCTATTTTTGTTTATAGCGCAAAAAATAAAAACTGCAGAGGTGATCAAATGCCACCAAAAGAAAGCTCTATTTGTGGGAAGAAAAGGACGCCAATTTTGTTTGGGAGCCATATCGCACGACCGCGGAATTGTCCGTTAAAGCGACGCAGTGCCGAATCGCAAAAACTGGCTAGGTAATTTCCCTGCATAAAGGTCCTGGTCTTAAGTGGTTAATAAAGGAATAACATTTAGCAACATATTGCTACACTTAGGCCCCTTTCACACTGAGGCGTATTTCAGGCGTTTTAACGCAATAAATAATGCATAAATAACGCCTGAAATAATCCTGCCCCAGCATTCTCAATGTGAAAGCTCGAGGGCATTCACACTGAGGCGATGCGCTGGTGGGAGGAAAAAAAATCTCCTGCAAGCAGCATCTTTGGAGCGGTGAGAGGAGCGTTGTGTATACCGCTCCTTCCCATTGAAAACAATGGGACACCACAGTAATACCGCCCGCAATGCGCCTCTGCAGAGGTGCATTGCGGGCGGTATTAACCCGTTTTCAGCCGCTAGCTGGGGTTAATACCGCAACGCTAATGGCCGAATTCCGCTGCAATTCCAACGGTATAGCGCCGCTAAAAATAGTGACGCTATACCGCTACCGCACATTCTGCCCCAGTGTGAAAGGGGCCTTAGAGGCGCTTCTCTTCTCTTTTATACTATGTAGCTCCTGCTGGATTTTGCTTCTAACCCCCTTGTGGAGGCTTCCATTTGTGGATGGACATTTTATAGTTACACAACCAATCACATTGCTATAATCTTTTTATATGGACTATAAACTGAAGGATTTATGAATAAATGGTTGTGCAAAGAATCATTTGAGTTTCCATAAATTTTAATAGGGAAATTTGCTTTGATATACAAGTGTTTTGAATTACAAGCATATTTTTGGAACGAATTATGCTTGCAATCCAAGGTTTTACTGTACGCTTTAGGAATGTAAATTGGCACTATGTAGGCAATGCCAAGCGACGCTGATCCATACTGTGAATTCTGGTCTTTCTCTTAAAGGGATTCTGCCACAAAGAGAAATGTCAGCTTCCACCTGAACCTTCTCAGACTAGTATTTTGCTTTGAGACAGATTCAATTTAGATTTAAGTTGCCCTTTGATAGGCAGATTATGAAGGCAATAGAACATGCCCATTATAAAGGCAAAAAGGTTATGCCTAGGTGGCAGAAGGGAATTCATTGTTTAATTAACTTTAAACTTTATTATCATGTATTTTTTTACATTATTTGGTTCCTAGTAGTACAAAATACATGTACTTTCTTACTTCTTCCTAGATGCCCTGTAACACTAGCTGTGATGTCGGTCAGGGTGCCCCCCCTTGGCTATGCTTCACCTCCCACTGCATTCCTCTTACAGGTGCTTGCCTCAGGCTAGTGCTAGGAGTCAGAAACAGGTGCTCACTACCAAAACAGCTGTCTCATTGCTAGTTGCTGCGTCGGCGGGTTGTGCACCACAGGAGAGGTGGGCACCCTCTCTGGCATCACAGATAATGTTACAGGGCACTTAGGAAGATGGGGCAAAGTACTACATGTACTTTGTCCCATTGGGTTAATTATCTCCTACCTGCTTGGAGTTTGCATGTTCTCCCTGTACCTGCGTGGGTTTCTATCGGGTACTTTAGTTGCCTCCCACACGCCAAAGACATGCTTGCAGGTTAATTGATTTCCGGACTAAATTTCCCCTATTATGTGTGTATTAATGTGGGTTAGGGACCTTAGATTGTAGGAGCCTTGAGAGCAGGGACTGAATTAACAACACTGGGGGTGCGTCCATAAGGGAGCACAGGCGCCGACCCCTCTATCACCAATAGAAAGATTCATGCATTGCATTGCATGACGTGTGCCCCCTGTGTTTCATAGGGCACAGTGGGAGCATTTGATGGTGCACACTGGCATTATTGATATGGCGCAGTAGCTGCGTTTCATGGGGCACACTGGCATAATTAAATGGCACAGTGGCTGCGTTTAATGACACCGTGGTGGCAATAGATGGGCACAGTGGCTGCGTTTAATAACACAGTGGCAGCAATAGATGTGCACAGTGGCTGCATTTGATGGCACAGTGGCTGCGTTTAATGACACAGTGGCGGCAATAGATGTGCACAGTGGCTGCATTTGAGGGCACAGTGGCTGCTTTTAATGGGCACAGTGGCTACGTTTAATGGGCACAGTGACTGTGTTTAATGGGCACAGTGGCTGCGTTTGATGGCACAGCGAAACTGCAATTGATGGGGTTTTGTTTTTCAGAATTTTTCAGTTTGTTTGCACCCCAAAAATTGCCACCACTAACAATATGAATATATGTAAAGTGCTACACAACACAAGCATATTGGGCGCTAAAAGTCTCCCCATCATAGTGTCATGATGACAACTGAGTCATTGGGTTACTTTGTCGCAGTAAGTGGGCTTAGAACCTAAAGTGAAGGTCCGGGGGAAAAAAAATTAAAAGTCAGCAGCTACATATACTGCAGCTACAGCTTTTAATTAATAGACACTTACCTGTGCAGTAAGGTTCCAGGCATGAAGCCGAAAGGCTACACTGCAGCTGCCATTGCGTGTAAGGAAACCCGGCAGTGTAGCCTTTCAGATTCACGCCGTGAACCCTACTGCGCATGCACGAGGCTCCGCTCCTCTCTCCTATTAGCCCAGCGGCCAGAAAAGGAGGAGGAGGAAGCCCCGCGATGATGTCACTGCCGCGGCTGAACTCCCGGAAGTGGGAAAGCATACCTGTCAAAAACAGGTATCCTGTCCCCCCTCCCCCCGAAAGGTGCCAATTGTGGCACTGGAGGGGGGGGGGGGAATCTGATGAGGAGAAGTTCCACTTTATGGTGGATCTCCACTTTAATGACCATATAGTGTGACCAAACCCCCAATTTTTTTTTTTAAATATGTTCAGGTGTTTTTAACTAGCCTTGCAGGATAAATGTCATTCTTGTATGTGTGCGCTGTAATCTGTTTTGTACTGTTTGTTGGGCTTATAGCAGCACCATCTTAATAGTAAAGGCATTTTAGGGTGTGCCCCCCAAATATGTTTTTTCTGTTGACAACTGAAGCACAAGAGTTAGTAATAGGCACAAAAAAGCAGGGCATCCACAAAGTGTCCCCAGGGATGATGGGGAAAGAAATGGTACACCACCAAACCACTTCTTAGGCGCCCATGTTATAATGCACCAGAACTGTCCATAGGCCATTTGTGTGAGGCTAATAATAGTGATGATTGGAAGTCCAGAGCCCAGTCACATAAGTAGCCAGAAGTCAAATAAAACACAGTTTATTCCAACAATGAAGCAGCAATAAAAACAGCAAGAAGCCTGAGCTGATTGTGGCAAAACATTACCAGGTGGATCCGATCCGTCCTGCAGCAGAGGATGACGAGGCGAAACCTGCGTGTAGCGGGAGATTTGGATGTAGGACAGATCCTGTGTGAGAAATCTTCCCACCACGGCCAAACAGCGGGGAAGAACAGGTCACCGGAAACAGTGTGGCTGGAAGACAGGGATCAGTTGTTCCACCAACAGGAAGCTAAACTTGCAGGAAGTGAAGTCATTTGCCTAAATTACATGTTTCGGGAACCACCCCTTTGTCAAACCGCTTTTCTTTTTTTTCACAAACCTTTATTAACATGCCTATATAATGCCTCTGTCAGTTGCCAAGCCAGGATTTGACAAAGGGGTGGGTCCCGAAACTTGTAGTTTAGGCAACCGACTTCACTTCCAGTTTGTTCAGCTTCCTGTTCCCACAATTTATTTATTTTTTAAATCGCAAAGTATTTGAAGACATAAAATGTCAATTATTGATAGTTTCCTGATCAAACATGGCAGAAAAATCCTTGATCTTTCAATAAACAGTATTGCGTCTGTCTAATCACTGCTTCAACTTAAAATCATACTCAGTTGTAGGCAGTGTTGCCAACCGTCCGTATTTTTACGGACAGTCCTTAAAAACGGGCACTTTTTCCCCCCATTCGTAAATGTCCGTGGTTTGCAGGAATGTGACAGTAAAAATATCCGAGATTGGTTCAGCTTTGATCTGCGCATGGAGATTGGAGGCAGAGGGTGTTTGGAGGCAGGGGGTGATGGTGGCTGCGGTGGCACCGCAGAGGGGGATGGAGGCTGTGGTGGCACCGCAGAGGGGGATGGAGGCTGTGGTGGCACCGCAGAGGGGGATGGAGGCAGGGGGAGATTGGAGGCAGGGGGTGTTAGTGGCAGGGGGTGTTGGTGGCACCACAGAGGGGGATGGTGGAACCGCAGAGGGTGGGGGATGGAGACAGGGGTTGTTGGTGGCACCGCAGGGGGAGATTGGAGGCAGAGGGGGATGGTGGCATTGCAGAGGGTGGGGATGGAGACAGGGGTTACTGGTGGGACTGCAGAGGGGGATGGAGGCAGGGGGAGATTGTGGCACCGCAGAGTGGGGTGAAGGCAGGGGGTGTTGGTGGCAGAGGGGGTGAAGGCAGGGGGTGATGTGGCTAAAAAACGTGCCCTTATTATATGGAAAATAACAAAAATATGTTATTTTTACCTTAACCACTTAACCCCCGGACCATATTGCTGCCCAATGACCAGAGTACTGCGTCGCTTTAACTGACAATTGCGCGGTCGTGCGACGTGGCTCCCAAACAAAATTGGCGTCCTTTTTTTCCCACAAATAGAGCTTTCTTTTGGTGGTACTTGATCATCTCTGCGGTTTTTTATTTTTTGTGCTATAAACAAAAATAGAGCGACAATTTTGAAAAAAATGCAATATTTTTTACATTTTGCTATAATAAATATCCCCCAAAATTATTTAAAAAAAAAAAAATTTCCTCAGTTTAGGCCGATACGTATTCTTTTACGTAAAAAAAAATCGCAATTAGCAAAATAGGGGGTAATTTATGGCATTTTTATTAATATTTTTTTTTTTACTAGTAATGGCGGCGATCAGCATTTTTTTTCAGTACTGCGACATTATGGCGGACACTTCGGACACTTTTGACACATTTTTGGGACCATTGGCATTTTTATAGCGAACAGTGCTATAAAAATGCATTGGATTACTATAAAAATGCCATTGGCAGTAAAGGGGTTAACACTAGGGGGCAGGGAAGGGGTTAAGTATGGGTGTGGGTGTGTTCTAACTGTATGGGGGGGGTGGACTCACTAGGGGGAAATTATTGTATGAACGGAAGATCAGCATTTCTCTCCCTGACAGGACCGGGAGCTTTGTGTTTACACACAAAGCTCCTGATGTCCACTCTGTAACGAGCAATCGTGCGCCGGGCACGCGCACGGGACTCGGGGGCGAGCCTGGGCGTGCGCCTCCTAGTGGCCGCAAAAGGAGCCGACGTATAGCTACGGGCTCTCGCCCAGGGGGGCCGACCTGCCGCAGTAAAATGACGGCGGCAGGTTGGCAAGCAGTTAATATCTACCTTAAATCACATTGCTATTTGCCTAGCGTACTTGTTTGTAGCCTAAATACTGAAATTTGCACCTAAAGATTGAATTTAGTAACTTTTGTGAAATGCCAGTAAAAATGTGGCTGTACCAGTAAATTTTGGGTGTCGTGCCAGTAAATTTCAATCTGGTAGGTTGGCAACACTGAAGTTGTAGGTTGCCCAGTTTCTGACATTTATGTTGCCATCATATATGCAATGCCCAGTAGCACAAAAGTGGTTGGAACTTTCTCGAAATGGCCAAGTGTACGATTTCTTGGAATTCCCACTCTAGTCCATTAGTGACATGACTGTCCATGTAAACGCAATTAAATATTAAATCAATGTTTTGACTGCCGCTTTTATGGTGTTTGTTTAAGCAGATAACATAAAATAAGTATAATAAAAAGAAGGACAAGGTTGTTCTAACAGACTTTGCTAGAGTACAATTCCTCCATCAAAGGCCAAAACACTGTTGTGTATTTAACCAATCAGATTCCAGTATTAAAGCGGAGGTTCACCCTAAAACTACCCTGTCCCATCCCATCCAGCATACTGGCGTCAGCGCCAGTATTTTTTTTTTTAAATCGCTGTACTTACTGTTTAATGAATAATTTGAATTTCTCTCCACCGCGGGTGAATGGTGCGGCTATGTAGCGTCACGCCTTCCGAAAATAGCCGATTTAGGACTTAGCTCTTCCCGGCACTATACGACGCCTGCGCACAGACCTAGGAGCTGACTGCGCAGGCGCCGTATATATAACCGAGTCCTATTTCAGCTTTTTTCGGAAGGCGTGACGCGACATAGCCGCGCCAATCACCCGCGGTGGGGAGAAATTAAAATTATTCATTAAATAGTAAGTACATAGATTAAAAAAAAAAACAGCATACTGGCGCTGGTGCCAGTATGCTGGATGGGATGGGACAGGGTAGTTTTAGGGTGAACCTCCGCTTTAAAACATATCTAAACCCCAGAACTAAAATGTAATATATTGCAGCACCTAAGGGTCCTTTCACACGTGCGGACCGTTTTTTAGATCTGTTTTTTATCATCAGTTGATCCGTTTTTTTTGTCCGTTTTTTATCCGTTTTTCGTCCGTTTTTCATCAGTTGTCATCAGTTTTTTCATCCGTTTTTCATCCGTTTTTTCATCTGTTTTTTTTTTTTTGTTAGAACTTTATTTTTATTACATATTTTGATGAAAAACGGATGTTAGCGGATCGGATGTTAAACGGATCGTCCGCTAACATCCGTTTTTCATCCGTTCCCTTTTTTTGACGGAAGAAAAATAGGGTTTTCTTACGTTCAAAAAAACGGAGCTTAACGAAGACGGATGTAAACGGACGTTAGCGGATGCTCATCCGCTCACGTCCGCTATCCCATAGGAATGCATTGCGGTCCGTTTTTAATCCGTAAAAAACGGACGAACGGTCCGCACGTGTGAAAGGGCCCTTAGATGTATGTGGTGGGTACATTTGTTATATTTTTTAGGCATTAGGATCCTGCAAGTCACACACTTCCAGCTTTACATCCCCTTCACACTTTTGTGACTTGTCATGTGACTTTGGACATCAAAGTCGCATGACAAGTCGCCCCCCCATGTTTTCCAATGATAACCATTCATCTGGAAATCAGTAGGCTGCAATATGTAAAATGATTGTCTTTGGATTTAATACCAGTTTAAATGCTTCACATAAAGCGGTGTTCCACCCGCAAACACTGTAGCTGCTGACTTTTAATAAGGACAATTACCTGTCCAGGGAGCCGGCGATGCCAATCTGTCCATCGGATCAGGTGCAGGCGGCGCCATTCTAATTAAGGAAAATCAATGGCAGCACCGCCGACTCAGCAGCGCTTTGCGGGTGCTTTTAACCCTTTTCCGGCCATTAGCAGGGGTTAACAGCACCACCGCTAGCGACCCGAAAAGCGTCACAAAAAATTACAGTAAAGTGCTGCTAAAAATAGCGGCGCTTTACCGCCGACGCCCGCCCCAGTGTGAAAGTGCCCTAAAGGTTCGTTGAGCCCAGTTTGTTTTGTGTAGTTGGGAGAATCTGTTTTTCTTTTTGTTGGAAAAAAATGAACAGGGTATGGCCAGCTTTACCTTCTCCATCAGCTCATCCCTCACAGTTATTACTTTTTATATCACTTAACTCTTCATTTTAGACCTCATGCAAACGGGACTTTTTTTTCCCTCCCCTGGATGCCTTTTTTTTCTTAACCACTTAAAGGGGTGTTCCAGCTTTTTTTTTATGCTTATTAAAAGTCAGCAGCCAAAAAGTGTAGCTGCTGGCTTTTAATAAACACACACTTACCTTCTCCACGGTTCCAGCGATGCGCCGCCTGGGGCTCCGCTCCTCTTCCAACCTCCCCGGCGTCTTCATTCCAAGTGTGGGCACCTGGCCGTGACAGCTTTCGGCCGGGTGCCCATTGGACAGGCGATCGCCTGGGACCTGTGACGTGTCCCAGGCGATCGCCTGCAGGGGGGGCTTCCTCCTGAAGCCCCCACTCCCCCCCCCCAAAAAAAATTACATGCCAAATGTAATTGTAAAATGTAATACATTTGGCATGTTAGGGTTAAGCGGAAGTTCAATTTTTGGGTGTAACTCCGCTTTAAGGACCGCCTAACGCCGATATAGGTCAGCAGAAGGGCACGGCTGGGCACAGGCATGTACCTGTACGTCGCCTTTAAGAGCCCAACCGTGGGTCGCGCGTGCGCCGCCGGCGGCACACTCGCGACCCGGTCCGAAGCTCCGTGACCACGCCCGCGGGACCCGATCGCTGCCGGTGTCCTGTGATCGGTCACAGAAGCGGAAGAACAGGAAGAACAAGTTGAGTGTAAACAAACCTTACCCGTTCTTCTGTGTGGCAGTGTCAGTGATCGTCTGTTCCCTGATATAGGGAACGACGATCAGTGACGTCACTCCTACAGCCACGCCCCCCTACAGTAAGAATAACTCCCTTAGGACACACTTAACCCCTTAGCGCCCGCTAGTGGTTAACCCCTTCACTGCCATTCATTTTCACAGTAATCAGTGCATTTTTATAGCACTTTTCGCTGTGAAAATTACAATGGTCTCAAAAATTTGTCAAAAGTGTCTGATGTGTCTGCCATAATGTTGCCATCATGAAAAAAAATCGGTGATCGCCGCCATTACTAGTAAAAAAATAATAATTAATAAAAATGCTATAAAACTATCCCTTATTTTGTAAACGCTATAACTTTTGCGCAAACCAATCAATAAGCAATTATTGCGATTTTTTTACCAAAAATAAGTAGAAGAATATGTATCGGCCTAAATTGAGAAAAAAATATATTTTTATATATATTTTTGGGGGATATTTATTATAGCAAAAAGTAAAAAATATAGAATTTTTTTCATTTTTTTTTCAAAATTGTCGCTCTATTTTTGTTTATAGTGCAAAAAATAAAAACCGAGGTGATCAAATACTACAAAAAAAAAGCTCTATTTGTGGGAAAAAAGGAAGCCAATTTTGTTTGAGAGCCACGTCACACGGCCGCGCAATTGTCAGGTAAAGCAACGCATTGCGGAATCGCAAAAAGGGGCAAGGTCCTTAACCTGCATAATGGTCCGGATCTTAAGTGACTAAAGGAGAAGTTCAGCCTGAGCTTGTTTGGCTGAGCTTCACCTCTAAGTCGCAGGAGTGCTATTCATTTGGCACTCCTGTGACCTGAAGTCTGCTCTCTGCTGACATCACAGGAATCAGTCCAGGTCATCACGACAATGGAAGTCGGGATCCGCCAGGTGCCTGGACTGACACCCTCTCAGCGAGCTGTAATTTCTGTGTTGCGAATACGTTTGTGCATGTGCATTTTTGATACATTCCGGTACGTTTTTCCTTCCTTTCTGGTGCATTTTCACCTCTTTTTTTTTTCTTAATCTTAAAATAGAGATGAGTTCCACCCAAAAGTGCAACTTCTGCTTATCGGATTCCTCCCCCCAGTGCCACAACTACCACATTTGGGGGGTGGGGGAACAGGATTCCTGTCTTTGACAGATATCCTTTCCCACTTCTGAGAGTCTGGGCCGCGGCCCATGACGTCAGCGTGGGGCTCCCTCCCCCGGCCACCGCACACATGTGCAGGAGGGTTCCTGGCGTGAAGCCGAAAGGCTACACTGCCGGGTACCCTTACCCGCAATGGCGGCAGCAGCTGATGAAAACATCAGCTGCGGTTGCCGACGTCGCGGGACTCCAGGACAGGTAAGTGTCCATTTATTAAAAGCCAGCAGCTGCAGTATGTGTAGCTTCTGGTTTTTATTTAAATTTTCTTTTTTGGGCGGAACACTGCTTTAAGGACATGTGCGTTTTCTCTGTTCCAGATGCGTTCCATACAGAAAAAAATGCACATTCTACTTTTGCTAACTACACTGAAACACACTGTACTGGAGTGAACTAGGGCCATTGGAATCCATGTGTTTTTGATGCAGAATAAAAATGCACTTGACTGCATTTGGTGTGAACCAACCTTTAGGACCCATTCACACCAGAAACTGTGCTTTAGGGCCAGTTCACACCACATGCAGTCTAGTACGATTTATTTCTGCATCACAAACGCATGAAAAGTAGATTATATGGTTTCCAATGGCATAGTTCACACTAGTGTGGTCAGATCCAGACGTTCCAGAAAAAAAAGTAGAACATGCTGCATTTTTCCTGCACTGGACTGTACTGGAACGCGGTAAAATGCATCAAAAATGCACCGAAATGCAATGGAACACATCAAAAACGCACCAGAACTCAGGACTGTGAAAAAATAAAAAGCATCGGTAATGCATCCAGAAATGCATCTAAAACGCACAGGCAGAAACGCACCAAAAATGGAATTGTAGTGCGTTTTTGTGGTGTGAACCAGCCCTAACTGGTATATATATATAAGAGGTCCATATAGTGAACTTGGTGTTGAGTTATCCACTTTAAGGTCAACAACTGAGGACAAGGGGGCACTCTTTACATCTGGAGGAAAAGAGATTTCACCTCCAAATACGGAAAGGTTTCTTTACAGTAAGAGCAGTGAAAATGTGGAACAGACTCCCTCAAGAGGTGGTTCTGGCCAGCTCAGTAGATTGCTTTAAGAAGGGCCTGGATTTTTTCCTAAATGCACGTAATATAACTGAGTACTAAGTTCTGTAGGTAAAGTTGATCCGGGGTAAATCCGATTGCCTCTCGGGGGATCAGGAAAGAATTTTTTCCCCTCCTGTAGTAAATTGGATCATCGCTCTGCTGGGGTTTTTTGCCTTCCTCTGGATCAACTGTGGGTATGGAGTTGGGGGTATGGGATTGTACTGTGTTTTATTTTGTTTGTTTATTTTTTTTATGGTTGAACTGGATGGACTTGTGTCTTTTTTCAACCTGACTAAGGCCCCTTTCACATATTACAAGTCTGTTTACGAACTTGTAATGGGCCCCTATGGGATCGCGTCCATTAGCGGATGATGCATCCGCTAACGTCCGCCTAAGATCCGCATCCGTCTGGATCCGTTTTTCGGACAGAAGAAAACCCTATTTTTCTTCTGTCCGGCGGATCGGATGCAAACAGACAGACGGTCCGTTTCCATCCGATTCCCCATATGGGAATAGCGGAGGAGAGACAGGGCGGTCCCTGTACAGTGTGCGGGGACCGCCCTGTCCGCCGACAGCTCAGCGGGACCCCCCGCTGAGCCGACGGACACACGGAGCGGACCGAAAAACGGACCGCGCCGTGTGAAAGAGGCCTAACTATGTAACTGAGCATTTTTGCATGCACAGTGATGTGTATTTGCGGTACAGTTTTCCTAAGCTTGTGTTTCTTTTGAGGTCACCTCTGTCTTTTTTTCTTTGGGCTTTTATATGCACTGCACTGAGCTGCTTTTTACAAGCATTTGCGCACGTTTCTGTGCATTTGCAATGCAGAAAATGCAACTTGCTGTAGCTATTTTTCACTGCACTGCAATAATGTATACTATGGCCATAGGACCGTCTATGCAGTTGGATTGCAGTCAAAAATAGATCTCATTAAACTGCATCTGGTGTGAACCAACCCTTAATCTTCTAGAATAATGTAACAATGACACAACAAGAGATGCAGATGTATCAAGTTGACTCATGTGAGTAGCAAGTTGACTCATATGTGTCAATCTGAAATCTTCTGTATCTCTTTGTTGTTTCCTGTATAAAGTGCAGGTTTCTTACCCCAGGTTCATATGGCCTAAAGAAGAGGCCAGCTTGCACTACAATCTACCGTATTTATCGGGGTATTGCGCGCTCCAACGTATAGCGCACACCCCTAAAGTGGACCCGAAATTCCTGTGGAAAAAAGATGTTTGTACTTTACAGTTTTGGTGTCTTGCGCGGCGTACATCGGCAGCCTCGTCGGGTCCGGCGTCCGTCTGCGGCTTCAGGTGTCCTTTTCGTCGGGTCCGGCGTCCTTCTTTCTTAGGTGTCCTCCCCGCTCGATCCCCGCGCCGAGTTTGAATACTGCTCCTGCATATACCGAGTGCAGTACACTCGTGTATAGTCGGGCAGGCTCGGCTACTCTCGCGCTCACGTCCTGTACGTCCAGGACATGAATGCGAGAGGAGCCGAGCCTGCCCGACTATACACGAGATTACTGCGCTCGGTATATGTCGGCGCAGTATTCAAACTCGGCACGGGAAATCGGGTATCGGCGTATATCGCGCACCCATGATTTTGCCCTGATTTTCAGGGCAAAAAAGTGTGCGGTATACGCCGATAAATACGGTAATTCGTTAGCCAATAAATGGAATCCCGCTAAATCAGCCTTTATAAAGCAGGGTGCCCATGCACCCTGGAGTGACTTTTGGTCTCTTTAGGGGTGCCTTGGCAAAATGCCTATAAATTGCCCAAAAATTGTATACAAGGTGGCGGGTGGATAAAGCCAGACTTTTAGTTACGCAAAGCCAAATGTTTGTGAAGCATTACGACCTTCTAGCTGCAGACCTCCTAACGACCAATAATATCATCAGTTGACCCTCCCCTGCCCCTCTCCATCAGCTTTGGGGTCACATTAGCTGAGTGATGAAGAGTTTCATCACCAGTTTGCACCTCTAACTTTGGGTCTCTAATGCCTTTTACACACGATCGTATTTTCCGACGCGATAAATCCAGACGGATTTTTACGATGGAATTCCGTTCAAGCTGTCTTGCATAGACACTGTCACACCAAATTCCCACCGTCAAGAACGTGGTGACGTACAACACTACGACAAGCCGAGAAAAATAAAGTTCAACGCTTCTGAGCATGCGTCGACTTGAATCTGAGCATGCATGTTTTTTTCTCCATCGGAGTTTCCTACAGACGAACGGAATTTCGATTTTTTTCCGTTCTCTTTCTAAATTTCCGACAGAAAAAAAGTCAGATAGGGCACACACACGGTTGGAATATCCAATGAAAAAATTCCCTCTGACTTTTTCCATCGGAAATTCCGATCATGTGTAGCATGTGTACAAGGCATTACGTGTGTGGATGTTGCTGCAATATGTAAAACTATTAAGCCTAAGTCCGCGTACACACGATCAGACATGTCCAAGGAAACATGTCCGACGGACCGTTTTCATCGGACCAGGCTGAAGTAGTCTGTTGGTCTGATGTGCGTACACACCATCGGACCAAAATCCGATCAGACCAGAACGCGGTGACGTAGAACACAGCGACGTGATGAAAAAACGAAGTTCAATGCTTCCAAGCATGCGTCGACTTGATTCTGAGCATGTGCAGGATTTTGGTCCGATGATTTTGTGTACTAACTATCGAACATGTTCGATCATGTGTACGGCCTATCGGACCGTTTTCCAGCGGACATGTTCGATCGTGTGTATGCTGCCTAATACACATGATCAGACTTCCATCTGACTTTTCCGTGGATTTTTGTCCGAAGGGACCGTGAACTTGTTCTGCATACAGACGGCAGAACATTTTCAGCCAACATACACCAAGCCACGTGGTTTTTCAGCTCTTTACCACCAACCTTCTGCTATTGTTATCTGATATTTATCATTGGTTCATAGCATGTGTGTTTGTACTTTGGATTTTAGTCTGATGGATTTGTGTACACACGACCGGATAATCCGACGGAACACGTTTTCTCAGAAAATTTGAGAGCATGCACAGCCAACAATTTGGATTTTCAGATAAAACATGTCCGTCTGACCATTGTTGGTGGAAAATCTGATCATGTGTATGGGCCTTTAGAATAGTTTTTCAATTTTAGAATGGGGTGCCTCAAGACTGTCCATAATTTTGGAGTGTGCTTCAAGATTGTCCATAAGTTTAAAGGGTGCATCAAGACTGTCCATAATTTTAAAGGGTGCCTCAAGATTGTCCATAGATGTAAAGGGTGCCTAAAGATTGTGCATAGATTTAAAGGGTGCCTCGAGACTGTCCATAATTTTACAGGGTGTTTCAAGATTGTCCATAATTTTACAGGGTGTCTCAAGATTGTCCATAGTTTTAATGGGTGCCTCAAGAGCGTCCATAATTTTAATGGGTGCCTCAAGATTGTCTGTAATTTTAAAGGGTGCCTCAAGACTATCCATAATTTTACAGGGGGTCTCAAGATTGTCCATAATTTTTAAAGGGTGCCTCAAGATTGTCCATAGTTTTAAATGGTGCCTCAAGACTGTCCATAATTTTAAAGGGTGCCTCAAGATTGTCCATAGTTTTAAAGGGTGCCCCAAGACTGTCCATAATTTTACAGGGGGTCTCAAGATTGTCCATAATTTTTAAAGGGTGCCTCAAGACTGTCCATAATTTTAAAGGGTGCCTCAAGATTGTCCATAGTTTTAAAGGGTGCCCCAAGACTGTCCATAATTTTACAGGGGGTCTCAAGATTGTCCATAATTTTTAAAGGGTGCCTCAAGACTGTCCATAATTTTAAAGGGTGCCTCAAGACTGTCCATAATTTTAACCGGTGTCTCAAGATTGTCCATAGTTTTAAAGGGTGCCCCAAGACTGTCCATAATTTTTAAAAGTGCCTCAAGACTGTCCGTAATTTTACAGGGTGTCTCAAGATTGTCCATAATTTTTAAAGGGTACCTCAAGATTGTCCACAATTTTAAAGGGTGCCTCAAGATTGTCCATAATTTTAAAGGGTGCCTCAAGACTGTCCATAATTTTAACCGGTGCCTCAAGATTGTCCATAGTTTTAAAGGGTGCCTCAAGACTGTCCATAATTTAAAAGGGTGCCTCAAGATTGTCCATAGTTTTAAAGGGTGCCTCAAGATTGTCCATAATTTTAAAGGGTGCCTCAAGATTGTCCATAATTTTAAAGGGTGCCTCAAGATTGTCCATAGTTTTACAGGGTATTTCAAGACTCTCCATAATTTTAAAGTGTGCCTCAAGATTGTCCATAAATTTAAAGGGTGCCTCAAGGTTGTCCATCATTTTAAAGGGAGGCTTGTCTAAAAAAAGGTTGAGAAACACTGGTCTAGATCCAGAAATGTACTTTTGTTGATGGCTAACCCGGTACAACACTCTGCTGCTGCCAAAACCCAATACAAAAGCACAACCAGCTGCTGAGTCTTCAATCATAAAAGCTGACACATTATTACGTAAATGAATGATTACGATCACCCTGATAACAGGGCTTTGCATCCGCTCGATGTACCGCATGCAGTCGTTTCAGCAATAAGCCACTGCTGTAGCAAAGCTGAATAACTGGGATTAGACCTTTGCGGAAGCCAAGGAGTTAACAGCGAAAGCTTTGCTTGCGTTTTCCCACGGCTGTCCTTGGGACTCCGCCCACAGCCTGCATTGTTACGTCACAGATAGGAGAGGAGAGCGACCCACAGACCTGACAGAACAGGGCCCACTGCGCCTGCGTGCCATGGCTTGCGCTGCAGCAATTGAGCCCACGTCACTTGGTCAGGCTGCAGTGAAATAAAGCCGGTGAGCCAGTGCTGCAGTATGGGGCTGTCACTGCTGCTGGCATTACAAGGATATGGTGGGTGAGGAAGGATGAGGCATGTCAGGCTGTGAAATCTAATACACAGATCACATAGGAGCCTAGTAATAGGTAATCCAGGCTGTGGCGGTACAAAGGATCAGACTGCGCTTGTCATTATGGGAACTCGGTGTCCTGTGTGAGAAGCGTGCAGCTATTGTTTATACAATGTTATACAAGGAGAGGCTGCATTGTGAAATCACCCTGCCCCCCCCCCCCCCCCAAGTGGAGGACAAAGCACAGTCTGCAGGGACAAACAGGACGGGCCGTGGTGCTACAGCGTCAAAT
Organism: Rana kukunoris; assembly: GCA_029574335.1. NCBI lineage: Eukaryota > Metazoa > Chordata > Amphibia > Anura > Ranidae > Rana > Rana kukunoris. Next base: position 692,976,736 of record CM056049.1, read on the forward strand.
AGCCTCATGGGCTGTGACTGGGTGACTATGGACAAACTACGGGCTACAGTGTCAGCAGTCGGGACCCATTGAGATCCATACCTGTGCCTGGCGGTGTGCTATTTTGTAGCATTGGGCAGGTGCATTGTCATGCTTCAACCTGCGCTTCCTTTGCATTGACGTGTTCTGACGCTCATTATCGCGCATTTTTAGGCATTGTCATTTAGAATTTGGAGTGTATAGGGTTAAAATTATTGTAAACTTTTTTTTTTTATTAACCGCTTGCCGACCATGTCACGCACTTATACATTGCCAGAATGGCACGGCTGCACAAAGCGACGTATATACTGTATATGTCGCTTTTAATTTTGCGCCGTGCAGGCGTGTGCATGCGCCCATGCCGCAAGCTCCGTGACTCTGCCACCAGGACCCGCAGACATGGTGTTCGCCGGTGTCCCACGATTGTGTCACGGAGCTGCAGAATGGGCAGGTGCCTATGTAAACAAGGCGTTTCCCTGTTCTTGTGCCATGACACTGATCTTCTGCTCCCTGTCATCAGGAGCAGTGATCAGTGTCTTGTCATTGATAGCCCAGTCCCCACACAGTTAGAATCACTCCCTAGGACACACTTAACCCCTTCCTCACCCCCTAGTGATTAACCCCTTCCCTGCCAGTGTCATTTACACAGTAATCATTGCATTTGTATAGCACCGATCGCTGTATAGATGACAATGGTCCCAAAATAGCGTCAAAAGTGTCTGATGTGTCCGCCATAATGTCGCAGTCACAATAAAAATTGCTGATTGCTGCCATTACTAGTAAATATAAATAAAAATGACATAAAACTATCACCTATTTTGTAGACGCTATAACTTTTGTGCAATAAACGATACACCTATGTGCCATTGCTTCAGTCTGAGTGCCATTACAGACAGCTCCACATGCACTCACAGCGCTGGAGCTGCGATACCCAGAATTAAGCCTGGGAGAGATGTAGGCAACCAGAGGGGGAGACGAGGACGGCTGCGGGGGCTTTGATCTGAGGTGAGTAATACATAAAGAGCTAGTATGCTGGCAGGGGGGGCATGGTGGAAATTCTCCACCCGGGCTGATGACACTATGCACAGCCACCGGCCACCACTACCAAATGCTGTTTTTGCAGAGTAGGAATATGCCTGCTGGAGCTCTGTTAACACAGGTCACGGCCACTGCTCACCTCCCACTGTGCAGCCGTGCCTGTATCAGCTCCGAGGTAGATGGCTGCAGAGCTGAGCTATGTCTCGTCTCACACATAGCTCAGCCTCAGCGCACATCAGCACTGACATCCCCTTCTCTCTCTGCACAGACACAAGGAGAGATAGAGCTCATCTGCTCCTCCTCCTTCTGCCCTGCCCACACTCCCCGGGCATGTGTGGGCACTGGACAGGAAGTTTGAACCCAAAAAAGCATCAGACAGCCTGCCTGCGCTTCCATCCTGGTAAGCTCACCCTCTCTAGTCTCTCCTGCCTCCCAGTGTATAAAAAGGGGTGCTCTGTGGACTTTGTTAAAGGGGAGAGGGGCATGCTTTGGTGAGCAGAGACCCTATTTACACAATAGTCCACAGCATGCACCCTTAAATAAAGTTTCCCAGAACACCCCTTACATCAGATCTGATGTATATGGGGTCTGTGCGGACTCTAAGGTATATGGGGTCTGTGCAGACTCTGATGCAAGGGGGGCCTCTGTGCGGACTCTGATGCAAGGGGGGCCTCCGTGCGGACTCTGATGCAAGGGGGGCCTCCGCGCGGACTCTGATGCAAGGGGGGCCTCCGCGCGGACTCTGATGCAAGGGGGGCCTCCGCGCGGACTCTGATGCAAGGAGGGCCTCCGCACGGACTCTGATGCAAGGGGGGCCTCCGTGCGGACTCTGATGCAAGGGGGGGCCTCCGTGCGGACTCTGATGCAAGGGGGGCCTCCGTGCGGACTCTGATGCAAGGG